>JAJLRJ010000001.1:10195084-10235084 GCA_024195265.1 Dendrophyllia cribrosa
GTATTTTAAGAATAAATACGTGGATTTAACGTACCTGGATGAAATTTGCGTAGCTTATTGTTATGATGTGAAAGAAATTTTTCACAGGAGCCCGGAATGAATGGAGCTGTTTCTCGATATTATCGCCGCTCAAATGGAAGACACATGTTTGAAATTTAAAACTCAATATCTGAAGAAAGAAAGGGTCTTTCTTTCTGGGCTCCCATGAGAATTTTCCTTTTCTTTGTGGGAGTTATCTCTTTCATTTCTTTTTTAATTACCTTTTAACATACAGCCATAAAATAACAAAAACTTATTTTTGAGCCCGCAATGCAAACAGGCTTTGTCACCTGAGGTGTGAAAATTGTCACCTAAAACATCAATTTTTCTGAAGCTTCATTTTAGTTGTCTCAGCCTGTGATGTTTTTACTTCTGCCAGTTTTCATCATTTTGTGAAATTTTTATCCAAAATGGGCTTGCTGAAGTCAGGTCTACCACCTTAAAAATGCATTGTATATCCACCTCTGAATTTGTAGCATGTAACATCGTATGCACCAAACTCCAAAATATAATCGACTTCTACTTCTACAGCATTGGGTGGAATAATCATATTATGTGTCCACCATCTGAGTTATTGATCGATCAACATCCATTCTCAAATGCTATTGTATCTTATCCATGAACAGTTACATCAGAAGTGTTGTAGATGCATGGTTACAGTACCCTTGATTGCAAAAGTTTACCCCTTGTTTGTCTGGGGTCTGGGAAGTTCTTTTTTATTTTTATTTATTTATTTTTAGAAACATGTTTAGACTAAACGTGTTTCGCCAGCTGGTGTGAACAAAAAAAAGAAAGAAAGAAAGAAAGAGACTTATATAACGCACATATCACATGTCTCATGGCGCTTTACATACACTTATGAGAATGAGATCGGACGTCAGCTTATGAAGGTGCCTCAGGCAGCCGCTATCGGTCCATTGTTAATCTCATCTCTCTCACCCGACCCATGAACAATGTATGACATTGAGGTGCAGGTCACAGCCAGGGTTTTGTAACATCCTCAGTGGTTCTTTTACGTCCCCAATGGAGACGGGAACACAGCATAAGATCGTTTAGAAGTCCTGTTTAAGAATAATTTTCAAATCAAATATAATAAATTATTATTTTACCATACAAATGGATAAAATACTAACAGTAATATGCATTTTAATGTACACTTTCTCTCTTTCTTTCTTAATGTTTGCTTACCTTTAGTACTGGTGTGCTGTTGACATTTGTCTGCAATGATCGAATGTCTGACACTGTGGATGGAATGGTTGACACTTCAACAGACATTTTGGATGAGGCACTTCATTTTATCAACCGAACTACTGGGGTATGGCATCTAATGTGTTAAAGACCTTTTAGGACAATGACATTGTATAGCCTTTGCCCAAATAAGTATTCATTTATAAAATATAAATTGGTCCGACCTTAGCATTTCATCTGGACACTAAAAAAATATAACCAGAACTTGTATGTATCACATGTGTAGGAAATTCCTACTCAGGACCTTTTATTTGAATGGTTACACTTTAAACATGACAATTGACTTTAAAATAATTGAATACATTATAAGCCTGCTGATAGTGAAAATATTAAACCACCTTCCCTTCATGAGAACATGAAGAACTTACCGGTTTGTATTCCTTAACTCTTCTTAAACATTATGCATCCTTCTCTTTTTACAGCAAGTGGAGAAGCTTTTTACAGTTGACTTTCCTTTCGTCGTTGCTAAGTTGACAGAAGATATTTCAAATGAACGCCTTCAGGAACTTGTTGGTGACCCACTACTAAAAGAACTGGACAAAGTCTCTGTCAAGCCCATACAAGCTGTTAAGGATCTGTCTCAAAGTAAGAAAATAGTCCTCTAACTTATGTTACCTCCCCCGTGCAGGAGTGCCAAAAATCAAAATTCAAGAAAAATCCCAAATTTCATTTCAGAAAAAATATTGCAAAACAAATGGTACCATGCAGAAGTTACTGCCAAAGAGGTTTCATTTGAATGGTCACACCAAGACTAAAAAGTTAGAACTATAAAATTATGTACTGTAAAAAACAAGGATTAATAAGTCAGTTTGGAGAAATCATGGAAACAGCACATTATCAGTAAAGAAAAATACAAAAAGAAAATAGTCTGAAAAAAAATTCACTGTGCAACCAATTAACGTGGGATTTGTTTAGTTATGCATGTTTGGTCGAATGGGTGCAAGAGGTGTAATGTAATGTAATGTAGTGTAATGTAATGTTAAACTTTTTTTATACACGGTAAAATATCCAGCACGATATCCCCTTAAGAATAATGAATAGCAATACTTGCAAAGAGCAGCTTGAAATAATGGATATCATCAATTCAGGCTACTTAACGAAGTGGAACGAAGTGCAATGAAGTGGAACAAAGACTCAAAATTATATGAAAGCAACCGCACGGTGACAATTTTTCCAGCTCGTGAGCTTCTGTATCAAATATAGGGTTACTCTAACCCCAACCCTAATGCTAATCTTCTTTGGCACTTTTCCCCCTTTTAATCCCTTTCGCGGTTGCCATCTTTTTTTCTGTTATGGTGCAACAAAGCACCATGAGAAGATACCATCCGGTGGCGGCCTGAATTAATCATATCCATAATTTCAAGCTGCTGTTTGCTATATTCATTATTCTTACGGGGATACCGTGTTGAAATATCAGTATTTACAAGAAAAATAACACTAAGGATTAATATTCTATACACTGTTTTACATATTTGCCGTGTGGGAGTCCGATACAGAAAACCATTTATTGACACCTTTTTTAAAGTGCACCTAACCCCAAATTTTTTTTTGGCTTAAATTATCAACTCTATGTACGTTGAAAAGTTGAATAGTTAAATATTTCTTGTTTTTAACGTCGCGTTAGTGAGTTATAGAGATTTGAATTTACAAAATGCTAATTAGATAAGGTCAATTCGGGAATCATTTATTATACAACTACTTGTTTTTACCTCCAAGTAACATTTTTTACGAATCAATTGACTATCCACGGGAAGTCTTTTCATGTATGGCTCACCAATCTATATTAAATTCATTTAAAGTGCATCTAGTAAAGAGTGTTGCAAGAAGTCAAATATCTTCGCGGTTTGACAAAATACAGATTTGTATTGTTTACCAAAACTAACCCGCTTGGTTCGGACATAGATTTGTAAATTTCCATGTCGAAGACTTCGAATTAATTTCCTTTCGCAAAGTGGATACCTCATTTTGCAAAGTACAGATTTCCCATTTCGCAAAGTACAGATTTCCCATTTCGTTTCGTCCCATTTCGTTTCACAAAGTACAGTAAGCCTTTGTTTTGTTTTTTATTTTGGAATACTTTCCCTCCCTCCCACTCCCATATCATTCAGGATGCATTAGGTAGAAATGATGGGACCTGTCAGTTACACATACTGTTACAAATAAAATTGCCTTCACAGAATTTACTTTGTTTTGAATTGATCTTCATTTATAAAATGGTAAAACGTTGTAACCTAATAAATTATTATTATTATGGCCTCAGTCATACAATTTTATTTGTTTTGAAGTGATATCCAAAAGTTATCATATATTAATAAATTATTATGGCCTCTGTAATTAATTTTTTGAAAATTATGACAATTTTGGCCTCTGTCAATTTTCTTTGTTTTGAACTCAAATGTTATGAGAAACATCAGTATTTTAAAACCAGAAACCCTCCCCTTCCAGGCTAAAGCATTGTAACATTTTTATAGAAACCAAACAAAAATAAAGTCTTCATTTGCAACATGTAAAAAAAGGAGCTAATCCTTGAACTAGCTAAATGGTGGGAGGGTTCTGTTTTAAATTACTGATGTTTCTGTCTTTTGACGTTTGTTTTGGAACTGTCTTCTTGGGCATCCTGCAATAAAGAGAACATGTCAATGTTAATAGATAGATCCAAAGAGTACAGGATGGTGACAAGTATTGAGTGCAAATGCGACAGACATTGCTTTCCCTCGATTTGAAACTGTATCGCAAATCCACCTCATGATACAATTGCACTTGAAGCTATTTCAGAAAAGAATTGTTCTATATTTTTACCCTGCCACTCTTTGGAGTATAAATTTTAATATCCTCTGGGTATAGTTGATTAATGGTGTCAAAATAAAATAAAAAATAAATCATTTTTTTTTAACGAGGGTGACACTAAATAGTCATAAGACTAACAAACCTGTGGCCATCGGATTCCAGATTGAATTGGAATTTGGAAGTAATGGTTTTTGAGGAGAGGGGAAAACCGGAGTACCCGGAGAAAAGCCTCGGAGCAAGGAGAGAACCAACAACAAACTCAACCCACATATGACACCGGGACCGAGGATCAATAAATTGTGTTCCAGAATAGAGGAGCTTATCGATTGAGGGAGGGGGCTTCTTAAAGGGGGGAGGGACTTTCATTGTGATAGAGGATTTACCAGTATCAACATAGAGCAGTTTTCAATTGAGTGTCGAAAGTAATTACACAATTGCTTTGGTTTTGCATTGCTACGCTTTGTGATTGGCTAAAAAATCTTGCGCCACTTTCTCGACCAATCAGAAGTAAAACCAAAACCAATCGTGACTTGTTCACATGTGTTTTCCTGCGCTTGGTTCCGCCGACATGTAATTGCTTCGAGCTCTGATTGGTTCATTGGAATGTTTATGACTGCTGTGATTGGTCAGAGTAATTACTTTGTTTTTGGTTTTACAGCACTCAATTGTAAACTGCTCTATATGCATGTGTTTTTTCTAGACACCAAGTTAATGCAGAATCAACTGGAAGTTATTAAAGCTAACAGTGATAACCTGTCAAGTTCAGCAGTGGATCTGGATACAGGGCTGAATGCTGCAAGGACCAACTTGACTGAGATTCAAATTGATTGTAACAGTTTACCTAGTTCACCAAATTTCTGTAATCAGACAAACACAGCAGACCTGAAGGCTGATGCTAACTTTACCAATCTTCCCAATGTTACTGAGGAACTGATTAACGTTGAAAATGTCGTTAATCAGGACTTTGAAGGGTCTGCAAATGAGGTAAGAATTCTGAACATTAATAATAGGCCCAAAATCTTTAAATCAGATTAAATGTCTAAATTTGGTTAAAACTGGAAGGGTCATGGCTCATGTACGACGACCTGACTGACGTCATAAAACCTAATACAATACAATACAATACAATACAACCTAACACTACCTAACACAATATACATCACAATACAGTTGTCATACACAAGCCATGACCCAACTGGAACATAAACAACACCTCGGAAGTTGGAAGATACTTCTCCTGAAAATCCTTTAAATTAATTCCTATTTAAGTTTCCCTTTTTTTTTGCACTTTATTAGAAGGTATAAAGTGCAGGAAAAAAATGAAAACTTAATATGTGACATTTTCAGGGCAGTTTTTGTCGGAAAAGAGAGCTATTTAATAATTATACAGCAGTAAATATTAAAAGTAACTTTTTTCAGTCCCCAGGTATTTTGGAAAATATTCAAAAAATATAGTAAATAAAATGTAATAGCAAAAAAAATCAGCCCCAAAATGACAGGGAGCAATATTTTGGTTTATAATATGACAGTTCGGCCCCGCTGACGCAATCCTACAGAAAATAGAATCACATGACGTGAGCCGGTCCGGAAAAAGCCGTCCAGCCCCGCTCAAGTTCAAGTGACCTCGCACTGCACGACTATTCTTGTACTTTCAAGTCATATTATAAAATACTTTTTGACTGAGTTAGGTCGGGCCGGAAGGGAAAATATTTGGTTCTCGGTCATGGCACACGGACCTCGCTGCGCTCGGTCCGTACGCCATGACCTCGAGCCAAATATTTCCTGTCCAGCCCTCCCACTCAGTCAATAAGTGCATAGTATTGGTCATGCGATATTACATAAAGTGTAGACTGCTGACCATCAATGAGCCCATAGTCATTCATTTCCATGTAATTTTATACCTCCTTTTTTCCAGAAATGAAAAATTCTCATTTAACAAAGGCAAAACATCATGACTTCTTACATATATTAAAGTGCACCTAACCCCAAAATTGTTTTTTTGCTTAATCAACTCTATGTACATTGAAAAGTTCAATAGTCCTGAATAGTTATTATAAATATTTCTTGTTTTTAACGTTGTGTTAGTGAATTATAGAGGTTTGAATTTACAAAATATCAATAAGATGACGTCAAATCAAGACTCTTTTATTATACAACTACTTGTTTCCACCTCCAAGTAATATTTTTTTTACAAATCAATTGACTATTAACAGTTTTTATTTAGTATTTCTTAAATTGATTATCCTTCAGCTGTGAACTGCATATTGTAAATTGAAATAGAAATAGTGGTAAAGTCTTGATTTGACGTCATCTAATTAGCATTTTGTAAATTCAAATCTCTATAACTCACTAACGCGACGTTAAAAACAAGAAATATTTCACTATTTGACTTTGCAACATACATTGAGTTGATTAAAAGAAAAAAAAATTGGGTGTTAGGTGCACTGGTAACCTTTTCATGCACTAACTGTATCAACGTCTTTATTTAACCCTTCTGCAGCCAAGTTTCCTCAAATCTCATTCTTTCCGTGGCCAAAAAATTAATATTAATTTTTATTGGCCAAATAATGTAACCTGGACTATAGTCGCCTCTGGCCACTTAGGGATATACTTCATGGTGGGTTTTAATTTATGCACATCAAAGAATCCGGCACTTATTTAGGGCTAAAAACTCATTTTAAAATGGTTAGCTTTTATTTACTGTTATGGATATCACTACCCATAACAGTAAATAAAAGCTAACCATTTTAAAATGAGTTTTTAGGATCCCTATATGATAGGATCCCTATATGGTGTGTTACCATGAAGTATATACCGCCACTTATGGTTAGGTGACTATAGTCACCTGTGGCTGCGAAAGGATTTTAAAAGTTACCACTGATTTCACTGTTACGCGACCCTTCGAATCAAAACTACTTTGAGCAATTACAATTTATGAATGAGGTTAGTTTCTAGAGAAACTGTGGTGCTGCGTCGGTGGGGGGATGAAACACGAGAATTTAGTTTTATCGACTGAGTCGATAAGGTAAATTGACCACCGTAAAAAGATTCAAATAGCTGACGTTTCGAGCGCTAGCCCTTCGTCGGAGCGAATCAAGGAATTGTGGGTAGTGTGTGGTTTTATATAGTAAGCGGTGGAGCTACGCTATTGGTGGAAATTTGGTGACGTGAAAAACAAATGTAGATTAGTTGAATGAAAAGCGTTCGTTGATTCCGTGGGGTTTGAGAGTGCCGATTTGAAAGATGATTTTTTGTTCTAGGTTTTTACGGCTTTCTGTGTTACCCTGGTGTAGGGAAAGGCCGCAGATTGTCATGTGTTGTTTAGAATGGTTAGTAAGATTAAAATGGCGCGCGACTGGTTTGGATGCGTCTTTGTCATTTTTTTCAACGTCTCGGAGATGTTCACGAAAACGGTCGCCCAGTCTCCTCCCTGTTTCGCCAATGTATATCTTTTTGCAAAAAGTACATGTAATGCAGTAGATAACATTTACGGAGGTGCATGTAAAACGATCAGTGATTTTAATAGATCGTTTGGGTCCTGTTATTTTGTCCGCGTTGTGAATGAAAGGACAAGTGTTACATCGTGTGCGTGTGCATTTGAAAGTTCCCGGTACATCGTCAGATTTCAGTGCGCTCGTAACTAGAAAGTTGCCTATGTTTTTGTCACGTTTGAATGAAATTAGTAATTCAATTCATAACTTCTGTCAATACTTTTCATCCAGCTCTAAAATATACCTGGGAAATTTCCGAAACCTCAGTCGCTTTTCTTGACATTAATATTTCAATCAACGGTAACAGTTTATCCACAAGTGTGCACTACAAACCTACAGATTCCCACAGTTATCTGTTACATTCATCCTCACATCCATCGCACGTTAAAAACGCCATTCCGTATTCTCAATTTCTCAGACTTCGACGTCTATGTAGTGATGACTCTGATTTTTCCAACAAATCAGAAGAAATGTGCCATTTTTTCAAGAAACGTGGGTACCCTGACTCTGTTGTTAATACGGGCCAACAACGTGCACAACAGATCGACAGACAGTCAGCACTACAAACGCCACAGAAGGAACAGAACGAGAGAATTCCATTCACCCTCACTTTCCACCCACACAACAACACAGTCAAAAGCATCATTTTAAAAAATTTCAAATTACTCCAAAACGACCCCGAAACTGGCAGAATTTTTTCACAACCCCCACTAATTTCATTCAAACGTGACAAAAACATAGGCAACTTTCTAGTTACGAGCGCACTGAAATCTGACGATGTACCGGGAACTTTCAAATGCACACGCACACGATGTAACACTTGTCCTTTCATTCACAACGCGGACAAAATAACAGGACCCAAACGATCTATTAAAATCACTGATCGTTTTACATGCACCTCCGTAAATGTTATCTACTGCATTACATGTACTTTTTGCAAAAAGATATACATTGGCGAAACAGGGAGGAGACTGGGCGACCGTTTTCGTGAACATCTCCGAGACGTTGAAAAAAATGACAAAGACGCATCCAAACCAGTCGCGCGCCATTTTAATCTTACTAACCATTCTAAACAACACATGACAATCTGCGGCCTTTCCCTACACCAGGGTAACACAGAAAGCCGTAAAAACCTAGAACAAAAAATCATCTTTCAAATCGGCACTCTCAAACCCCACGGAATCAACGAACGCTTTTCATTCAACTAATCTACATTTGTTTTTCACGTCACCAAATTTCCACCAATAGCGTAGCTCCACCGCTTACTATATAAAACCACACACTACCCACAATTCCTTGATTCGCTCCGACGAAGGGCTAGCGCTCGAAACGTCAGCTATTTGAATCTTTTTACGGTGGTCAATTTACCTTATCGACTCAGTCGATAAAACTAAATTCTCAATTACAATTTACTCTGCCATCAATCATACCTAGTAGGAGGAGTTTGTATACTCCTGATTTGCATCGGGCATATTAAATTAGTGAGCTCCTCTGGCGTTGGACGTTTTATCGGCTTCAAAAGTTTGCATCGAAAAAAATTTGATGACTAGAGATGGGGAAAACCTCCTTCAACTTCCATGGAATATTTCATTTAGATACTGGCAAAATCGACTCCGCTGGCGAGCCGAGAAGTTTGAGCTTTTCCTGTTGTTATCAGTTACGGTCAACCGGTCATGCATCAACGGTAATAATATGCAAATGTAAACTGACAGTATGTATGTGGAAAACGAATGTAGTAACGACGGAAAATACCAGCAGAGTCGATTTTGCCAGCATCTAAATGAAATATTCCATGGAAGTTGAAGGAGGTTTTCCCCATCTCTAGTCGTCGAATTTTTTTCGATGCAAACTTTTGAAGCCGATAAAACGTGCAACGCCAGAGGAGCTCAATAATTTAATATGCCCGATGCAAATCAGGAGTATACAAACCCCTCCTACTAGGTATGGTTGACGGCAGAGTAAATCGAAATTGCTCAAAGTAGTTTTGATTCGAAGGGTCGCGTAACAGTGAAATCAGTGGTAATACGTCATGGTGCAATTTCCACTAAGAAACCCTCAAACCTTTAGCCCCCAAAATCTAAACTCTGAAAAACAAAACCCATAATTTAGTTAAAGCCCCAAATGCTGGTTTCTTTTGGGGGGGGCCACTGTCAATGCAAATTGCAAGTCATAACTGTCCAAAACGTCATTTGGCAGATGAAAACTAAAATTTGGCTTACACCGGGGATGACCCCTTGTAAAGTAACACGATGTTAAGTGCTACTTAACAGTATTTGAGCATGCGTACAATTCAAAATTTCCAAAAAAATGTCCTCTGTCTTTCAGCCTTAGCTAGTCTTTCATAAACCTGCTGAAATTAGAATTGGAAATTTTTATCAAGAAGAAGCAATCGGCAGGAAGGCCAAATTTCTTATAATAGGTTTCTTGTGTGTAACTCTGGACAATTCAACCATTTGTTTACTTTAGTATCATAATGATAATTTTGAATGCATTAGTTGATTATCAAAAACAAGGTTAAGATGTCTCAAATGATGCAAGGTGTATGGTCAAAGATGGAGACCTATGTGACCCCTATATGGCTGTGTGAAAAGGTTATAAGAAGCATTATTTTATCTCTCATGTGATAATTATATCACATTCACCTGATATATGTTATTATATTCTGTTTATGACAGGGTCTGAAGGAAGTAAATGATATTCCGCAAAAAGTCATCAATGATACACGAGAGACCAGAAAAGGTAAGCAATAAACAGAGATTTTTTTGCTTAATTAATAATATTATTATGCCTCAAATCAACAAAATGTTAATGTTAATTTAAAGGCTCAAAATGGAATGTCAACTTACTCTATACACGGAAAATTGAAAGTATGGTGATTATAAATTTATAATTATTAATATTACATTTTTTCCTTAAAATACAGTATTTTATTAAACATAAAGAATGCCTAGTCAAATGGCAGTTATTGATCTTTCTTCATTAAAGTCAGTATTTTGATGACATAATATTGCTACTACTAAGCGCACATTTACTGTGAAATTATCTATTGCCAAATAATATTATGATAATGAGGAGGATTATTTCTGAGTCATAAACTTTGTACATTTTTTTTAAAATTACATGTAGTACATACTATGTCTACTTTAAATGAAAAAACTCTATAGCCTGGAATGTTTTTGTTTCTTTTTGTTTATGTAGATATTTCTCAAAAGATAAGCAATGCATCATCAAGTGTGATGAAGATCAAGGATGACTTCAGAAAAATCACAGATGATGTAAGTAGGCTGTTCAATTTTCACTGATATTTTTAGGATGTATTTACAGTAAACGCACTTCATGCATGAGCACACAACTTCAACTGTTCATTGATTAGGCCATTCTTTGATTTCATTCTTCAAAAGATTGTTTGTATCTTATGTTCTATATTTTAATCATTAATTTGTTTTTAAGATTGATCTTTAGAAGGATTTCTTCCACCATATTAACCATGCTCCCCAAAAGTCAACTCTGAAATGATCAATTTTGGTTTACTCAAAAATTAAATCCTTATCTTAATTTTGAAGCAATTTGCAAAGATACACTAAATAACAAATAACCACAAATAATACAATAAACAACAAATATTGAAAGGTTCAAAGGTTTAAATGTTTGAAGTGTCAGCTTTTGCAGAATTTAGTCTGTAAAAAGTGTGGAAAGGTCTTTGCATGATTTAGGTCTTGTACCATTGATCTTTAGCAAGTTTGATCTCTTTCTGGTTACGTCATTGTTGTAAACAGCTTTCATTGTTGCAACTATCATTAACAGCTTTCATTGCATTTGACAATAGAATGCTTCCTAATCTTGTGAAGGTATAGGCTTTTTTGAGATTTTGGTCATTAACACCAAATTAGCCACCAAGCACATTTTTAGGGGCACCTCTTGGCTGGAACCTCGTACCCACTCTGACTTCTCATGCTCAGACCCCCACCCCCAGATGAGTGACTTCATTTTTTTATTAACTCATTAAAAGGATGTCATCGCAAAAGTGGAGGGCTTGAAAAGTGAAGACATACCAAAATACCAGAAAGACGCTAAAAAATTTGACAATTACCGGTAAGAATCAATTTCTGTTTTATTGTATGTATTATTTCTTCATAATTTGTTAAATTGTAATTTTAAAATTTCTAACAGTCACTTTTACTATTTGTTTCATTATGACTTAAAGTTGTTAGTTAATGTTAATAGATCATGATCACTTCTGTCACCATTTATGTGTAATAGCAGTTACGAGGTAATCATAACCCATTTTGTGGAGTTTTGATTGAAAAAGGGGTTATGTCATAGCTTTTAGAAGGTCTCACACCATTGGCTTGCCACCCTTAGAGAGAACAATAGGACAAACAACACAACAATGGACCCTAACCATAAAAACAATAGTAGCTGTGTTTTACAAGGCCAATGAAAATAGAGGCTTCTAAGAGCTGCGACCCTACCGTGAAAAAGTCTCATAGCAGTAACATTCATTTGGTAATTATACAAATGGCCAATAGATGAGCTTGGGAACTGCACCTGGTGGGGGAACTTATATGCTATTAAAAGTAAGCAGGGCGTGGCAACCCTGTAAACAGGAACCCCTGCGTTCAACCTCACCAGGGCACCGTCACACTGATGAATCATTGCAAAGGATCCTTTTCTAACCCAATACTTACCCTATCCATTAAAGGTTAACACCAGGTGAGCCAGGAGGGACAAGAATCCACCATGATTAGCTAAAAGCAGAGATATGTCCAGAAATGCAGGCAGTGGGCTGAGCCACACTGTTCCATGATATGACTGGCATCACAAAGTGTCCTCACCTCTTAAAGTTCACCAAATCACACAAAATAATTATTCTGTCACAAATATATGCAGTAATATATGAAAACAACAAACAACTGCTGTCAAATGTGAAGTATTTGTTGTACAACAATACTTGCCTGCATTTCTGGACATAAGTGTAAAAGCAAGGCCAGTGACTGGCAAAGATCTATTTGTAACAGCTCGAATGAAATGCGAAGCAAAATGCGAACATGCCTAATTTACATATAGCCACAATAATGTTAAGATTATTAAATGTTACCTAGTGCACAATCTTTATAATTTTTAATATGCAACTGTTATAATTTAGGTGGATGGCTGGTGTTGGTCTGACATGTATTTTACTCTTAATTGTGGTGCTGTTGGCGCTTGGTCTTATGTGTGGCGTATGTGGCCATGACAAGGAGGCCACGCCTACCACTCGCGGTTCAGTATCCAACATGGGTGGCCTTTCTCTGATGGCGTAAGTAATCGAAACATCACAATCTATATCTAAAAGTAACTACATTGTGAGACAAACGAATCTATACACTGTATTACTAAATTAACCCTTTAACCAGCAAATTTTTCAAGGAAATGTTTTACACCCACAAACTATATGCCAAAATATTCGGCACAAAATAATTTTGATATATCAAAAGTTTCACCTTTTTAGACCATGGCATAAAAGGTTTAAAGTGTTAGAGACGATGCAAAACACATTTTTTACGGTCTTAAAGTTAGGTTGTTGGCGCTAAAAAGTGGCTCCAATTTGTGTGCAACCAAAACCAGTGTCATAATTACACTGTGACGTAAATAGGTGTACAAACTGCTGAGGGAATCATAGCAAACAAGAGAGCTGACAAGAGATGTCGCTAGAGGTGGATAATATTATGTGGCGAGCGGCCTCAAACATACAAGATATTAAAATTCTTCAATTACAGAGGGTGTAACAAAGCTTTATTTTGCCCCAGAGGAAAAAAGGCCGGTGAAATACACACGAAATTTGTTCGCTGACATCGGAAAGGGTACGTCAAGATATGCTGTTTTCAATGAAAGCGCTTATTGTTAAGGTTAATGTAATTTAAAAAAAAAAAATCCTGGCCAGCAAGGTTGTTTTTTATTTTGTTACGAATAGTCTTACGCATTTGTAGATATAGTTTTGATAATGTTACGTAGAATAAAAGCCTGCTAGTGAACACTTGCTGTGCCACTCCACTTTGAATTTTATAATTTCGAATACCGTATAAACATTTTAAAATATATCACTCGCCAGTCAGTGCCAATCAAGTCAGTACATTTTTGTAGGCCTCACTGACTTTGACGGCTCTTCAGTCGAGCTGAGGCTTAAAGGAACTTCTAAACAGGATATGGATTGGAAAATTATGCTTGATCCTTCAGCTCAACTGGACGCATGAGATGAAAACAGGAATTCCTCTGCAGAAACTGGGAGAAATTTGATGTACATGTAATTTAAAGAGCTTGAAATCCATTTTAAATTTGAAACACATCTTATACTTCATGTAAAACCCACTGAAACAGTCAAGGAACAATTGATCACAATATTTTATTAGGTACTTTTCCATGGGACAGTCCCTTTGTACATATTTGTACGATTGCCGGTTAAAGGGTTAAAGTAATTGAGGTTGAACACTCTCCTGTGGTGCTGTAAATCCTTATTTTTTTCTCTCTATTTCTAGAGCTACTGGCTTTTGCTTTATATTTGCATCATTCTTGATGTTATTGACAACAATCTGTTTTATCATTGGAGCTCCCATGCAGACAATCTGCAAATCTATTCAGAGTGGAGAGCTTTATAGTGAGGTTTGTCAAATCAATAAATTGATTGTTAGAATTTGTTGTAGTTAAATGTATGTATGCTTATTGTTTAACACTGTAGATAAACTGTCTAAAGGTCAATTCTAAAATATATTCATCCCCACCCCACCCCCCGGCCGCAAAACATTGGCTTTTGAGATCCTCCTTCACCACAGCATTTTCAATGACCTTTCTTGCCAGGGAAGGGGAGAATGGATATTTCTTGGCATCACACAATAGAATATTAGCGCTATGCAGTCTGACATGATGTCCTCTCCCAAAATTTACCAAAATGTGTCTCAAAGAGGAACGATCAGCTACTGAAGATGGCATGTGCTAACAATAAATGGTCTTGAAAAAGTTTGAGAAAAACCTAAGAAAAAAAATCTGTCGTGAGAAAAACCCTTGTATGGCCAAGGGTTAAGTTTACTTATTAGCTTGACCCAACAAAGGTGCATTGAATGAGCCACTCCCATTTCACTGTTATTTTTAACAGGTTATTGACAATCCAGCATTCTGGGGTGCTGACGGCAACCCTATCTCAAAAGCTCTCTTTCAAGACAAAGATATTGAGTTTTCCATTGGAGAATTCCTCAAGTAAGTACATTTAACATTACTGTCTTATTGCAGTTCAAGAGAATGGGCGATTCCAGAAAATATCCATACCATACCACGGGCGGTATCTTAGAATTCTGGAGGGAAGGGGGGTTCTTTAGACTGGAATTCTAATATGGATATTTTATGGAATCGCCCAGTGTAAATAAGCATATTAATTGAAAGGGCTGGGTGCCTTTCTTATGTCAAATTTTAAGGTTTTAGGCCATTTAGTAATGGCAAAACATTGCTCAGATGTTTTTGTTGGTGCATGTTTCATTTTCTAAGAATAAGGTATGCACAAAACTCATTTCCTTGGTAACATATGGAAAAAAACTCTGTGACCTTCAGAGATTCCAACCCTTTGAAATAAAAAAGGGAGGTTGTGTGAGCGGCAAAGGCCACTACCACGAGCGCCAAAGGGGTGGGTCCGGGGACTCTCCCCCCCCCCCCCCCCCCCCCCCCCCCCCCCCCCGGAAAAATAAAAAAAGGCCTCTAAGATGCCATTTCCTGCATTTTGAGATCATATTCAGTGGAAAAGAGAGGGAAGGAGAGGGAAGTTACAAAAAATGGGAAAATATTGAGCAAAAATGGAAGGCCGAAAACAATCGCCGAAAAACGGAAGGCATGCAGTCAAAATGGGAGGGTTGCGGGAATCTCAGTACTTTGTCAAAAATTCAGATAAAGGCACTTTAATTTCACAAATTTCTGTATTGAGTTATTTTTTATCTTCAAGGAACTGTCGAGATAACAAGCCACTCTTTCAAGCAGCTCCATTTGACAAAGCATTCAATGTTTCTCAGAAGCTTAATATCAAAGAGGTTAGTGTAATTCTTGCCTTGTCTTATTCATTGATTTTATGTAGCAAGCCTAGTAAGTATATAATGATTATTATATAAAACATATATGCTAAATGTTACATTTTTATAGTACAATAGTCAAATCCTTATAACTCAAACACCGATCGAAAATAGAAAACGGTTTGAGCTATCAAGAGTTTTTTTGACATTTATCCATATGTTAAAAATTCCAAACTAGTTTAAAAAATTATAACCTAGTTTAAAAAAATTTGACCTGAAACTAAAATTTACCTGCAACATATACATGTAAATTTGTATTTTTTTGCAGTTTTTAAATAAATGTTGTTATTCTCTTTTTGTTTTTCACCCCACCAGCTGCTTGGAAATGACACTGATCAACAGTTTAACAATTTAAAGGTCAACTTGAGTGATGTAAATGTCTTGTCCAATGAGACCCGCCAAAGCTTGATTGATTTAAGAGACTCGGGAGTGGATGCAATCGAATTTGATGCTTTCTTAAATGAGGTGATGAAAATTTATTCTTTCCGATAAGATTAATTTACAGTCAACTTTCTTCAAATGGGCACAACCAAGGGACAGACAGCTCTCTAAGGCAGACATCTAAAGTTGTTCTGTAAAGCAATTTAGCTATTTTTAGTGTAACTGAACTCTCTATTTATAAGATTTACACCTCTCTAAGGTTGGTTGCCGCTGCGACTCAGCTACTCATTTTAGTGAAACTGAGAACTCTCTATAAGAAGAACAGCTGGTTTTGGCCCTTTCACTCCCAAGAGTGCCAAAAACAAATTTCAAGAAAATTCCCAAATTTCATTTTGTAAAATATGGAAAACAAATTGCACCATGCAAACGTACTGGTGTTGTCTTCACGGGTTGAAATTATAACAACAATAAGTATTGAAAATCACGCGAAAAGCGACAAAAACGTTGGACTTCTTCTGCGTGCAACTTTCTATGCTGATTGTTATTATAATTTTAACCCATGAGGTATGTTTGAGCCTTTGACAAAAGCATCACTTTCTCCCATTCGCAACCAAGCCTTGGAACAAGGTTGATTAATGGCGGCCGTAAATTCTCAGACATAAATGTTAAAATAAAAGGACTTTTGATGTTCGTAATGGATTGAAATTTGGCAAGATGAGTAAGAAAGTCTAATTGTACACGAAGATGTAAAAAAATGAAAATCAAAAATTTGATCGTAGTAGCACTTTAATATCTGCAATTCCATCGTGAAGTATACAGATGTTTGAAAATTATGCCAGCATTTGTTTATCTTCAACAGTTTGGTTTAAATATTCCTCTGTATTTGTTGAACAAGGATTTTACGGGTGCATTCTTAGATTACCAGAGTTCACAAAGGCGGAATATTTCTTTTCAGTTGCTGGAGTCCGTCATGAGTCCCTGTGGTGCTAATTATATATATTCTGTACTTGTTCTCCCCAGAGCAGCCTGTATCTCGCTTCGACATGCAGTGGCATGTTGTGATGTCCACTGCAGTTTGCTCCCGATTTCCCAATTCAACAACAGTAACAGCAAAGACAAAGTAGCACCAATTTCTTAGAAACAACTGCAAACTATCCATACGGATCTGCACGTTTTTTTTTAAAGTTGGTGTCTTGTTTTATAAAAGCTGCAGTGAGTTGTTTATTAAAAAAAATCTTTTTATTTTTTTCTCATTCTAGACCAACAAAGGTATCACTGCAGTTGATCTCCAGGCATTTGCCGCTAATGTTAGCAAACTTGCAAAACAGTTGCAAGGAGTTGGTGCTTATGTAAGTCCTAGCTCCCATTTCTTGGAAATAGAATAAACAGAATTAGAATTTGTGGAATTCAAAGCAATGAAAATTGAAGGGTGCAAGCTGTTGCACATCCATAGTATATAGAAAATATCTTATCAGAATTGGAGGGCTGAATGAAAAATGCTGGTAATAACAACAGCAACAACAACAACAAAAGTCTTTATTAGTTAAAGTGCACCTAACCCCCAATTTTTTTTTTCTTTTAATCAACTCGATGTACGTTGAAAAGTCGAATAGTGAAATATTTCTTGTTTTTAACGTCGCGTTAGTGAGTTATAGAGATTTGAATTTACTAAATTGCTAATTAGATGACATCAAATGCAGACTCGTTTATTATACAACTACTTGTTTCCACCTCCAAGTAATATTTTTTTTACAAATCAAATGACTATAAACAGTTTTTATTAGTATTTCTTAAATTGATTATCGTTAAGCTGTGAACTGCGTATTGTAAATTGAAGTAGAAATAATGGTCAAGTCTGCATTTGACGTCATCTAATTAGTATTTTGTAAATTCAAATCTCTATAACTCAATAACGCGAAGTTAAAAACAAGAAATATTTCACTATTCAACTTTCCAACGAACATTGAGTTGATTAAAAGAAAAAAAAAATAGGGTTTAGGTGTACTTTAACTATTACTGGTATATAATTTACAAGACAGGCCCGCAGGTAGCAAAAGCCAATCTTGGCAGGCCAGTCAAGAAATTTTGCTTACTCAATTTCCATGTTATGTTGCCAAATGCCACCAAATATATATCTAAGTTGGATTCTATAGAGCAAAACAGAAGCAGTAGTTTGGAGAATAAGTGCAGGATTACAAGGATGAAAGTGGATTACAGTTCATCAATTTTGATTTCGTGACAGGCTGTCAAGAAATCAAAGTTTCCATTCTTATGGAATTTTGAGTTTTTAGTCTTTATTTTGTGTTTAGTTTATATTTTTTTGTGTTCATCCCTTTTGGCGATTTTTTCTTCCTTTTTTAAGATAATAAAGTAGTCTAAAGGCTATAATCATGAAAACATGATATTTCTGCCAGGACATTGGCCCTTTAAGATTGTGGAATATAAATCCATTGACACCTGTCACATGTTTTACCTGTAGGAACTTGGAAACAAATCAGAATACACTGCTCAAGGGCTGCTTGAGTTAGATAAAAATACTGTCCAGGTTATGGAACAACAATCTGTAAGTGTCCTAAGAGTGATCAGTATGGATAAGTTACGTAGATGTAGAGGTTATAGCAATGAAGAAATGAGAAACCTGTCTTTAGGCCGATTTACATGGTACAACTTTATTGCATACGACATATGCCATGCTTACTATATGACTTGAGTTGATTTACACAAAGCAATTTGTGTTGTAAGCATGTCGTAAGCATGGCGTGAGCGTTTCGCATGCGACAAAGTTGTACCATATAAATCGGCCTTTTGATAAAAAGCCCCCCACCCCACCCCACTTCTATTTAAATGATTACTGAGCTGAAATGGTTATTTGCCAACAATACTGGATATACATTGTATATACATGTTTCCATATTTTATGAATTATCACAAAATAATATAATAATAACAGTGATGGAACAATTTTCCAATTTTTTCATTGAACTAATCAGTGGGATGTTAGATGAAAGAGAATATTGATGTTTTCGTTGACCTAATTGTTGATTCTCTCATGCCTTTTAATTTTTTCAGAACGATTTAGGTACAAATGTGAAAGGTCTACGACGTATTGGATCAAACCTTAAGGTAACAAGCATGGATTCATATAATAAATAGTCATGCTAGCTATCTTAAAGGACCCTAGTCATCCAAAATGCACTGCACGCTCAATCGGTGAAATCCGCCATTTTCGATGCCATCGAAATTACCGAACATTGCATCATAGTTAATAGAACAAACTGGTTATGAAGCTCAACCAATTTTAAAAAGAGTGTACAAAGCTGCTTTGTTTTATGTTGAACGAACCGTGACCCTGCACATTGTTTTGTTTAACGTGTTAGCCCAAATTTTTCTGCTGGTTAGTTGCTCATATGCATTTCAATACCTTTTGTGTTTTGTGCAGGGTCAAGGCAAACGAACAAAAAAAAAGGAGAACAAAAACATACAACAAAGGACTGACTGAGTTTCATAACCAGCTTGTTCTATTAACTATGATTGCATAGTGAATCGGAATCGGAATCGGAACTGTTATCGTAGCTTTTTTGAATTATTAGTCTATCGGTTTGAATGATTTTTTTCGTAGTTTTGCGCTACCGATGGACAAGGTTTTGATATCCAAAGTCAATGGTCTTATGGCCTCACAGTTTCTCAAGCGCGGACGGCCGAAGGCGCCAGGAAATGCAAAGAAAACTATTCTTCGCGATTCGATTTTCCACCTTTGGATTACGCGCAAAAGTGAGGTTGGAATCGTACGGCTAACCCATAGCCAGTTCGCCCAATTCTTGTTGTTAAAGAATGTACAACAGTTGCATCCGGTCGCGAGAATTATGAAACAGTAAACATGCTGAAAATTCAAATATTTCACAAACTGATTTCATGATGGATGCAATAACGCCATACGTTTAACAACGAAAGTGCAGCCTAGCTCCGAGACACGCAATTTAAACGCAGAATAAACTCTGAGGAGTCGAAAAAAATTGTAATATGCCATTATTCTATGGAATCATTGATGAAGAAACTCTATCTCGGAAGCCATGCTAACCGCAGACTTGCGCTCACACAAAATCACGGACTGAGAAATTAACTCAGTGATCCTAGCATTCAGCGACTACTACTGATCTTGCAAACTATGCGCTAAAGAAACAATATTGTTATGCCGAGAACTAGCAAACAGTGATCACGGCATAACTCAACCTTGTTCCCAGGGTCTCTCTTCTTCACGCCCCCTGGAGCGAGAGAGAGAGAGACCCTGGTTGGGGCTGGTCACGTGTCTCCCAGAATCTGGGAGATTCCAATTAAAGGACACGGGGGAGGGGAGGGGTGGCAAAGTGTGAAATTTGTCTGCTCTTGCTGAGCATTGCGAAACAAATGAAAAAGCGTTCGGCGGCTCGCGACAAATGCAATGTGAAGCGGCGGTCATCCGCAGACTTCGAAAACATATCCACAGTCTGGTTCTGAGAGTGTAAGTTGCTTTAGGATCAGAGGAATTGTCACGGCGCTTGAAGATTTGCCGCAGTAAAGCTAATTTTGAACTTGCTACAGAATGCAATCCAATTTTATTACTTGACGCCGCTAAGCCCGTGCTCTTGATTTATGGCATTTTTCCGGACTGGGATGAATTATCGCTACATACTGGTTAACAGGCGGTCTTCAAGCTTCATTCGAAAGGCACATTAAAGTGTTGCCGTCTGTTCTCGGGCGATGGCAAAGCAAGAAAGAAGCGGCCGCTACGGACCAAATGTTTGCCATGCTGATTAACAGTACACTTTTATAACAGGGAACGAGGTAGAGAAGACAATGACAGCTAATGATAGCTTTTACTCTTGGTGTGTGATGCATGTTGTTTTGTTTAATGTTCACCAGTTCCAGTCGTTTGAATGTCTATACATCGTTCATTTGTATACTTGTGAATTTTTGAGCAACAACAATTTTATACTTGCGCATTGTTTATTCGCTTTTTTTAATCGTTTGACTCAACCGTTTCCGGCGTTATTTCAATTTTAGGACTTTGTTCATATTATGTTCAGTTCGAAACTTATAAGCTGTCAGGATCTTTTGTCCCTATTTATTCAGTTATAAATGGCAGGCATAACATGAACAGCAAAATTGAAGCACTTTTCACGGCCAAAGAGATATCTAACATCCCTATTCGGTTGACGATAAGCCTGGGATGTTTTATCTGTTTTATTCCGGGTCTTGCTATAATCACAGAGAATTGTTTACGTCTTTTATATATATCTTGCAGTACAGATTCCTATTTTCAACAAGAGTTGATGGAACATGTAGACAAATGCCATATTTATTTCACAGTCATAGCTGAAACCGTCGCCCACAGCACGAGCCTAGCCACTGTAAAGAAAACAAGACAACGTTACAAATACTGTCGACCCCTCCTTAGGATTATAATTGTCTAAGAGACACGTGACCAGCCCCAACCAGGGTCTCTCTCTCTCTCGCTCCAGGGGGCGGGAAGAAGAGAGACCCTGGGGACGAGGTTGGGCATAACTAAATATTCTCATAGTAAACGGCTCTGGAAAGCGTAAATATCTCCTGTCAGTTAGTATCAGAGACTTTCCTAATATCAAAGAATCGGCAACATTGAGAACAACAGTCCTGTTATATCTTAATTTTGATCTAAAAAGAAAACAACTCTCAGACACGTACTTGGGGTAACCCTATTCTAAAGCCAGGCTAAACTGCTATTTTGCGACAAGCAAGATTTGTGCTAGCCTGTTCCATGATCCAGGCGTTAAGTTTGTGGCGCGCGAAAGAAAAATCGGCTGCTAGGCCTGTCACCTTTTATAACGATATTTTTATAATTATCTCGCCTCTGACCTTTCGCGACGATTTCCTTACTTTTGTTCACGCGCCACGTGTAATACAATACCGAAACTCCCGCATGTAAAAGGTGTGGCTGACTAGGGTCCTTTAACACACTGGCAAGCTAGACTGGTTCCTACCTTGATTTTTACTAAGTCAAACATGGGTTTAAGGTTGATCATGCATCTACCAGTCACAATGGTCACAGCCAGGTTTTGTTACATTTCCCTCATTGTTTCTTTAACATCCCATTGGGGGCATGGCTACCATTTCTATGTCATCATCCGAGCCATAATGACGATGATGATGGCGATGATGGTGATGGTGATGGTGATGATGATGATGATGGTGGTGGTGATGATGATGATGATGGTGGTGGTGGTGATGATGATGGTGGTGATGATGATGATGATGGTGATGATGATGATGATGGTGGTGGTGATGATGAAGATGATGATGATGATGATGCTGATGGTGGTGGTGGTGATGGTGGCAGTGGTAACTTTACTCAAATGTCAAAAGCCTTCTAGCCAACCTTACATTTACTAATTGGGCACACTAGTCATATTACAACTTATAAGAATAAAGATTAACTGCTACAAACTACATATTTCCAATTTCCCAGTTTCTTTGCAATAGATCAACTAGATACAATAGAATTGAAAACAATTATGCTTTATATCAGCAAGTCAATGCAATGGATCTTTATCTTATTCTAAGTGAGGAAATTACTAAGTATTTTATTCCTACACGTAGGTTCATGCAAATAGTACATTGAAGAAAGCAGAGGAGGCAGAGAATTATCTTCACACTCAATCTACTACAAAAATCAACAATGTGAGTACCATGTCCCCATTAAGTTTCTGTTTTACAGGAAAACAATAAACACTTAATGACTCTTCTGGAGGGAAACAGTGAATTTTGTTTCGCGAGATTCGAGGGAAACAAAATTAACTGTTTCCCAAGTTATCAGTCATTAAGTGATTTTTTTTTTATAGCAACACAAAAAATACAACACAACACAGTTTGAAGTCATCTTCAGAGTCACATGACTCTGAAGATGACTTCTGCTCAGGTTGTCGAACCATCAGTCAATGTCAACAACAACAGTTCTTTTCAGAACTACCCTCACCCGGACGATCACAAACGACAGACTACTGATACTCCTGCAGGGTTCAAACCATTTACAATACTATGATTGTAGTTAATCCAGGTTAAGATATACGAAATGCAGTCTGCATGCAGCCCAGTCTGGTATAGGGTATGGATTTTTGGTGTTTAGTCTAGAATTTGGTCTGGTATGAGGTTATGATATCAGAGTGCCAGCAGCACATCACCAGCCAATCCCCCCCCCCCCCCCCCCCCCAATACATTTCCTGGCCGACCCAGGATATTAACACATTTATGTGATCTACTTGTTTTAGATTGTCGACGCATACACTAACCGTGTGCTAAACTATGGTTACCAATTCACGGATCACGTCTTAGATGTGGTAAGATATGGTGGTGCTCCCAAATATTCCTTAGCATGTGGTTAGATTGCAGGTGGTTTGTACATTGAACTGTGGTGTAGACACGGTAATATGCCAATAGTGTAGCTCTACTTCGATATAAACCACACACAACCGAGAATTCCTTGATTCGCTCTGATGAAATGTCGTCTCTTTACGGTGCCAATTTACCTTATCGACTGACAGTCCCGGGGGGTGGGGGGGCGGGGGGGGGGGGTACTCAACAAAGTTTTGTACGGGGATGCTCCGCCCCAAGGTCCAAACTCTTACCCTTTCATATACCTTTCATTGCCTTTCATTGCCATATGCCTTTCATTGAAAATTGTACCCCTTTCATATACCTTTCATTGAAAATGGTATATAGCCTTTACGTGCGTCTGTTTGATATATTTTGAAAGGCGCTTTTTATAATACTTAAATGCCAGTTTTCCCTACCCTTTTTTATACTTCAACTCATGTTTTCCCTACCCTTTCCTATACTTCGTGAAATCCTTACCCTTTCATATACTTCAACTCGTGAAATCCCTACCCTTTCATATACCGCCAGCCTCAAAAAGGTACCTCTTTTCGGGCGGAGCATACCCGTATAGCCCATTAAAGGGAGTACCCCCCCCCCCCCCCCCCCCCCCGGGCTGACAGTTGGTATAACCAGATTTTCATGTCTCACTCTCCCACCAACACAGCACCATAGTTTCTTTAGAAACTACCCCCTTTAGTCCTTTTGTTACTTGTGTTACTAACGCAATGTTAATTAAACTCATCGATCAATCATGAGCTTGGGAAGCTGGTGCCTTAAAGGATGGTGGAGGCATGGCAATTGAGGTAACCATGGCAACCCTGCGAGCGTCAACCACCAGGCACCGTCACACTGATGGAATCAGTGGAGTACTTACCTGATACTCACCTGCGTCTGGGTGGGAGGAGTGGGAGCAAAGATCCACAAAGATCGCTAAGACTTGACAAGGATCCGCAAAGATCGCTAACGCTTGTATGTGATCCGCAAAGATCAGCAAACTGAGCTGCAAACACGTGCAAGAGGCGAAACACCTAGCCGTTCCTTAAATATCCCAAAGCCACCCCGCATAAAGCATACTCGCAAGTAGCGCCACCGCTGACCCAACTTAATGTCTCGAGTTTAACCTAGCCTAAATTGCATTTAGCCCCAATAATCTATTGTTCATTACTATCGCCAACTTATTGTTTCTGTCACCCACGCCACAACTTCATTTTATAATCCTGCACTGTAGAATATTTTCTTATTCGCTGATGATGCAATGGATCAGCAAAAGCTTGGGGTAAAATAAATACAAAGGACAACTTCAACCGTGTTATGGATAAAGTATGTTACTAACTGTTTTGTTTTAAATCCTACAGCTTAATAATGAACTGGCAAGATGCAAACCCATCGCTAACATTTATGATGCAACCCTTGTTGTCGTCTGCAACCAAGCACTCTATCCTTTTGTAAGTCACTTAACTTGATGGCATAATACTGGCTGTACTGTTAAGATGCTCATTAAAGGGAACAAGGTGTCAAAAATAACGAAATAGTGTTTACTTAATTTCCATGTTATATCACCAAATGCCACCGAATATACAACAAAATAGAGCATTTTTACTCACGTGACTTTCAGTCCCGTGGGACTCAAATGACAAAGGCCATGGCAGCCATGTTGCTGTTCCTAACAAAAGAAGTTAATTAAAATTCTTTTGTACGGGAACACCAATATGGCGGCTGTGACGTCAAGTGAAAACGCTCTATTGGATAAAATGATTCTATAGAGCAAAACAGAAGCAGTAGTTTGGAGAAAAAGTGCAGGATTACAAGGATTGAAGTGGATTACAGTTCATCAATTTTGATGTTGTGACAGGCGGTCGAGAAATAAAAGTTCCATTCTGATGGAATTTTGAGTTTTTTTAGTTGTTATTTTGTCTTTTTAGTTCACATTCCTTCGCATTTATCACTTTTGGCAATTTTTTATTTTATTTTAAGATAATAAAGCAAGCTTGAAGCAAGCTCCTGGCCATAATCATGTAAACACGATACTTCACCCAGGACACCGCCCCTTTAAGGCATTTTTCTCTAAATGGATTTATTTAAATGCATGAAGTAACAACTAATCCCTTTTTTCGTAGAATGGTTTTTGGTTGTCCATTGGGTTTTGCTTGTTCTTCTTCATCCCTGCGATAATCTTCAGTGTAAAACTTGCCAAGCATTATCGTAAAATGGATTATGAGAGTGACTTTGATCAGGGAATGGATGGGTAAGTTTGTTTCTTACCATACATTATATTTAGACTGAGACATACTGACTTAGACATAAACAAAACAACTGTTTTTTTTTTCTCCTGAATAGGGAGATGTATGAGATGGGCCATCCATCAGCTCCACCCGCTTAGTAAGTAGTAGCTTTTTTTTTTTTTTTTTTTTTTGGCAAAATAACATTTATTTTATTTCACAATACAAAGCTTACGCTCCTTACAAATCAATACATATACTTCTTACAGTACGGAACTTACACTACTTACAATACGATACTTACGCTACTTACACAACAATGCAGTAAGTAGTAGTTTGTTAACAAGCATCCAATCTTGTAATTATTTGTAACACATTTTTCTTGGATAGAGTTATAGAATGCACACGAGAGGACAATGAAAATATGTCTCATTTTGTCCCCCGCGACCTGACGTCCAAATAATTGTTGTAGTTCAACCAATCATATCACGCGTATGAACAATGGAGCATTTCAAAACAAAAACAAACGACCGCAACGTCTTTTGGGTGAAGGTGGGCCTTTAAATAAGGCACCAAATCAAATAAGTACCCCGTTAATATCCCGAAGGCCTGACTCACTGGAAAGTTAATGCCTAGACAGTTTATACCAAGATAATTAGAGAATTTCTTTGACCCTTTAAGCCCTAACATCAAAATTTAAATGCTCATTTCTTGTCCCTATACATTTCCTATAAAAGTAGTGGGGAGAAATTGTTTAGATATCAAGAGAATTCATCTTGTGTGATCATGTCCTTAATTCTCATGACCTTTTTGATTGATAAGGCATTGATATTACAAGGAGAAATTTTGATGCTGATCGCTCTTAGGGCTTAAAGGGTTAACCTCCGGCATTGAGACTTGTACCATGCTCTAAAAGGTATATATTGTTAGCATTATGACTAAATCCAAAAGTAACAAGTGTCCTTGGTTTGGGAACTTTATGGTTCACATTAAACTATCTCAACTTCGTCCGTTTAGTTCCAGCTTATTACACACAATATCATTATAAAATTGTACGTGGATAATCTAGAGTGCAAATTGTTAGTCATTAGCCCTTTCAGTGATTATTACCAGAAAGTGGGTTGAAACGTGCAGCCGGCTGTCTCTTGTACGCTTTGTATTCAGTTTGCTAAGAAGTTGTTACAGCCATATTTGGAAAATCAAGATAAAAATATTAACCAATCAATTCGCTAGAACAACTTTCTTCCAATCTCGAGGGACCGAGGGGTTTCCAAATATGGTACTAAGCAAAAAATGAATATTCGAAAGCTGTGAATGCGCGTTACACGTTTCAACCCACTTATGGGTTTCTGGTATTACATTAATTTTTTTCTCTCTTTTGTTTTACAGCGACACTGACAAGAAACATTGGGCCAACCCAAAGTAAGTTTGAATGTTGTCTTTTGTTATCAACATCTGATATCTCCTTACAAAATCAGTTCATTGTGAATAACACGAGGCAGTCAGAAGGGAGAGTTGAAACTTTGATCTTTAGACTGGAAGGGTTCAGATGGTTCAGTGAGCCCCATGGGGGTGGGTTGGGGCAAACCATATATAGAAGCGCATGCACCTAAAACGGCGTGTTTTTTTAGCTGTTTTGATTTGTTGTAGCGTCGAGCTTTTGGCTCCTTGCTCTGTAGTAGGGAATGATTTACAAGGAAAACGAAGAAGCTACGATTGATCTCTATCGATATTTATGGGAAGTTATCCCACACCCTCCAAAAGTGATAAATGCTTAAAAAATATAGCCTGCAAGCACGTTTCCTCTCCCTTATCTTCACCACTCCCAAGAGAGCTTGCTTCCAGGCAACAGAAATATGTTGTATGAACTACATTAAATCCTCGGTCTGAAATAGGGGTCATGTTCATAATTTTTCAAAATTACATAATTATAATAATTTGTTGTTTTGACATTCTCTAATCAAAATTGTGAGCTAAATTCAGTTTTTACTTAACTTCATACTTTGTACTGCTCAAACAATAAAATAATGGGATTGATGCGGGTAAACAACAATAAAATTAAAATGTTAACTTTTTTTTTCATTTTTTAACATCATAACATTCAACCGGTGTGAATTAACGTTTCTAAAGCTAAAAAACGTTTGCTAAAACTAGCGTAAATTTGAAATTTTTAATAATTGCTGAAACTAACTAACAGTTTGTGCGCATGTGGCTGTATTAACTACATAGACCAGTTTTAAATTAAGTGTCGTAGAACCAAATCACAACAGTGGCAGGCAATCTGATTAACCAATCAGAACTCGAAGCGAATACATGTAGCCGGCGCCAAGCGCGGTAAAACGCTTGCGAGTAAGTTATGATTGGCTTCGTTTTCACTTCTGATTGGTTGAGAAAGGTGGCGCGAGATTTTTTGGCCAATCACAAAGCATACCACTGCAAAACCATAGCAAGTGCGAAACTATTTTCCACATTCAATTAAAAACCGCTCAATATTCCCAGGTTGACATGTTGGGGAATAACTAACACCAACTCGGTCTGCTGCGATAAGCCACTGACTTACAAAGGATATGTCTTTGTAGACATGTGTGAATTTGGAACATGTGTTAGAGTTTTACAGAAAAGCATTCTTGAAGTGAAAAGCTCCATTTTTTGGTAAACCAATGCTACCCATTGCGTTTGTCATAGAATTTGGCTTTAAAAACATTTTCTGAATAAAATTGAAGACTTGTACAACAGAGTCAGCTGCGTCCAACATCTGTTGGCTAATGTCTGTACACTATCCGTTGATTGTTGAACAGAAGTTAAACTGGCTGTCAGCTGACAGATGGCTGCTAATGTGTTAAAGAGGAAATGTTAGAACAGTTTTCAATTGCGTATCGAAAGTAATTTCGCGATTGCTTCGGTTAGCTGATTGGCTAAAAATTCCCGCGCCAACCAATCAGAAGTAAAACCAAAAACTAATCGAAACTTGATCGCACACGTTTTCCCGCGCTTGGCGCCGGCTGCATGTATTTGCTTCGAGTGCTGATTGGTTCATTAGTTTGTCTGCGTCTCTTCTGATTGGCCAAAGTTAATTTCTTTGGTTTTGGTTTTACGACGCTCGCGTGAAAGCCGCTCTAATCACCAGGAAACTAACCAAATGGTAATACTCCTTCAGAGCTGTGAAGGAATGTTAAATGAAAGGGCATCCGTGCGTGTTTTATAAATAATAGCACATGCCACACAGACTGTTAATCGAATGCACTTGTATTGTATGTCTGTCGCTGAATCAAATAAATGCTAACAGACACATACGTGAAATGATTAAGATATGTTCATCTTGTCCACAGCGTGGGAACCTTTCATCTTTATCCTTTCATTGCATTTACCATCTTACCTTATTTGTCACCACACATGACGCGTCACACATGACGTCACACATGACGCGTCACACATGACGCTTTCGACATTGCTGATCCTAGCAGTGTGCAGGACGCGTGTCATACATGAACCTAGCAAACGACCAAGCTCACCACAAGTCTCTCGTAGCTCAGTGGTTAGAGCATCCGACCGGTTTACGGAAGGTCACAGGTTCGATTCCATCATTTTCTTTGTCCCACGTTCGCTGCCTGCGAATACGGCGGCCTCTCATCGCTCCCGGCAGCTCCAAGAGGCCGGGAGCGATGAGAGGCGGCTGTGCTCCTAGGCTGCCACGCTCGTCACATGATAAACATTTAGGGCCGGTTATTTAAATGAAGTTTAGACTGTGTTTAACAAAACCGCGGTCTGGACCAATTTCAATCTGGCCAATCCTAATATTTAAACTCTATTTACTGTAAACAATGTCAAGTAGGCATATAGCACAGACTAGAAAAACATTTATCTACTAAAAATGACCCACTTTAAAACAGATTTAAAGGTCCATAATTGTCTTAAACCCGCGGTCTAAGTTAGACTTCGTTTAAATAATCGGCCCTTAATCTTTTTTCATCTCTGTGTTATGAAGTTGAAGTAGCTGTCAGTAACAAGTTAGTAACACTTATGTACCGCTTCTTCTGACAGAAATTCCGTGTATCCTCAGGCACCTCCTGTCAGATCCTAATAAGGGTAAAATCTAAATTTCTAAGCTCTTTATCTTTTACTGGGGACTTAGTCACGCTAACTTTAGCGGTTTTGCCTATAATTTTGTAAACTTTAAAATATAAAATTTAATGTTCATTTTGTAATGAAATCTAGGCTATATAACAGACAAAGGTGATTTTTAAGCTAGCCGGTGTGGCAGATTTAAACGGAGAGGGAAGGGGGAGGGGGCGAAAAACCGTGACCCAATCCCATCTCCCCCTCCCCCTCCCTTTGCCTTTAGCCTCTTTTTGAAACCGAGGTCGAGTGCAAAACCATTCATATGGATATAAAGTTTTATTTGCATGTGAAACAAAATGATATTCATGTGAATGGTTTTTGCAATTGGCCTCGGTTTGAAAATGAGTCTAAAGGCAACTCGGAATTGGACTATTAACGTTTTTAAGCTTTTAATATACAGAATTTTGGGGACAATTTAATACTGAAGCTTTATGACCTGCACAATCCGTTTTGACCATCTGTTCCCTTCTACAGCCTTTTTTTTTTATGGGACTTGACCATTACCTAGAAATGGCCGTTTAAGACAGCGTTACAAAGCATGCAGATATTTTAAAAATGTCGCTATCAAGCATGACAGTATCCCTGAGATATCGTGTCAGAATCGCTTAAGACAGCGTGACTAAGCCCCTTCATTCTGAGCTGTTATCCAGTAGTAACAAGTGCTTTGTAAATTTCTTGCAACTGAAATAGTGTGTGCATTTAGTTATTATCTGTTGCGTTTGTTGCTCATGGCCTCCAGCTCTGTTGGTGTGATAAAGTTAATCTAAATTAAAATTTGCCAAACTCCTTAAAACGTAAATATCTATGTAAATAGATGAACCTTTCAGCGTTAAAATTGATCAACTTGTAATTTCTCCTCAAGTTATCAAGTCGGTCATAGGCTACGAGCAGTCCCTCTTTTCCAGCTAAGTCAGTCGATCGAGAAACGAAAAAAACATTGGGGAGTGGAAAATGGCCGCGCGGAAACTGTTTTTCGTGTTTCTCGCTCGACGGACTTAGCTGGACAGAGGGACTGCTCGTGGTCTAAGTCGGTCATGAGTTTAAGGTAAATTATTACCAATATGAATATTAGTCGTGTTTGAATAAATTCTCCCAGCATATACTTAAATAAATTTTTCCAGGGAACAGTAAGTAGAGTTTCTGTTTTGACGTATGGACACAAGAGGTTTAAACGTTAAACAAACACCAAATAGCCCTTATCATAGATGGGTACGCCACGCCAACATATCAGCGGTTTCTCGCTTTCTTGACCCTATAGTCTCGTTTTGATGTTTACGCTCATCGTCGTCAGAGGTTCTCATAAACATCAAAACGAGACTATAGGGTCAAGAAAGCGAGAAACCGCTGATATGTTGGCGTGGCGTACTCATCTACGATAAGGGCCATTACCACTTCTTTCTAAATGCAATCTCGTCCCCAGGGAATCTCCTCTTTCAAAATGGCGGGTCGGGTGTAGAAACCGCTGGCCAAGGTTAACAAAAATATTTATAAAAAATCCTGGAGTATTTTGTGACGTAAAAACACGATGAAATGTATTCGCTTCGTTTAAACAACAGTTTCAGATTGGCAGAAAATAAACACTGCTGTCAATCGCTGGAAATAATCTCCGCCTAAACCACCTCGGACACCTTATTGAGACTTACATAACTGAGTAACTGGTTAGCTTGCAGTTGAGGTTGGGGTTTGCAGTTTATATAGTTAAATTAAGGCCTAAACAACCCGAGAAGCTAGGTGGTACTCTGGTACGGTAGGCTATGTAAGTCTAAGCTTAGCTGAGGTCACAGGTTTAATCCTGAGTGGGGATTTTAGATTTTCTTTTTTACAATTAATAATTTATTGAAAATCAAATTCTAAGGGCGTTTACCATTTGTCAGAACTGCCCGGCCGGACCGCTCAAATCGTAAATATTATTCCATTATTTGCCAGAACTGGTCGGCCAGACTGGTAAATTTGGAAATAGAATAAAAAAAAAGTATGCACCCTTTTGATGGACTAGCAGGAGCAAGTCTTTAAAAGGATGCATTCCAGTTACAAACGGACCCGTCTGGCCGGCCAGTTCTGACAAATGGTAAGCGCCCTAAGTGTCGACATTACGTTATATAATTCTCATTAAGTGTCTGAGGTGGCTTAGGCGGATGGGATCTAATGCTGACCCTCCGAAAACGCCATAGGCCTTCATGACGCCCCGCCATTTTGTAAAAAAAACAAAAGATTTACGCCGCTAAGCTTCGCAGTGAAAAAGTTGAAAACGAGGTTAGGCGAGCATTGTATTCTCCGGGGAGTCAACATGGCGTGATAAAGGCCTATTCCGTCGTGTGTAACGTGATTCTTGGAGTATTTTAGCAGCCTTGTCCGTGGGGTTCCACGCCTTATCAGACATTTTGAAAGCAGACAAGTTCTAGGGAATGAGGTTGTTCTAAATGTGAATTTAAACTGCATATTAAAACAAACAAAAAAACGATAAATTTTCATTGCATTTCCACACGTGAGTTACGCTTAAACAAATATGTGCAATTTCCCACATGATCAATTAAGAGTCAAGCAATTATGCTATGAAAATTTCTCCTTCAGTCTACCAAGTTAATTTCTCCAGGTTTAAAGTTTCGACTCGTTAGAAAATATGCCTCTTGACATACCGTTTAGATTATCGTCGGGCCATGTCGGAATTGTTTTCACCTTCCCGTTTAAAGTAAGGCGCGCGCCCTACATCTGCCACGCAGGCTCACATGAAAGGCTTCAAACCAGAAGCTAAACACAATTCGGAATAGCTTATTGAACCAGAAATAATCCAGCCCACGAATGACAGTTGTTAATTTAACATTTTATGTGTTTTCTTTTTCAGCGGTTATCCAAATTACAATTGAAAACCGTTAACAGGATTGACGCACCGGTTCCAAGCGTCTAAATGGTGTCAGATGTATATTGTAGATATTAACACTTTATATTCCAAGAGCTCAGTAATTTCACACGCTTTAGCATGTTTCTGTACATAATAGACTGTGGTTTTTATTAAGTCAAAGGATGAGATCTGGTTAAATGCGATAGTTAAGGTGTGAACTGGAAAGTAGTTGTGAACTTGTGCAACTTAAACGCATAATTTTTTTAAGCTTATCCTACAAGAAAGTCACCGACCAGTGATGTTAACGCTTTTAAAGTAAGCAACGAAACATTTTCAGTGATTGAAAATGAAAAATGGAAATTTGTTCCACCGGTGGTTTAACGATTTCGGACCGATTTTGCGATAAAGTGTTCTGTTTTTATAATGTTATAAGTCGGATGAGACCCCTTAACAGCGTTTTGGTGTGATAAAAGAGATGACATGCGACCGATAGATTTGTAACGTTACGCTTCTTTTCGTGGAAAAGCTTTGCGCGACGACCTGAAATGAAGACTGCGCCAAGTCCACCTGTAGGCGAGCTGTACATTTATAAAGCCACTCGCCACCCTTAAAGCACCTGCCTAGCCGGAGATATCATTCGCCAAAGGTTTTATAAGGCAACTAACTTCTTTATGTTTATGACAACGCATTTTCCATGTTCAGTACCCTCAAACAAGCTTAACAACAGCCCTGATCTTAACCTCGCAAGTGATGATTTATAATAATGAATCGTCGCATTTTGAGGTATCGTTTTCTTTGTTTTCCAATAACATATTGTCAAAGCAGTAAAAACTCGATTTTAGCCAAATTTTAGAACTTGTGCCAAACAACATGAGATAGTATTTTATGCTATTGTGTAATGCGCTTACTAGTATGCCTTTTATCAAGAATGCGTGACACAAACGGAAAGTAATGCTGCATTATATCTGTAAATGCCGCACCCTCCTATGCAGACGTTAAAACGTCAGAGAAATGGAGATACCGATAAAGGATGTTAATATAACGTAAAGTTTTCATTTATTTTAGTTATCACGCAGGACGTGATTTCAGATTAAGAGTGCAGGGATTTATTAAATAGGCCATTTTTATGATGGCGTCATTTACTACAACTACCAGGGTCCTTTAGTATTATCTCGTGAATACGCGAGGCGTTGAACGAGATATGGTACACGGAGACAGATATGCAAATTTTTCACTCGTTCCATCATCTATAAACTTTTTTAATTCCCCAGTGCATTACTTGTTAAAAGATGATTGCTGTAGTAAACGTTTTTTAATTCCCCATTTTAATTACGTCATCCAGTTGTATAGACAGTCTAGTTTCACGCAATGCATATTTATGTCACGCTAAGATGTTTTGGTCGTTTTAAATCTGTTTTAAGGCCCGTTTACACAGGCGATTTTTTTGGTGCAATTTTTGTCGCACTTGTCGATGCAGTTTTTGTCACGCGCAAGTTGCATCTTCAAATCGCATGTGTAAACGGGCGGCGATTTCAGTGCGATTTGGGCGCGATTTGTCGCGCGATGTCGCAGAGTGCAACTTGGCGGCGATTTTTGGGAAATCACAGCAAATCAAGCAAATGTCGCACCCGAATCGCACAGGAAATCGCCGCTAGTTTACACTTGCGACAAAACTCGCATCAAAATGGGCCTTTACTCTTCAATTCTTTGACTTCAAACTCAGTATGGAAAATTAAAAGATCTGTGAACTTAACCCTACGTTGTTCCGAATTCACGAGATGGCTCTTAGAGCACTTTGATTTGTTTTTTCATGTTAATTAGGGCTGTTGTTATTAAACCTCCACTAGGATAACAGAATTTAAATAAGAAACGAAAAAACAAAATGAATTGTGGTAGTTGTAGCACGTAAAATGACGCCATCGTAAAAGTCGCCTATTAAGAGCTGCACGAAAATTTGTGTTAGACATATATATAAGGTCATTATGATTTAACCATAAGATAAACAAGGTTACTTTTGCTGTAAGGTTTATAGTTAAGCATCTTTTTTACGGTGTAACATTTAGTATATATTTGAAGAAGGCTTCCATGTAAAAAGGGAAGAGTCTAGATGGAGGTCGGACACCTTATTGAGACTTATATAACGGAGTAACTGGTTGGCTTTCAGTTGAGGTTGGGGTTAGCAGTTGATATTGTTAAATTTAGGCCTAAGCAACCCGAGAAGCTAGGTGGCAATGTGGTACGGAAGGCTATTAAGTCTAAGCCTAGCTGAGGTCACAGGTTCAATCCTGAGTGGGAATTTTAGATTTTCTTTTTTACACTTAAAAAGTTTATTGAAAATAAAATTCTAAGTGTCGACATTACGTTATATAATTCTCAATAAGTGTCCGACCTCCTTCTGAGCTATAGAAGGTAGACTACCATGTAAAAGCTGCTTGAGCGACTCTGTTCTTTGCGTGACTTTCACCGTATATATACGCAGTCTTTTGCATGGAAAGCCAAAACTCTGTAAATAGTAACTAGATTATTAGTTTGTTTAAGTCTAAACCCAAAATTATAACAGGTTATGCTAGCATTATTTTCGGGATCATGATAAGGTTATCGTCGCTTTGCCCCGAGACCCAGCTCACGGGCTTTTTTTGCTGGATAAAGTAGTCTTTTTTTCCTTAATGCTTTCAGGAAGTTTGTATGACTTGCTGGAATCCTGAGAAATTTTTCTGTTGTATCATTGGTCAGACATAGTCACGTGGGACATTTCACGTAACAGTCGTGTGCTTAATCTGAAAGAAATATGCCATGAAATTGTCGCTCTGCGGAAAACACTGAAGAAACATTTTTGGAGGTTTATGAAAGTACTTCCTATGGGAAATTAAGCGAAAATAAAGACCTAAGCTTTAGAATTGTCTTCAACACGCATTTTTTTAATTTTCCGGGCAATTCAATATAACACCCAGCAATGGCACTGTTTTGTTCTTTACTGCTCTTGGGTTTGAGTAATATTCATTTTTTTTTAATTATTTGGTTTGCTGTATTTAATAAAGGATTCTATTTTAAAGCTGTGTTTGCTGTCGCATTGATGAACCCATATTTTATTTTGCTTCCTTCAGTGATTGAAATAAGAGATAAGCAGAACCATTTACCACAAATCTGTCCGAAACAAAACAATTGAGCGCTTATTTCATAAAAGAAGTAGAAGACGTACCCAGTGTCCAAGTGAAGGTTCTTCCCAAACAGTGGCGGATCTAGCCGTGTCCCCCCTCCCCTCCCCCCCCCCCCCCCCCCCCCCCGCCCCTTATCCCCTATCATTTTCACTGTACCCTCGCCCCGGTCCCCTATTCAAAATACCGTAAACGCTTTGGAGGCTTATATATTTTCAGGCCTTCAAAGCGGGGGGTGGGGGGAGGGGGGGAGAGGGATGCTTAAGGCGGAACTTAACCTAAACGTCATTTTTCCGCCACTTGACATGGCTTTAATGGAAATATCTCGTTCACGTTTTACCATTTCTTTCAGTGTTACGCGACCTACTTTGAGCAGTTCGATTTACCCTGCCGTCAATCATACCTTATATGGAAAGAGTTCGTTTCTTCGGACGCCATTCAGTGCAGGCTGGTGGTCACGCAGGAGTATACAAACTCCTCCTACTAGGTATGATTGACGGCAGAGTAAATTGAAATTGCTCAAAGTAGTTTTGATTCGAAGGGTCGCGTAACAGTGAAATCGGTGGTAAGCAATCCAAAAACTCTATGCTCATCCCATGAATCTATGTTATGGGGTGTTTTGTAAATTTTTGGGTATGTTTGGGAGGAAATAGTTTTTCTCAAAGGATTTATTGGTAAAATTAAGAGAAATAAGAAATATTGAAGATTTAGTGGAGTTTTAAAATTACAATTTGTAGTTAATAATTAATAGACGGACACCAAGTTAGTCCACTAGCAACCTGGGGTGCTCTTGCGTCGGTATCAACTGTCTGTTGGTGTTCAAAACTCATTTTTTCTCTCCTATCCCTTCTTAAAACTTCTTAAAATTTCATTCAAATTTAGTAACTAGATTTTTGGTTTGCTTAAGTCTAAACCCAAAATTATAACAGGTTATGCTAGCATTATTTTCGTGATCATGATAAGCTTATCGTCGTTTTGCCCCGAGACCCAGCTCACGGGCTTTTTTTGCTGGATAAAGTAGTCTTTTTTTCCTTAATGCTTTCAGGAAGTTTGTATGACTTGCTGGAATCCTGAGAAATTTTTCTGTTGTATCATTGGTCAGACGTAGTCACGTGGGACATTCCACGTAACAGTCATGTGCTTAGCGTTCGATGTTTACGAATATAAATGAATATAATCTGAAAGAAACATGCCATGAAATTGTCGCTTTGCGGAAAAGACTGAAGAAGCATCTTTGGAGGATTATAAAAGTACTTTCTATGGGAAAAATTCAGGATGAGTCTCGCCTTAATAGGGAAGATGGTGGGGTTAGAACTTGAAGATGGCCTTGTTGTTCCGGGAACGTATAGTGCGATATGCAAGTCAAAAACTATCATTGATATACTAAAATGTCTAAAAACAGAACGTGCAAAGAAAGTGATTGAAACCCGGTGATTGAAACTGTCCCATATGGAAGTGGCTGCTTCTTCCGTGGTTTTGTGGGGATAGGGGGGTGGGGGGCCTAATAGAGAGGGATGGCTTATTAAAAAGTTGAAGCTCAAAAGGGGGATTGTTAGAGAGGGGGCTTAAGTGAAGCCGTAATGTTAGTTTGGTACACTTTGTTTTGGAGTAAATCGGTTTTAGTCAGTACAAACGTCCCACTTCTGCCACCATAGTAAATACTGGTTGTTTCCCGTTCATCCATCCCGACAGCTTATTACTTCACATTGCCATCAACAAAAGTGGGAATGTGACGTCATTTATTCCCGCCAAGAAAGCAACGCCTCGGTACCAGACTGCCCAAGCAAAATCCGACCCACTCCTCCCTCCCCCCAAGCAAGCACACGAAGTATACTTGTGCTATCCACTTGGCCCCGGTTGTTCAAAAGGTGGATAGCGCTATCCACCGGATAAATCATTATCCAGCGGATAACAAGGATTTTGTTAATACTTATCCACTGGATAGTGATTTATCCAGTGGATAACACTATCCACCTTTTCAACAACTGGGGCCTGAAAGCCGCGAAAATGGGTTGGCCTGCATGCTATCAAATTGATATTCATACAAATGTAAAAAAAGAATTAAAACAAAACAAAATTAGGTAGACTAGAAAATATTCGACTCACGCTTTATTCCGCAGGAAATTTTCGCGGCAACTTAATTTTTGCAGTTTAGTGTTTGTTCAATCTTAAAAAGGCAGTGTACTACTAAGTTCGCGTTTTTAATCGAGAAATTTGCGAATAATTCATTCATTTCGACTTTCGCCAAAATTCGCAACTCATTGGCGCGACAATTTTAGATGAGGCATTACTTCTAAACTTTGCTGACGTCATTGTTTACATTTTGCCATGTGTCATTAGCAGACGAATTTACGTAAAGAAGGGATCATGCTAAATACAAATTGACTTTTTAAGTTGAAGGACCTATCAACGCAATTTTTAGCTCTTTGTATGTAATGTTTAAGGAGATACCAGCTATCAAAAACTCAAAATTGCTGCCGGTGACAAAAGCGCTAATCAGTCACATTCTTTGTAAAATATAGAGTTTCGAGCTTCCAGAGAAAGCTAATTGTGCTTTGCGCTTTCAATATTCGGAGTTGAATATGCTAATTAAATATCGCAATAATTGTAAATAAAGCTTTCGCCTATTGAAAAGTAAAAAAAATATAATTGACAACAGAAAACCTTCATTTCTTGTCGCGCTCAATTAGTTTCCACTTGTTCCGTTAAAACCCTTCAAAACAATAATTTGCCATGTTCTTTTTAACGGCTGTAGGCAAGGAGATATCACTAAAGGCAAGATATGTGTGAGTGAACCGAGATGTTAGCTTTTACTGGATAGCACGAAATGGTTACTAGCTGCTGGCTGACGAAATTTTGTACGTTTTTCTTTCGTTTTTTTTTTTACACTTTCATCCACAACTGGGTCTCTGAAAATATAGCGGAATGCAGTATTAACAACTTGACCGTTATTAAATGCTAATAAGGACCGCACAACGACCATGCATTATTAATCAGCATATCTATGAGACAAGGCAGCTGGCTCCATTGAATGTTGACTGTGAAATTTCAATTGCTGTGTTAAGGAGTCGAGTGAAATTAAAATCCTATTCACTAAAACGATAAGCTATTAAGTCTTTAATACGGTTTTTGTGATGAAAATCAACATTTGATTTCATCAGGGGCGCTGCTAATCTCAAAATGTTCAATCATGTTTACATAGATGTTTAAACTAAACAAAAGTACGTCTGTCGTTTCTGTCGGTTTCCCAGTAGAAAACGCCAAGAAAACAGACGCTTGCATATAAACTTATCACAATTAGTCCCTAACGACCATCGCAATTAATTTTTGTTGAAATTAATTACTTTTTCTGCAATTAAAATGCAAACCGGTCGTTTTTTGTTTCATTTTCAATTGCATGTACGTAAAAAAATGAAGTTTTAAAAGAGAGAGTATTATAATAGCTACAATAGCCCAGACGGGAAGGGCGGTCATGGTCACTGCAGAGACGCTATTCGCGGACACACCTATTCTTTACTTCTCATTATTATTCTTAAACAGTCTATATTTTGTATGATTTGTTGAATGGAGTCATGAATAGATCACTTGGCGAAAATTCTAGATGAATCTGATCACTTCTAATCGGTGATACGCTACCTTTTATCGAGCTCACTGAATAGCCAGCTGGCGGCAGCGGCTCAAGTTGTCAACTGTCTGAATGGCTAAAATTTTAACCGTTAACCGTGGATGAACGGATTTTTTTTACCTCCAACCGTCGACGGGGAGTGTTTAACGTTAAATGAACGAGAATCAAGCCATCAAACGTCAAACGCGGAGAGTAATTTTTACCGTCAACTTGACCTGGATGACTGCGCTTTTAATAATAACGGTCAAAAGAACCGATGTCATTTGTTTGTACCGTCAACCGTGCGCGAAATAAAGCTATAAAGAGTCAGACCATTTTTATCATGTTTTTTCAAGTAGTCTATTTCTTGACTCTCTACCAAAACTGCTTATACTGCTTAAAGAATACCTCAAAAATAGATAAATCGTCAAATTTGAGGGTCACGGCGATGCTTAGTAGGATCGCAAATTTGGGCAATTTTACCGTCATTACTATATATTGCCTAACGGGCAATTTCGGCCGTTTTCCATACAAATGTCTGTTAAGAGTCCCGCCGGAATTTGGCGTCTTGTTTAATACAATGCAATTTGCTCTCAAACTTACATTGCTCAAGAAAACAACTCGACTTGCAAAACTCTTTCCCCC
>JAJLRJ010000001.1:10240084-10412584 GCA_024195265.1 Dendrophyllia cribrosa
GTATTTTGCTTTGTTCTGCAATGCAAAATATTGGGCACTCAGTATTATATTCCTCTTTTACATTTTTTTTTTTGCTTTTATTTCTGTTTTTCTGCCTTTCGGATCAGTTCGCTGTTTCGTTTGTTTCACTTTAAGTACTAAATTTTGATGTGGTTCTGGAAGCCCAGATCCGGCCATTCTCAACGGTTCGTTGCAGTGATCGTACATTCTATGTTTTGTTTGCATTTTACTCGTGAGATAAAGAAGTAAACTGTCTGGTTGAAATTTTCTTGCACGCTGTGCTCGATACCCACAGCATAGCTGTCATCTATGCTAAGATAATGCCATAATATGTATAACATGCATACACTGTCACGCCAGGAATGAAAAACACAGCGTTTAACAGACCATTGTTTTGATTTGTTTACACCATTCTACGCGGTCACACGTAGTTTCAGCTTGATTTACAAAGCCGCTAGTTAATTAGCTAACAGTTTGACACCAAATGAACAAAACAGAATGAAAGTGCTTTCTCCACCAGGTGCAACGACCCTCGGGAAATAAAACGATGCTCGAGAGCTTTTAAATTGAATACGTAAAGCACAAGTCTTTTGTGATCCTTCGATTGTTTGTTTGGCTACCAGCACGCGTTTGTAATTATTTCAAAAACATTGATAAATGGCTTTGCTATACTTAGCTAAATTGCGGAGTGAATCTGTTTGGTTTGTAACAATCTTATAGTTCTCGGAGAAAAGGATTTAGTCCGATATGTCATTCAAGAATAACTTAGGGATCATACTTATAACAAAAACTCAGCATTTTAAAACTGATAAAATACTAAATTTGAACTAAAAAAATAGCACTAAATAATTTATGCGATAATTCATTTTTAAAATTAGCCGAAATAACTCAAGGAAGGCTTTTACAATGCCTGTTGGGTCAAACCGGCTGAAAAGTAGAAAATTCTATTTCAGTTCACTCGGGTCGAAATAAGAAAGGCCGTTAGCTGCATTTCGGTTCGTTCGTTTTTGCCAACATTGTATTTTGAAAACTGAAATGAGTACAGAAAAAAAGGTTTCCAAGATCATTTGTAGGATTTGTAATTAATCAACCATTTGTCATGGTTAAAGTAGTAGACCCTCGAAATAGTGTCAATGATTTAAGACCGCTGTTTTTAAGGGTACTTCAGTTTATTTGGTGATTTTCTTTATTAAACTACTCTTTATTTCGTCTCGAAAAACGTCAAACCTTTTGTTAATTTTCTCTCAATACTTCAATCAATCTTGACAGTTTATCCATTCGGTGTTTAACGCTATGTTTCTTGAAAAAAGATGACATTTTAAAAGTTTCTTTTGCGCTCGCACTGATTTTCCCGCCCCAAACCGCCTTCTCGCCGCCCAAGCGCGTGGCCACGTGGAACACCTGCGTGACACGTGCGGCGCACATTGCGCGCTTAGTTTTTGTGTAAAATGAAAACACATTGACATACAAATCACAAATTAATACTCCCTACTGTATTTGTTTCATATCATCGCTAATTGAAATCATCACTTTCTAAAATCTTCAATCAACTCACTATTTACAGTTCATTTGTAGAACAAATATTCATCTTCTGTAAAAAACACAACTGGCTTTAATTATCACCAACGTCTGCAATGTGCTTTTTAATTGCTCCTGACTTTAATACCAGGAGTAAATATTTTCGCCCTCCGCCATCAAATAAAGATCACAAAAGCATTTTTGGTAAATTCTATATGTTGATAACGACACGCGCCTCATCTGATGACAGTAACAAAAATGTTTGCGGCTCAATATCACATGTAAAGTTAAGCATGTCTTGAGTCGGTCTTGACTGCCGGAGAAGAAAGTGCCAAACATAATTGCGCACAACAGAAACGTTTGAATGCAGGGCACTGCGGTTATTTAAAAGGTGGATAGCGCTATCCACCGGATAAATCACTATCCAGTGGATTAAGTATTAACAAACTCCATTGCATTGTGTTATCCGGTGAATTATCCGGTGGATGTCGCTATCCACCTTTTGCACAACTAAACCGGGTCCAAAGGTCCACACAACACGTAAATAAAATGCACTGGTTCGGTTTTGCCGGATAAATAAATCAGCTCATTGCTGTATTTCAAGCCTTCTATTCATTCTGTTTTTTTTTTTATTGCTCATGTGTGAGGTGTTTTACGGGAAACTTGAGGTTTTAAATCATATTTTAATAGATTATGCTAAGGACAAGATCATATTGGGTCCGAGTAAAGTGTTTTCATTCCTTACATTTTTAAGGTCGACTTTCGAGAAGGATTAATAGTAAGCAAGTAGCATAATCAGAGCTGCATGCTTCAGATAACAAATATTTTAGAATGAGCTATATCCAAAGAAACGTTTTGACACTATGCAAGCTTGCGTTTAGTTCGATCGAGGTGTGTGGTACATTTTTGACAAGAGTTTTTGCCCAAACACACAAATTGTTTTTAAAACTAACCCATTCATTCCTTTTTGAAGACGCAATATTTTGGCTAGATAATCAATCAGTCCATTATTTTGACCTTTTTGTAATCATTTATCGTCTACATTACATTGAGCGATTACAGATGAATGACTCATCGCAAAAAACCTTTGCTTTATTGATCCCCAAAAATTAAGAACTGAATTTGCCACTAGCTCTGATCGCTTATTTCCTGGGGTCACAATCTCAAAATACCACAAATATGCAACATTCAAGAAGTGCTTGGTAAACCAAGCAAAGAGTTCCGAGTTATATTGCGGTGTTTACAGATTCTTAGAATTTAAGGAACATATTTTTGATCACAAGATGCCTTAGGGCACATAAATATTTTAATTTCTTTACTCCCTCTTTGCCCTTCGCCCAGTCGACAGCTTTTTTGTCTGCGACGTTCTACAAACAAAGTCATAAAACTAAAAAACCTCAACGACCTCGCCTAAATACTTTTTCATAAGAATTTGTATTTTATCTCAGTTTTCGGCCATTAAGTTAAACATTCTCGAAATTATTAACATTTACACTACTGATAGGAGATTACCGGTCTGGTATCTAAACAAAGCTGATCTGTTATTTAATATTTCTTACTCGACCGCATAGGTATAGGTTTTATTTTCCCGCCAAAACTTCACCAGTTGACATGAAAGAAGCTCATCCTTTCTTCCAAATTATCCTGGAATTGCGGGTATCCTGCGGGCGTTCTGCGGGCGTTCTTGCGTGCGTTCTCGCGTGCGTTCTCGCGGGCATCATGGATCTTGACCAGTATGGAAACGGCAAATAATTTACATGATCAGAAACGTTTTACTTAATCTTTTTCAGGAAAATAACAAGTTAAGAACACGATGGTTTAAAAAAAAACATGTAACTAAGATTTGAAAAGAAAAAAAAATTCATGAAGCTATAGCTCTATACGTCCGTGCGCAATCGCATGCGTGTCACGCAATCATGCAGTAACGCGATCAACCACGGGGAACGTGTATATAAATAAATTCTAATATTCAGTTTAAAATGGCATTTTAGCCGCTCGACCAATCTTTCATGGGTTGTTGTTGATCTCAGCCCACGTAGCTGGCGGGAAAATTTGCGATGACTACAATGAAACCGCAAACGCAAAACAACGGGGCGTTAAAATCACGAGAACCATGCATTCGTTTGAACCATTCAATTGCACGATCAGAGCATTGCCATTAGTGTAAAGTTTGAAAAAATCTTTTATGTTTTGTGCTGTGGGTTTGGGAAAAAACGATTCATGCATAATTCCGGAAAACTGTGAGATCAAGGTCCGATCCCGGATCATTAAATCTTCCGGGAAGCTGCTGAACAAAAGGGAGAAATTATTCTCACTTAGAGCGCACTTGTGAAAGTCAAATTTGAGGAGGTTATGTCACCAACCAAGGTTAAAATATCTTACTATTTTTAGGGAGATATGCTTATTCTGGAACTCAGATTTTTTTTTCTCAGTTTTTTTCTCTCCGCACCTGTCGTTCATATTCATATATATGCTTATTTCAAAACAAAATTACTACATTGCATTGTATAAGTACTGATCACTCACGAAAATTTAATATTGGAACATGATTTCCATTTTGCGGAATGATATCTCCCACGTACATTGTCCCTGACCTTTCCATTGATAAATACAAAAGAGAAAAAATCGTGACAATTCTGCACTGGCCTGCGCTTGGACAAAGTACAAGCCCCTTCTCAGAAAGGGAGGGGTGGAATTGAGAAATATGTAAATTGTCATTCATTTTTAAAATACAAAGGTTAGCAGACTTTGTATTGGTGAGTCAAAATTCTGCAAATGCAATAGATTATTCTCACAATGTTGTCATGACTGGACTGTTGAACCCCGGGGTTGAGCCACTTAGTGCTGTTAAATGTCACTAATAATATTGAAACAAAGTTGTTTTTCTTGGAACCAAAATAGTTTGTTTTGATGACTTCGATTATCTGATATTTGCTTTATCCAGGGAAAAATGCATTGCATTTCTATCCTTGAAATCGCGAAAAAAAAATTTGGTCGGAATTTAGGTCTGAATTTTGTAACTGACCGGACATCCTGTCAGAATAAGATACACACTTTCAACGTCACAAGTTGTGTGGGAGCAGATCGCGCTGTGAATTTTCCTGGCACGACACGAAAACGATCTTTGCCTTTGGCACGTGATGAAATCGACACAAAAATAGCAAAGATATCCGCACGATTGAGCGAGCTGCAGTTTCGACGCAGCTTTAATCAAGGAAATGTATCCGTCGCATTGAAACTTGATATCGGAAGCACCGGCCAAGAGTCTGAAAAATACGGAATTTTCCTTCCCTTTTATACAGGAGAAAAGAGTTTGAAAGTGACCTTTAGAACTTAGCATTTTCACGTGCAACTTAGGCGTGAAAACATGGACCGTCCGGCAGGATCCTAAAACGGAACTGAACATGGCATCATTGCAAGGTGTAAATTGAAGTCCTGAACACGAAATCTACTGGCAGATTAAGCTGATTTTCCGCAACCTTTAACCCATAGGTTTATTTTCTGATTTGCTTCTGTGAAGCCAATTTAAAAACACGAAATCATTGGAAACACAGTGGAAATGTAAATTTGTAAACAAATTTATCTGATTTGAGACGGTTTCCCATAACCTTTCACCCAAACATCAATTCTGATTTGCTCCTTCACTGATGTGGCCAATATCTTTACAAAGCAAATTTAAAATAATAAAACATAAAATGTAAATTTATCTGATTGCGGCTTTAACATTTTAAATACGGTTTATTTTTGGATCCCTTGTAGCGCTATGTTCCCCATGTACGTGACAACAATTTTCAAATAAAACACACCAGCACGCATTTTGCACGCGTTTTGTTGCGCTCAATGATTTTGTTTGTTGTTATTCAAATGCTGGCATAACTTATGACAGAACGAGGGATCAGAAATTGGAACTCAATGGCGTACAATTAGGTATTAAAAGTTTCCTGGATCACAAACACTGACAAAAGCAAATCGTGCAATCGATTGTAACGCGTTTTGAGAAATTGACAAATTCAGACCACCCGCGAAAGACCCGCAATTGCGCCTTACTTTTTTTGACGTCCGTCGTCAACGTTAGGTTGCAACGCCAATATTTCCCAAAGAAATGAATTTCAAAATTAATATATGCACATTCTGTTTGGCCGAGCCCGTGAACGGAAGAATTTGGGACATATTATATAAAAACGGAACTTCGCACCAAAGGTTGTTACTCATTCTATAGTTCAAGTTACGTCATAATACTATTGTATTGCGCGCTGTGTTTGCTCTTTGTCTGGGCCCGCCCATAGGAGAAAATTGTAATTCAGGCGTATGAAATTAAAATTTCTTCCCCCCTGCCTAGTAAAGTTGCTCAATCAACAATCAAAATAATCTTTGAGCGGTATGCGAGCTAAAATTTTCTCTCCGTTATTGCGGCGGCTTTCATTCCATGTCGGTGTGTTACTGTTTTGCGTAATTGATCCTAACATCAATGCGATTTCGCGTATGACTAATTTACTCGATTCTCTACCCAATCAATATAATGCTGGCCAAGATAAAAGCCGTGTGCTATACTACCGATCACGTCGCGAAAACATCACGCAGAGATCGAAAAAAGTACGGAAGAAAATGTACACGAGGAGCTGTCTCGCGGAATCGAATCTCGCACACGCCGAGCATTTGCACGCTTTATATTGAGTTGTCAAGCGAAACTTTTCTGCTTTGTTTGTGATTTGGCACTTTTGAGATGCAAAAGACGTTTTTTCATTGTATTGTTCAATCTGTCTTGCCCAGCACCTCCCTAGTTCGGCATTTTTATTGCTCTGTCTCACACCCATACTTTGTCTGCCTCGGTAACAGGACACGTGATTGGTTCGTGAATGAAAGCCGCTTTGCTATTGGCTGAAGTTTGACAATACCGTCAATTTATAAACTTGAAACGTGCTAATAACGCGTGGTGCTCAACCAAGCTAAAGGTCATTGTTGGGCTTGGCCTTATTCGCCAGAGAAAGGCGTTGTAGTTGTTCGAAGGGTTGATCGTTGAGCATTACTTTCTTGATTTTCTAGCGTGAAAATGTCGACCGAAGTCGAATCGCCGCCGGTTGTTGATGCAGATCAGGCTGAAACGAAAACTGAAGAGGTTGCTAAACCCGACGAAAATCATGTCGAGGAGAAGCAAGATGATCAAGCAGTCGCTGATGAAAACAAGGCGGCCGAACCCGAAGCGGACGCGGTCGCCGACGCTGGTGAAGGTGAACAGAAAGAAGAAAATGGCACTCCAGCGCCGCCGAAAGTTTTACTTTATCAACATCCTCCCTGGAATTTCATCCCTTCGCCACTTCCCGCGTGCATTAAGGTTGAAACTTATTGCCGACTGATGAAGATTCCCTATGAAAACGTTTACAAATCAGGCACAGACCAGAAGTTGCCTTACATCGAATATCAAGGCGAGACAAAGAAACACAACCTTATAGGCTTCCTAAATTCCAAGTTCGAGGTTGACGCCGATGCTAACCTAAGTGACAAGGACAAAGCTTGTTCGCGAGCTTTTCAGTGCATGGCCGAGGAGAACACGTTCTGGAGTTTGATGTACTATCGCTGGGTGGATAACTTTGCCGAAACCAAGAAGTACTTCAAGGGTTTGGATGTTGTGAGAAAGAATGTACGCCCAAAGCTCGATCAAGGCAAATGTGTAAAATGTCTAGAAGCTCACGAGATCGGCAAACACAACAAGGAAGAAATTTATGCAATAGGCGAGAAAGATCTAAGAGCCTTTTCAGCGTTCTTAGATGACAAGGAGTTCTTCGTGGGCTCCGAACCCACGACTATCGATTGCACGATGTTTGGCCTTCTGTCATGCCTACTGCACACGGCTGAAAATTCGCCCCTGGCCAAAGTGGTTCGCGAGGAATTGAAAAATCTTGTTGATTTCATCGACCGCATGAAGCTCAACTTCTGGCTCGATTGGAATGACCTCTGTTCGGAGGAACAAGTAGAGGAGACGCGACCAAAGTCGAGGCTAAGTGTGAAAAAGAAGAAGCGAACCAAGTCATCCGAGCCGACTGCAGAAGCGAAAGAGGGTGAAGCGAGTGGCGAGAAGGAGGGAGAGGAAAAGAAAGAGGGCGAGCAAGCTGCCGCTGAAAATGGAGAGGGTGCTGAGGCAGCAGCCGAAGAACCAAAGGAACAGGCGGAGACAGAAAAAGAGGAAGAGAAGAAAGAGGAATCAGAAGAAAAGAAAGAGGAAGAAGCAGCCCCAGTGGTAAATGGCGAAGCAGAGGAGGCACCGGCGGCCGAAGCAGCTCAGGAATAAACTGTAAGCCTTTCAAATTCGTTTTCTGTGAACTTTGTGAGCAAACAAACGCTTCTATAACCTAGCCGAATACTAATGAATTACTTTAGACGTTCAATCCAAGGACATAGGTTCCTTTATTGTAATTATTTTTCTTGCCTGTTTTGGCAAGATGTTCGACCGCTGTCTTTGCTCGTTTGAGGGGGCTGTATGTATGTAATGTAAGGCTGTTTCGTTCGTTTGCTTTGTGCAGGAACATGGCCTCCGTTGCGAGGGAAATTACGTGCGAGTTGAACTCGCGATTCGCGATTGAAAAGTTATATTCTTTATACTTCTTGGCTATTATTCACTCAGTCAATTTCATTGAAACTTTCTGTCCGTTGAAAATAAATCGAAATTCATTTATTTAGTTCTTTAGTAGCCCCATGGGGAAAGGAATTCGGCTGAAAACTCGAAATCGGTGTAATTTTTCAAAGGTGTGTCGCTTTCCGAATTTAGGTGGGGCTGGCTGCGCGAGCGAGCTGCGTTTTCGAATTAAGTAGCAGCGATCGACCTGCTCTCTGTTACATCAGCACAGAGACATTAATTTTTTATCATAATCTTTTAATTGTTATGAAAAACTTGAAGTGTAATAATACTCGCGAAGTATAAAAGAAATCGAATAAGAGAAGCCGTGGAAGATCATATTTGGCGCGAGAAGTGGTAATCGCGAGTTAGGAAAAGACAAGAAGCGATAGATTAATGATGAAGCAGTGGTATTTATATAAGTAAAATTCGCTCCAGACATGCATTAGAAATTACAGTATTATGTCAATAGGACAAACCTCTATATTCATTCGGTTAACTCGAGTAATTCGGATTTTTTTCTGTCAACGACTTAACTTTATATAGCGTCGTGTCCTTAACATTTACACCGCAGTGGGTAAATATTTACCAAAGAAGTTTTAATCTCGTTCGAATTTCGCTAAATTAGAACAGGATTAGAACAAACTGCTTTCTCATACAATTTAAATTTACTTGCTTTGCGTGTTGTCTGTAAACTGTGAAAATTTGCCAAGTGGGAGCGCTCGAGGTGAAAGAATTAGTATGACTTGCCTTTATTCTTATCCTGTTCAGCCTAATTAGAATATAATATCTTCAGTAATTTGTTGTAGCTGCTTTTCGTTTCTAAAAGAACAGTAGGCTTTGCTAGTGCTTTGTGGTTTACAAGTACAATAACATTTCTACTTGCCCAAAGCAACAAATCTTGCCATTTTATTTTTGATTGAAAACACACCTGAGAACATGTGTTAAGACTTTGAATTTATAGTAGACTATATTTTTTTGTGTAATGCATCAAGCTTTTATTGCTCTATTTGATGGCTATGTCGAAGTCATCTTTCACTGAAGAGAGACCTAAATCAAAAGCTTTATGGATTACACTTCTCAGAAAAAAACACAACCAAATAACAAAGTTGCATAATTTATATATTCAGATGCAAGCAAAGTAGACATAGATCAGTTTTTGAGGTCTACAGTTCTAAAAGTATTTTGTTGTTTGCAGGTAGTTACAATTGCTGTGCCTGTATTGACGAGTAAGGTTAAGTTTCTATTCTTTTTCATGCTTGCTTATTTCTCAATTAAAGGTGGATGAAATTTTCATTTCTATGTTTTTTTACTGCAGTAATTGCCATTCATTGAGAATCAAGCCATTCACTGGCATTCCTTCTTAGTAAATTATCTGGAAGGAGTGTGATGGGTTAGCGTGCCCTAAATATAGATTTATTTTGTTATTTTGTATTGTTGATCACTAAGTGAAAACTGTTTATTCAAAGCTGAAGTTAAGTATTGTGATATAATTTGCATAAAATTGTTGCCTTTCCAAATGGTGTAGCATTTTAACAATATTGGTGCTCTGTTTGTGGGGTGACGTTGACAGTCACAAGATAGCTAAAGAAGTAAATATCACATTTGTTGTTTTGGGAAGGTTTCTTCCACAAAATTTTTTAAAAACATTGGTCATCAATAAAAAGCTATGCGATATGGAATTGGCACAGAGTTATTTTCCTCTAAAGAACTGTCAAATGTGTGATGTAAATGATAGTAGAGTAGCCCGAGAAAATAGACCACGTTTCTCAGGCTAATGGTAGAGTAGTTGTATTCAAGAAAGACTGAAGGTTTTAACCGGATGGAATTGGAATGTGTTACAAGTATGTAGATCCATTGGAAGATTTTTTCGTGTAAAATGTATTGTTAAATTATATCGTAACAGATGAGATTAAAAACTGAGCAATCACTAAAGCATTTAGTTCTGTGTGCACTTGTTACTATAGTTTAAAGTTAATGAGTTTTTGTTGCCCTTCAAGGACTTAGTTGCCAAGGTCCAAATGTGGGAGAAATATTGTGTTGATGGCAAGGCAGATTAGGGAGAAATTTGCAAGTCATGAAAAACTGAAAGACCTTGGCTGATGAAGCCAATATTTTAAGCTGACTAGTTCTCCTGCTTCATTGTGATGGATTATTGCAATATATAATTTTATACCTATTTCTCAAAACTATCTCTATGGTAACCCTAAAAAATACCTTTATTGTAACCCTGAAAAGTATCTTTATAGTGACACTGAAAAATATCTTGATTTTTATTTGGCTACAGCTGAATTGATACAAAAATTCAATCTAGCCGATATTGACAACAAATGCCAATTATTGGAGTTTGCTGTCGGTGGAAAAAGTGAGTTTACTTTTTGCTCCTAGTATGTTTTGTAATTTGGTCAAAAGTCTGGCATGGCTTGCTCATGTTTTGGTAATGGACAGGTTCAATCTAGCTTTGTATGTACCAGAGTTCAAAATTGTCCTTGGACCGACCATTTTTAAAGGCTTGGTTGCTTCAAGAACATACCAGTTGCTTTTGCGAATGCAGCGAACAATTTGGGGAGAAAAAAGTTAAACAGTTATCATTAAGTAAGGATTTCATTTCATTTTTGCAATTGCTTATCATTTTTTCTGACAGAAGTTGGATTTGTGTCATGGCGGACTTAACTTGCCTGAGGGGCAATTGTTCTGTGTGGCTTGGTTGCCCGGGTATTATTTTGCTTGTCCCCTAATATCAAGATTGGAAATTTATACTCTTAACAGTGGAATCCCGATTTTTTGAACCTCTGAAGGAAATGGACATTAGTTTGAAAAATCGGGAGTTCAAAAATCGAAGGTGGAATCTACTAAAATCTAATACGACGGAAAAGAGTTTTGGTTCAAATAATTGGGAGGATATAAATGGAGGGTTAAGAAAATTTTAAAAAGGTAGAATTTACCAAAGAAAATTTCAGTCTACCACTCTGCGGATTAACAGTGTGGAAAAAAGCTTGAAATTTCTAGTATTATGATTGCATGTTTAAATTATGTATTGGGGTTGTAAAAGTAATTAGTAACCATTAATTTGTAATCAATAACGATTTGTTAAATATGCAAAGACAAGCAAAGGCAAACAAAAACTGAAATGTCAGTTTTCATAATTTAATTTACATCCGAAAAAATTGTGTTCTGGTAGTGAGGCTTAGAATTGACCAGTTATCCCAAATTTGGCTGCTTTGTTGCATGCTGTCACGCATCCTGAGACTATCATTTGAATTGTTGGAATAAAGATAATTTTATTTTTGGACAATATTTTTAATTTGACAAAAAACTATTGTGATTTCAGACAAAACTCTAACAAATTTACAGATGCTGAAATCAACTAGATACTTTTTTCAAATTATCTCAATTTTCATTCAAAAATGGATTGAAATTTTTAAACCTACATGTAACTTACCAAAATCAAGTAGAACACTTGCCTATTTTGCTCGTCCTGAAATGTGCCTTGCTATTGGAAGAATGAACTCCCAAAAATCCTGAATTTGATTTAGTAGAATATTGAAAAACAAATGGTGCCTTGCAGAGGTACTGCTGGAGAGGTTTCATTCACATCCACAATCTCAAAAGTTAGAACTACATTACATGTCTCCACAACTGACTCTGTTAGTGAAAGGGTTATTGATTTTCCCAAAGATGACATTTCTTACCTACCTCTACTGAGTCTCTGCTCTTACAGTTTGAGTAGCTTAAATTTCATAACTTTAATCAACTGTTCTAATCAAAATTTTGATCTACTGGTAATTATTTAGTCACCTTGTGGATGACTGTAAGGTACTGTTGTAGAGAGCCCCCACTGATTCCTACTCATTGTGGAGAAATTAGGTAATCTTTTTTGTTAACGGATTTCAAAATCAAACTCAAAATTTCTGATATGCATAATGTTATAATGGAGGTGGTAAACTCTGTTGGTAAGTTTTACATTAAGATAACAGTCAACAGGCCTTTTGCATCAGTTGGTCGCATGACTAATCGAGAGTTCCTCCCCATTGGGTTTTGGGCCTGTAATAGTTATAAATATTTTTAATCAACAACCACTTTTTCTTGTAAACAGACGTTTTTTAAAGGGTTTTTTGTAGTAAAGGTTAAGTATGGTTTCGAACTTCATAACAAAAAACTTCATGTGCAAGTGCTGTCAAGGTTTGAATGTTTGTTGATTGATCAACAATGCTATGTTTGATGCCATTTGATTATTTTTTGAACTACAATCTGTGGTATTACGATTTTTTAAACCTTCCAGGGAAAAGAAAATTGGTTTAAAATGTTCATGCTTGGTTGAAACTGATGGCAATCAGGCCAGTGGGTAACTGGCCATGCATAATATTGTCCATTCCTGAAAACAACATGGAAATCAGCTGCCAAACTCTCCTTGCTGTAATTTTACATTAATAATAATAATTATAATAATAACTTTATTTCCAGAGCGACGACAAACGACTGACAAACTAGTGGCCCTCAATTAAAATCTAAACTACATCAATAAAATAGAGTAGAACATTAAGCTATAAGAAAACTATATACAACTGCATCCACGTGTCTTCACTCGGCAGCTCCCACTGCATGCATGCCATGTCTCCTTGTTGCAGGCAATTTTCTTGTGACCTGACATGTTTTTGCTTGCTAAATGTATGGTTGGAGATCATGAAGCTTTTATATGAGAATACAGTATCACTACAAATTTCCACAGTCAAATACATGATCAACACATCTCCCCACAACTTGGTGAAGGACAAGAGTATTGGCAAAGCCTTGCTTATCTCCCCAGCACTGTCCTGAGGCTGGATCTCGAACATGATGAAGGCCAATTAAAGGTAAAAACAATGGCAATGCACAAGGAATGTCAAGAGCTGGGGGGGAGTCTTCATGCAGACTTGGCCGAACCATAATGGACCCCAGTTTAACAAAAACAACCCATCTCCAAAGGGAGGGAGGATCTGTAAACAGTTGACAAGCTGGTTGGGCCCTGGTTCACTTTGTGCAATACTGCTTTCATAGTGAGAGTGTCTTTGGTGTCTGGATGTATTAACCACACTTGTGTTATAAAGTAAAAAGACACAATGTGGCTTCTTAGCTAATTGCACTATGAGTAGAGCTTCTGGACTACAGTGGCAGATCTCAAGGGGAGGGCCCCTCCCCTTTATTATAAAGCAAATAAATGAAGCTGAAAAAATTTTCAGTCTCTAACATTTCCACTCTGCCTCCCCACCCCCACTCCCCCTTTTTCACTCCGCCCCTAACAATGGAGTCTGGATCTGCCACTGGAGTATATATAAATCTTATTGACCAAGCGTGAGGGCCGTACTGGGAGAATATCGGCCCGAGGTCTTGAAAGTATGGACAGAACGCAGTGAGGTCCATACAAAAAAGACAGAGGGCCGATATTCTCCCAGTACAGTCCCGAACAAGCTTGGTTAATAAGAGAATTATTACATGACTTATTACAAAACTGAAGGATTGTGCGGGATCATTCAGGACTATGCCCCGTCCAATACTTAGAGAATATTGGCCCGGCAATAGAGCATTCTGATTGGTTGATTTTAGTTATTGGCCCTGACTGTCTTATTCGTGTAATTAAGCTATATACAGCTAAATATTATCTGTTCAATTTCTAGACATTGTTAAAGCTATTTTATCTGAGCTTATGAACAGCAAGTATTTATTAGCGAATAAGAGGCTTTGCTTATTGTTTATTCACTAAGCCATGTTTGTGTCACCAACCACTCCTGGGTTGCCACATTCCATTAACTAAATTTAAACTTTGGTAACATCCTTAGTAAGTGTTAATAATTAACAAATAAAAGCTAATTATTAGCTTTTTTAAGCAGCCCAGCCCTGGTGATCACTTCAGTTGGGTTAAATATTGGTTTAACCCTTAAACGAGTCTTTAACTCCCAAGAGTGCCAAAAATCTGAATTCAAGAAAAATCCTAAATTTTATTTTGTAAAATATTGAAGAACAAAATTTGTTCTTCAATATTTTACAAAATGGTACCATGCAAAAGTACTGCCAAAGAGGTTTCATTTGAATGATCACAAAATAGGATTTCATCCACAGACTCAAAAGTTAGAACTACATAACAATCTCCTTAATTAATTGCCTCTGGGAGCTACAAAGTGAAAGGGTTAAAGTGAAATCCTGAGGGGGTGTACCCAACAAAGTTCTGTACGGGTATGCTCCGCTCCAAGGTCTAAACCCTTACCCTTTCATATACCGTTTTTGACAGAAAAGGTTCCCCTTCATATAAGCTTACCTTTCATTGAAAATGGTACCCCTTTCATATACGATACCTTTCATTGAAAATGGCACCTCTTTCATATAGCCTTTACATGCGTCTGTTTGATATATTTTGAAAGGCGCTTTTTACAATACTTAAATGGCAGCTTTCCCTACCCTTTTTTGTACTTCAACCGGTATTTTCCCTACCTTTCCTATACTTCGTGAAATCCCTACCCTTTCATATACTTCAACTCATGAAATCCCTACCCTTTCATATACTGCCAGCCTAAAAAAGGTACCCCTTTCGGGCGGAGCATCCCCGTATAGCCCATTATAGAGAGTACCCCCCCAGGGAGTGAAATAGCCAAGACTGAAATGGACAAACCAGGATTTAATGGGATACAAGCATTTGGAACAACAAAAATGTAGTGTGCTTGTGCTGTTTTTAACATGTTTAAATACTGCAGGGGGGGATCACTCTCCCATAAAAGCTTATGTTTGAAAAAAAATTCCCGAAGAAAGATACAAGATCTTGTAATGTTGGCATGTGGTTCCTTGAGCAAGGTAATAAAACAAAATACCAACATTAAGCATTTTTGTAGTTTTTATTGGAAATTATTATTAAAAGTTGGTTGCATCAAATGATTTCATTGATTATTGTTTGAATTGGAGCATTTTGTAGCTTCCCTAACCTGCAGAGGCAGGGGTGAGGGGTGTTTTGAAAAATGTAGAATCCATAGGATTGTGTGTCTTAATTAAGCACTGATGATCAAGTGACAGCCAGAATGCTAATACAGAGGTTATTATTTTGTGTTCTTCATTTAGCATTGTTTGGAATATTCCTCCCCCCTTACCTGTTCGGAGTCTCCCCCTGTCCCTCGCCACTCCCTTGGTATTGGGAAAAAGGGAAGAGCTGGTTGTTTAAGCCTACTCAGTACTGTGGAAACTTCATACTCTTCATTGGTTAAAACAAAGGGAAAATACTCTAACAGCATATTTTGCTACCTGGAGCTGCAAAAATGTACCACTATCATGGGGTACCCCTTTGCCAGTCAGGGATAGACCCCCCAGGGGGGGGGGGGCGGGGAAGGAGAGTGTGGGGTTCTCCCATATTGGGCATTAAAAATAAAATGTGCCCCCAAAAGAGAGGAAAAATGTTGCCTACCAGAGCAGAATTGATCACATGGTACATCCAGGCCCAAGCTCAAAATAAACTAAGATTTTTTTCGATGGATTCCTCATTGGATCAGCTGAAAGCTAAACACAAACGTAATCAGTCTTTATCTCACTATATATTGAAATCTCCCTCCCAACCTTTCTCATTCAAAATTTCCCCGTCACTTTTGTATGGGAGTCTCCCCCCCCCCACCACCACCTGCTTTTACTTATAATCCCAGTTGTATAGTCAGCCTTGCTTTATTAGTTCCTTCGTTTTTCCATTTTACCATATGAATTAATCGGTCCAACAGAAAAATGTGGATCCCCTTTGCTTCAAATTCAAACGTATTCCTCTTTTTCCGAACATTTTCCGCTTGGACCGGACATTTAATTTCCAACCGAAATTTCCGGCTTAAAGTTTGAAAAAAAGAAGCAAACGACCGCGAACGAAAATGCTGCTGGTGAAGCTGGAGTACGTAGGATCTGGAGAAGATCTAGTCGGCCAAAAATAGAGATAAAATCAAAGTACAAAGCAAGGCTGATACAACGTAGAACAAAACGCGACAACGACATGATAGAGCCCAATTACTGAAAACCAAAATGCATTTTGGCTTTCAGTTTGGGCTCTATCATGTCGTTGTCGCGTTAAATGTTCTACGTGGTATCAGCCTTGCTTTAAACTTTGATTTTAAAGTTTGTAAAGCAACCAATGATTTGTTTACCTGTTTTTGTAAACGGTAAATTGAGAATTACGGTTCATGTGGACACGTGCGGGTGGGTGACAGTGCGGCATGTTTATCGCTCGCGTGCCGGCTCGCGTGACCTTCGCACTCGACCCATATAGCATGAGATAGGAAATGAGGCAAAATGTAAGCCAAAAATGCTATCATTTCGGCTATAATAACAAAATAATATTAAATATTTTGATTGGTTTTATTTATTTTCTGTCGCCGACGACAGACGACGTTTTGAATTTTGCGGCGCCACCTGATTGATTACCTAGTAACGCAGCCGTTGTTTGGGTTGTCACGCAAATAACGACTGCGTAGGAGACTACTGCTACATGGTTCCCCCGCAAAACCTTCAGGGTGCTATTAGCCTGAACCGGTCATTATTTAGGAGCGGGAGCGGGAGCGGGAGTGCTACTATGTTACAAAATTTTGAGCGCTATTTTGGGGAGGGCTTCTGGCTGTCTGTTCTTTTTTTTTGGGGGGGGGGGGGGGGGGGGGGGGGGGGGGCGGGGGGAGGGGGCGGGGGAGGGGGGTTACGACTGTTTTTTACTCGATACTTTTGAAAGATTTTCGCAGTATTGATAATATTATAGATACGCTTTGAAGACTCTTTAATTTTATTTTTTTCAGTGTCGATGACATCAGATGCAGAGCAGCTTTACTTTTTCTCTTTGTTTTTGTTTACTTTTTTAATATTATTGTCTGCTTTCATATGTCTGTTTGATTGTAAAGGCGCGAAGACCAATCGTTGTGCTTTCTTCAATTAAAAAATGAAACCTGCAACTGTTTCCTCTGAGTGAAACAGTGTTCTCAAACAATTTGTTCCAGCCCAAAAGTGCAGCCGATATGCCGATTCAGCTGAGAATTTTAAATCCTGAGACTGCTCTGAAGCTAATTCTACCCTTCAGGCCATTTTGGACATTCCGTACATGCTATTCAGCCCATTTGAGTGCATTTTAACTCCTGTATTTATAATTAGATCTGTTTTAGCTCTATAGGGCTTATTTTGTATTGTCCCAAACTTTTTAACTTTTCTTTTTGAGCTGCATAGGTTTCAATTGCACCACTACCGAATGTTTAGTGCGGTCTCTATAGAGCAGGAATGATTTGCTTTTGTCTGCCGAAATATTGGATTGAAAACGAAAGACTAATAGAGCTTTGTGTTCAAGATTGAAAAACAGTACGAGGGTTTGACCCAGTGGCTATGGATTAGTGGCTTTCAACTGGATTAGCTTAATTAATCTTAATTCTTCCACAAGCAAGAATATTATTTCAGACTGAAAAAAGGCGCTCACGCCCCGTTTAGAAACTGAAATGCTTACTATTTGCGGGTAAAATAAAAAAAACATTTGGGTTGACCGCGGCCGAAAGAGATGTCGCTAAGAGCTAATACCATTTACGTTTCGTTCTTCGTTTTCCCCTTGTTATAAGACTGGAACAGAGAGAAATAGTCAAATGGTAAGAAATATTTCGGTCGGTTCGTTCAAACAGATATAATCAAACATCTAGCGTCGGTGATATGTTAGACCAGTTGAGCTGGGAATCGCTAGAGAGCAGAAGGAGGGCTATGAGGCTATGTATGATGTTCAAAATCCATCACAATCTTGTTGCTCCAGATGGGTTGGATAGAATGGAACCAATGCAAAGGAAGAGCAGGCACTGTAACTCTTTGAGTTACAAAGTCCCAAGATCAAAAACGAACTTCCATCTCTACTCCTATTTCCCAAGAACGATCAGAGATTGGACCAGTCTTCCTGACGTTGTAGGGCAAGCATCGACCTTGGCCTCCTTTAAACAGAGGCTTGGCAGTCTTGATTACTAGCCGGACATGATCATTCCTTTCTTTTATTTATTGATTTGTTATTAAGTTTTACTGTTATTGTTGTAAATGTATATTTTTAACGCTTGCGAAAATCTTTAGAAGTGTAGGAGGCAAGTTTAATGGAAGAAGCAGAAGAACCGGAATTGCAGGACAATTGTCCACTAGTCCAACGGAAATTTCCGGAAAATCAACCGTACCATTTGCTTTTGACGCTTTTCAACCGAAAATACCAGTTTTCTTGGAATTGGCTAAATGGTAAGCACCCGAACTATCTTTTTAGAAGTTCCACTTTTTTTCGGCAATTTTCAAGTGGGGAGAACCGTAAAAGCGTTTACCCGATTTACCACCGCTTATGGAAACCGCTCAAAGTCTCCCTAAGGCCTTTCCCGATTGCGCTGAGCACCTTTTAAGCACTTGTTTTAGTTTGGAGCACTATTTTACATTTTGAGCACCCTTGAGCACTTTTTCGCACTTTGGGCAACATTTGAGCAATATTACACACTTCGAGCAAATTTCGAGCAACATTTGTCTTCTAAAACATTTTAAAGCAAAAACTGTGTGTCGCTCGCAACGAGAATCGTGTTCCAGGTCATAAATTTAAGGTTACAGTGTACCTTCAGATCGAAAATTTATTGAATTTTTTTTTTTTTGGCGTCAAAATAAAGTTTACAGAATGAACTTTCATCCAAAAAAAAATTATCGAAAAATAGTGAAAATTGACGGAGAAATGACGGTATAACTTTTGTGGGCGGAGTTTGTTTATGAAGCGATATGTTTTTCTAAGCGCTGTTTTCTCAAAGTTAATTTTTCGCTTGTAGGGGACACTTTAAAGAGCTACAACTCAAAGGGAATTTGTTCGATTTTCCTCAAATTTGGACACAAGCTAGGCTAACATATAATCAATAAAAATATGTCGGCGAATTTCTTATTTCCGAAAACTTTTTCGTCAAGAGCTATTTCCGTGCAATCACTCCAACTTTTTTTCTCCCTTTTTCGAAAATATTCTGCAACTTTTCACTGCCATTGAATATGGGAAATCGCCGACACGTTTTTTTTAGCGCTTCGTGCCCGAAAATCCGAGAACAAATCAAATTAGCAAAATACAATAATCGCTTTGAGTTATAGCGTTTTAAAGCTGATTCGGACGTTCGAATTTAGACGTCGTAAAAAATTCGACAATTCATTTTATTACCAAATGGTTTCCATATTTAGATAGCCAGCTCTATAAGCTTTAATTTGATATCTGGGTTTAGATATATTAAGTGTAATCTTAAGACGCTAGAGCTGTTATACTGGAGACACCCCCGAAGGTACACTGTAATCTTAAATAACTAATAATGTTGTCAAGAATAAAAAGGCTGTTGTCATGGAAAAGCACGTGGACTTATACTTATTGAGCGTGAGAGAGTCTTAAAATTTTATTATGCACGTGATAAAACGTTGTTACGTTCGTTGGTCCATGTGAAGTGACTTGAAAAATATGGTGTCCGGTCGTTTCGCTCCCGGGGGGGGGGGGGGGGGTGGGGGGGGGGGGGGGGGGTGGGGGGGGGGGGGAATTCACATGTAAAAATGACAAGTGTGCTGGTCGGAAATTTTCGAAAAGCACCCTTAAAGGTACCAGAATCTCGTTTGATGGCCGTAGCTCAAAATAATTTTTACCCCTAAGAGGTACCAATTCTAAAACAACACATGTCGTATTCTGTCGTATTTTTTCAGCTCAATACCCTTAAAGGTACCGTGATAATTCTAACGGTGGTCATTTAGATTTTAGTACCCTAAGCGGTACCAATCTACAAATTTTGACCCCTAAAATGTACGACGACGAGAGTCCCCCCCCCCCCCCCCCCCCCCCCCCCCCCGCGGGGTTTCGCTACAAAGTCGTTTCGCTACAAGTCGTTTCGCTGCAAATCGATTTGCTACAAATGTAAAGTTACCTCAAATCGTTTCGCTAAAATACTAATCTTGAATAAACACGACAGAGAATGGGCTAAACTTATTCTTTAGTTAGTATATCAAATATTTCTCGTTCTTTAATGCGAAACGACTTTGATTTGCAGCGAAAAATAAGCCGACTTTGTAGCGAAACGACCGTAAACCAAAAATATTGTTGTTCTATATTCTATCAACCTTTCGTAATAACCTGTCGCAAAATAGATTGTAATGTTAATTACTTCAGTAAAAATTGACATATTAACGAAAAACTTAGAGGTAACTGTTCACGATTTTTAGCACTTTTTGAGCACTATTTTGAGATTTTGAGCACATTTTGAGCACATTTTAACCATTATTGCCAGCACTTGTTTAGGATTTTACCAACGCAATCGGGAAAGGCCTCGTCTCCCTTTATATCGGGGGGTGAGTCACAATTTTGGGGCTAAACGTTTACGAAACTTGGAATAAACCCAGAGATGCCAACCTTAACCTCCTGTGACCGAAAAGCCCTGTCGAAGGGAGTCTCAGTAAAGTATGTATGTATGTATTGAAAATAGGGAGTTTTTTCTGAGGGTGAAATTTTTTCGCGGGGTCCGAAATTGTTTTTTTGCTTTACCTTCTGAAAGTGACATTTTCTGTATTTCTGAGACCCAAAAATCGTTTGTGAAGTTAAGACATGATGAAAGACCATTTTTTTTTGGGGGTTTTGGGAAAATTTGGTTACACCTGTAAAATCTTAGCCTATTGTACCATTGTAGAGAAAAAAATCCAAAGTCGTTTTTATCCGGGAGATTTGGTGACCCGTACGGGAGACCGGGAAATTCGTTCCGTATCCGGGAGTAGGGGTTGACACATTATGCCGGCATAATTTCGAGCATAATACTATAGGTGGAGCATCGAGCATAAGCCGTCATAATAGTGCTATTTTGCAGGCATAATAGTGCCATTTTGCGACATAACAGTTATTTCTTTTTTTAGAGCTACTATTATTACTATTGTATTAACTTTCCTACTTTACTCGAAATTCTTTGGATTTTAAATGTTCATATTGTGTTACTAATTTATTATGAAAATGGTTTTTATTTTCGCGCTTCACGGGGGTCCGGGAAATTTTTTTTACGGCATAATTACGAGCACAATAGCAACAGTCGAGCATAATTTGGAGCATAATAGTCCGTTTTTAGGGCAATGCCAAAAAGCATAATACTCGATTTTAGGAGCATAATGTGTCAACCCCTATCCGGTAGACTACCGGATAATCCGGGAGAGTTGGCATAAGTGTAAGCCCCCCTTTCCCAACAAAAGGTTATTTGTAATACCCTGAAGAAGAAAGGCCGTGCCTTTTGAAATATTGGATAAATTACATTTTTATATTCCTTCACTGTCGAATCAGCCTTGCCTTTTTTCGTTTATTAAGTCCAATTTAAACTTTTGCGTTGATAGCATTCTTAGCGATTTTTTTTAGTTTGAAACAAATTTTAAGTAGGAAAACTTTCTGGGTTCCTTTGTAAACGAACAGAGAACACTGAACAAACTTAACACTTCAAGTAAAAGAACAGTCTTTCACAGCGCATCACGGTCACATGATCCCAGAAATGATCGTCAAATCGGGTCCCGCGAAAAATATCCCTTCTCTGGACATTACGTGAGGCTTACATGAGATACTAACAAATGTTACAGCGGTAATTCAATATGGCGGACGGCGGGTCAACAAAGTTGTTGGTGAGACATTTGCCTTCCCAGCTGAATGTGAGCGATAAAACCGACTTATTGAAGCATTTTGGAGCTAAAGAAGTAATATGCATGGAAAGAAGAGGGAAAATGGTGAGTATTTGGCTTAATTGATTCGTTCTCTTTTACAAGAGCGTAAATGAACATAAACTTTTATTATTCTAAGTTGGTTTTCACTTACGTCATATCAAAATTCAGAAGCATTAAACAATAGATTTCGATTCCAAAATGTTTATGGAATTGTAGAGAGTTTAGAACTACACATCTTGGCCAAATGTTGAAGCGCAAAATCATTTTGTTCAATAGTTACAGGCGAACGAGTATTAGACATTTTTAGTAAGAAATGTATGTAGCGTGGGGCACCAACATGGCGGCCAAAAATTCAGTCTTAATAACACCAAAAATCTCATCGCAAAATTTCGTATTCACTTTAAGTGCCATTTAATCGGCTTTTAAACATCTATAATACAAAAATAACTTTCAACTCATTCAATTTTGTTTATTTTTACGGCTTATCTGAAATAGCTTGACGAATTGTGTGACACATTTCAAACCTTTAAAAATCGGAAGCAAAACATCGTTAAAACCTGAAACTTTTTGTGAAAGATTATAACAATGGTATCCACATACCGTGTTAGAAACAGCCTTGTAGGACGTATACTTTAGATTTTTGAATTTTTATGACATCATGCGAAAACCAAGAATAATCGACAAGTTTTATAATGTTGAATATCAGAATTCAAAGGATTGATTATTTTGATGGAAATACACAATTTTCAGAGAGATGCCGCTTTTGCTGAATTTTCCAGTCAAGCAGAAGCAGCTCGGGTAAGCTAGCAACTTTTATTGTGTTAATATTGAAAATCCTTATAAAATAAGCTTACTAGGTTTTAATTATTATAAAACATGTTTACATTTAGCTCATAACTGATAATTTTGTTTTTATCTCTCTGTAGGCTCTGTCACGGTTACATCAGGTAGAGGTCCTTGGAAGTAGATTAACAGTTGAGTATGCTAAACCGTATCATGAACATCTTGCTGCTCGACAGTGCAGTAGGTAAGCAAAATATTTTTATCTTTTTCATTCCTGCAGCCATCATTTTCTTATTCTTACCCAGGGCAGGCTGTCATTAAGCTTTGAGGCCCAGGTGGGGTGGGGGGGGGGGGGGGGGGGGGGAATTCATAGCACTATACGGACAGTCAAACGGCAACAATTCTTCATGAATCTTTGTATTGTTTTGAATACCCCCAAAATTCCCTTGCCAAAATGTTCTTAACTAAAATATTCCTGGAAGTGAAAATTTCAGATCCAAAAAAATCCTTTGCACATCCCCATTACTTTAAATCGGGGGTAACCCCCCAGGGATTCTTACCCTGTGCTGTCATTATTGAGGTTGCTAAAGCCTGGTTTCCATATAATCGCAACGATCGCAGCGATCGTTACGATCGTTATGATCGTTACAATCGTTACGATCGACGATCACTGCGATTCTTGCGATCCTTGCGATCGCTGAGACCTCAGGTTTCCATATGATCGCAGCGATCACAAGGAAACGTTGAGTAGACTTGGATCCAATAAACTTTAAGTGCATTATGGGATACAAGGCTTTGGGATGCAATGCTTTTTGGGACATTTTGGATCGCAAGGATTGCAAGAGTGGTTTCCATATAAAAACCTCTCGATCGCAAGGATCACAAGGATCGTAACGATCGTAAGGATCGCAACATTTTGGTTTCCATATGATCGCAAAGGTCGCACAACACTTTTTTCTGCGATCGCTGCGATCGTTGTAATTATATGCAAACCAGGCTTGACTACACAAGGAAAATAGGTGGTGATAAACTCAAGGCAGCCTCTCATGGTTGTTGTTCTTAACCCTTTAACTTCAGCAAAAATCACATTTTGTTTTGTAAAATATTGAAAAACAAATGGTACCATGCAAAAGTACTGCAGAAAAGGTTTCATTTGAATAGTCACAGATTCAAAAGTTAGAACTACACTATATGTCTCATTAGGGGACTTTAGATCGGACGACGAGTACGAGATTGAGTACGAGTACTACTTTTAAAACTAAGTTCGCATGCTCTAAATAACCATTTCCCACACAAATTTTATACCTAGTCTTCTTATCTTCTGGTTTGCAACAGGAAGGACCGACAGCTCTGGGGACGTGACTGGCTTTAAATTCAAAAGTCGTACTCGTACTCAATCTCGTATTCATCATCCGATCTAAAGTCCCCTATTAATTGACTCTGGGAGTGAAAGGGTTAACAAAAATAAAGCTATGTTGGCACCATCTACCTGCGACTCCAGCTGAACAGAGTGGAATATGAAAGCCATAAATATACTTGAAGTTGCAATGCATACCTAGATGTACTATATTAGAACCAAGTAAGCCAACCTCACCCTCGGTGTTTTTCAAAATGGCGGTTGGGCGTAGAAACCCCAGGACAAGCATGACAAAATACTCCTAGAATCGTGGATGAAATGGCATATTTGGAGGTTATTTCCAGTGATTGGTAGCCGTGTTTGTTTTCTGGTAATCCGAAACCGTTGTTCAAACAAAACGAAGAAGTGAAAGGGTGAAGTCATTTTCAAACTTGGAGTTGCCAGTCTTCCCCCAGCAGTTGCTGGCCATAATATATAGCCCGTTGCTGACTACTTATGACACCCCTGTCTTACCACATAATAATTATCCTGCTATTTATAGTGATTGGTACTTTAGCTACTTGTTCTGGTTTTATAGAGTCTCCCCTCAAACTGAACTTGATGAAAATGCTAGGAATGAAAAGGAGACAAGAAAACAAGAATCAGAACAAGGCAATAAAGAAAAAGTGAAATCCAACTCACAAGGAATGGCACCAGGATTAGGGTAAGGAAAATTGAATTTACAGGTACCATAAAATCTCTATTAAGCCACCCCTCTCAAATAAGCCCCCCCCTCTCTTATAAGCCACCCCTCTTTAGAAGAAGAAATTATTAAGCCCCCCCCTCTCTGTTAAGCCACCCCACCCCTCCCCCTTTAGAAAAAAATACACTGCATGTCACTGAACTAAAGTACTGTTTTTCAAGTTTATCGCTTGTGTCTTGAAAAACTCGCTAGAACTCTGAATCTTATGGTTTATTTTCTCTTCTAAAATTCACTTGATATCTTCCTCTTAGTTTGGGGCAGTTTGACCCAAAAACCTCAAAATCATTATGACATACAGTAGCTCCTTTTTAAATAACATTTAATATGTAGTACAGTCGAACCTGTATATAACGGCCCTGTATTAAGCGGCCACCCTCTATTAAGCAGCCAGTTTTCAAAGTCCTGATTTTTCGCTGATACAAACGCTGTATTTGTTACCTGTATTAGGCGGCCACCTCTATTAAGCGGCCGCTGCCACCCTGTAGCAGTCCTATGTTTGTCTTTCTTTGTTATTTTTACCTGTATTAAGTGGCCACCCTTGAACGGAAACTAAGCCACATGTCATTTTATGCGGTATTTTATTGTTTAAAATGCGATCCATCATCACTATAAAGAAATAGCATGTGCAAAGCTACTGTAAGCTGATAATCGGCTGTTTATTATCGTTAACACTTTCCAGATGTCCGCAATGTGCTGAAGTACAGTACAAAATCACGAACGCAGCTAACTGAGTATTTTTAGTGATCCTGTATTAAGCGGCCACCTGTATTAAGCGGCCAGTTCCTCAAGTCCCAAGGGTGGCTGTTATATACAGCTTCGACTGTAATTAAATTTCCATGAAAAATATTATTTTTATTAATTTTAGAATAAAGTACACTTCCAATCCAAGCCTTCATTATGTATACCCACCTGTAAATGCTACAATCCTCACCAACATCGCTCACACGCTGGCTTGTGTACCACGATTTTATATTCAGGTATTAATTAAAAGAAACAAAAGATAAGTTATCTAGATGTTAAGGCTGTTTATAAATTTACATGCTGAATGTTTTTTGTTTTACTTTAACATTGCTTTAGTCGATAACAGTTTTTTCTATCTTTAATTTTGTTACCTATAATTGTTTTCAATTTGTTCACTGACTTTTTTAAATATCCTTTATTATAAAAGTTTGATATGTGCTTAGATTGCTTGTCTAGCCATTTCGATATACTTCATACAAACACCCTTTTGTGTTTGCAGATCTGCAGCTTTCTTTCTGTGTGTAATTTATTTTTATATCTTCCCCATAGATCTTAATACAGTTAATACAACAACAACAACAACAAAAAGTCTTTATTTTCAAAAAACAGTTACATTTTAGCTGCCCGCATTTAGCAAAGGCTATTCTAGGCAGGCAGATTAAAGAAAAGTACACAGAGAAAGTACCAGTTAATCTTTAGGTTTACTGATTGGTCTTATCAGTTTAAATAAAGTTATTAATTTATAAACATTGTAACTAGTAATTATAAATTAAAGATGATATTGATGGCTAGTATAGGTTCTTTAATTGAAGGCTTTCCTCCAAAAAGGGCACATATCACTTTTTGGGCCGATTTTCATTTTTTGCAGGATGGAGCTAATTATTGGCAGACTGATTTGTTTTGACATGACAAACATCGTTCCGTAATAATTATTTTTGTTTTGCTGATTTGCGCCTCGTTTTCGAGAAAAAACGTTTTTTTTTTGGCAACGTTATTTCTCGAAAACAAAACACAAATTAGCAAAAATATCTTACAGAAGGCTGTTTGTCATGTCATGTCAATTAAGTTGCATTTCTCAACAGGTTTTGCATTTGATGAACAAAATGAATCTTCCAGCTCCATTTGGCCAAGTTACCCCCACCCCACCAGTGGTAAGGTTTGCTTGTGTAATGTCAGTTTTAGGCCTCCGTTTAAGATAAGATTAACTAAATGTAAAGTATGTTATTTTCACCCCATCCCAACCCACTACACCCCGGCCATTCCACCCTTGATAATGTGTCATAATGATTGTCTGTTTCAGGCTTCTGTTATGCTCTATAAACTAAGATACAGCGGATTCAGGTTGAGCGTTTAACGGTCTTAGTTGTCATGTTCGTTGTCACGGTTGATTGATTGCATTGCAAGGCAAAATGACAGCCGTTGCTAGGCGGGAATGATGATGTTCTGTCTAGAAAAAATCACATTGTCGCTCGTCTAGTGATTCCTTTACTAGAAGATAGATAAGATCCAAGATGCGAATAACTCTTCTAGTAAAGGAATCCCTAAACGAGTGACAACATGCTTTTTCCCAGACAGAACGTTGTCATTCCTGCTCTAGCAACGGCTGTCATTTTGCATCGCTACGCAATCAACCAACTGTGACAACAAACGCGACAACTAAGACCGTTAAACGCTCAACCTGAATCCACTGTAAAGATCAAGCATAGTATAATCTTGCTGAGCTTCAATCTCAGTGGCTTTAAATTCAAGTTATAGAGCATATCTTTGGTTTCAGTAGGCTGACTGAGACTAGCAGGATTGCTTTACACTTTGCAGTGGACTTCAGTCCCTCATTTTAATTTAACTGAAATTTCTATAAAAATGGACATCTAAAGTTGGTCTGTACCCCACTTCAGTCAGTTGTTTCACTGTAACTAAACTCTCTGTAAGATGGACACCTCTCTATGACAGACACCTAAAGTTGGTCTGTACCACACTTCATTCACTGTTTTACTGCAAGTGAACTCTCTATAAGATGAACCACTTCTGTTAAGACAGACAGCTGGTTCTGATCTGGACAGTGTCCATCTTAGAGAAAGTTGCCTGTATTCCCTTCCTGGAGGACTTAAACCCTGATTAATGTTCCCCAATTAAGAGTGGATCAAACAAACTAACCCTTATCATACCTTCTAGTTAGGTGAAACACCAGAAGGACCACAGATCATAGAAGCTTCTTCCGATGATGACAGGCTTATGTCTAGCGAGGAGTCAGAAATTGAAAGCGATGAAGAGGAAAGAGAAAAAAGGTATAAAAACCACATGCTTTTGCTTTACACTGTTTTAACAAACTGGCAAAAAGGGCTTGGCATAATCAGGGCATTATTTAAAGGTGCAAGTCATGGAGATTTGGTGTCATTTCAGAAACCCAAAAATGTGTTTGTATAATTTAACAGTAACCGTTACAATAATGGTTCAGTTTTGTTATAAATTACCACCCTGGTGTAGCAAAATTCCCGATGAGTGTCTCTTAGTCATAGATGGACTGGATCTGAATGAATAGCAACTTGAAAAAAGGGAGCCAACTTTTTTCAAGTTCTCACATTTTCGTTTCCTAAATGGCCTACAACAGACCATGATCTGCTCCTCTTTCAAGAATTGGGTGATTTCTTTCCATGGTGTTCAGTATTATTGTAAATAAGTAAAGGTATTGTAGCATGGTTTGGACCTAAAAAGGTCAAATCCTTGTGTTCCCCTTTAAGCCCCAAATGTGAACATTATTTTAGGTTTTGTTTCTGTTTTGTGTAGTTCAAGTACTAACTTGTTGGTGATCCCAAGTAATAGCTTCTGACAGGCAATGCAACCTGCAAACTGTCAAACAGGGCTTTCTAAACAGGTTCAAATGTTTTAACAACAAGGCTTATATCAAGTGGCTCAACAACAACAACAACAACAACAATTTTATTTCATACCTTCCAATTACAACAGTAGATACAATTTTATTTCGGTAAATTAATTAAAGTAAGAAATAGCTGAGATACTTGCCCACCACTAATAGCAAAAAAGGCTAATCGAGGCGGAGGAAAGATTTATACAAATGTAAGTTAATAAAAGAAAAGATTACCAAAACTAAAGGAGAAGAAAAAAATAAACAAAAAAAACAAAAAAACAACAACAACATTGCAATAAGTGCAAAACCTAATTATAGTGCATCAAATAATGACGCTTTCCAAGGTCTATGATAATTTGCTGAAGCAGATCAGATGAGAGACTTCAATATAGTCATTCTCAAGCTCTAAAGTATCAAGAAGTATTTGTTTAATCTTATTTCAAAACTTGGGTTTACTAAGAGATTTTACAGAATGAGGTATAGAGCTCACTTCAGTTCTTTGTTTTTGCAGAGCTAAGGAAAAAGCTGAACATGCTAAGAGGATGGCTGTCGCTAAACCAGGCACAAGCTCCAAGAAACGTCACAAGGTGGCGCTTCACCCATCACAGCCACCGACCAAGAAAGGCCGATCAATCCCTTCATCAAAACATGTGCCTGTGGAGAAAGCCTTTGAGCAGCCTTCTGGTCAGCCAAAGAAGATAGAGTTTAAACTTACAGAGGCAATTTCAAATATATTTGATTCTGCTGCATTCACTGAGATGGAAGGTAAAACAGGTTACTTTTAATGTTGGTCCAGCATTAGTAAAAATGTGAATTCCTGAACATTACTGAATTTGATAGACAGAATTTCTACTAAAAACTAACTTTCACTTTCAAAGAGGGAACAAAATTAAAATTCAGCTTTAGAGTGGTTTTTGGCTAAAATATCTTATACCACTCTCTCAACAAATCAGAATAAACCAATTGAGAGTTGCTTGCATGCGTTTTCCCAGCACTTAGCAACGGTAAGATGTATTTGCTTCAAGTTCTGATTGCTTCATTGGATTTTCCGAGTCTGTTGTACAAAAGTCATGTCTTTTCCACACTTTAACTAGGTTGTTTAGTTTAATGATTGCTTTTATAAAGCCAGGGCCAAAAGAGAACAAACCCTACAAACTTGAGCAAATGCCCCACTAATACCCCAGGATTTACTGAATGAATTGGCGGGTCCATTGATTCACTCAGTCACTTGATAAGTGAGTCAATAATTTGACAGTATAAAACTTGTCTCTTGTTAGCAGCTCCAAATCCCCCATACACCGAAGGGTTTGGAAGATTTGCACCTCCAGTTGAAATTGACGACAACAACAAACAGGATGAGGAAGACGAACTGATCTCAGAAGAAAACAATGAGTTTATTTCATCTGCAGAATTACGCAGGAATAGGATTAGCAGCAAAGGTTAAAATACTTCTTGTCGTTTATGCTCTGTTGTTTCCTTCTTCTTGTTCTTGTAGCTTTAATATCAGAGGAGATTATGTTCTTAATTACCAGCCTATCTCATCACTCTTTCCATATAAGCTGTTAGTGAGAAATTGTATTCGCTGTTAGTTTAATTCAGGGCATTTATTTCCTTCGTGGTGTTTTTTTGAGTGCCAAAGATAAAAATTCAAGAAAAATCCCAAATTCATTTTGTAAAATATTAAAAAACAAATTGTACCATGCAAAAGTACTGCCAAAAAGGTTTCATTTGAATGGTCACACCATAGGATTTCGTCCACAGACTCAAAAGTTAGAACTTCATTACATGTCTCCATAATTGACTCTGGGAGTGAAAGGGTTAATTTTCTATGTTTAACATGGAACTGTTTTAATTTTTCTATTTAAAGGTTAATTCCCTTGGAATCTTGCCAAATCAAATGTACAGTTGTAGCTGTTGTTTTTTTTAATTGCTATTTTCTTTGGCTAAATCCCAAAAAATTAAGCCTTCATGCAAAAAATAGATACATTTGTAAATACCAAAATACATAAATTTCGCAGTGTATGCAAAAAAGTATTCTCCTTCGCAGGCGTTATTTGTGAATCGATTTAAGATGTTTTCTACTGCTCAAGCTCTTTAATTGTACCCCCACCCACCAACAAATATGTTAATGACGACTCTCTTTTTCCACAGAAATGGCTGACATATCTGCGTTCAAGAATTATAAACCAGGAGACCCCACTTGTAGACTCTACATCAAAAACTTAGCAAAACATGTGGAGGAAAAGGTACTGAAGATGGTTTATTAAAACTTAACTAGGTAAACATCAGTGACATTTTTACCCAGGCCCTACATCAACCTTTATAAAATAAATGGAATTATACACGCATTTTGATTGGTTATTAGCTATGATCTATTGGAGGATGGATGCATAGATGGCGTCATTGCGACAAAATTATCTTTTTTTTTTTAAACTGGCGGAGAATTTTGTCAATCAATCACAGCTCTTTGCCGCATTTTGCCAGCCAATGAGATTGCGTTATTTGTATAGATCATAGATTACGCCAGATCGCTATTTTCGTCTTTTTCGATGCCACGAGGAGAACTTCAACAAAACTTTCGAAACCGTACATGCTTTGAAATATCATTTTTAATATCTATATAAATTGTTGTATAAAACAAATAAATTCCATTTTGCCGTGTGTCATTTTCCAGTGTTCAGTAATAGATCACAGTGAAAAAAATGAGAAATGCATTAAGAACATCAGTGACCCACTTGGCTATCGTGACCACTTTTTTGTTCTCACTGCGTTTTGAAGTTATCTGTGATCTATTACTGAACAGATGCACGGCAAAATGGGATTTTTTTGTAAATTCTATAACATAAATGGCAATCTTAGATTAAAAACTGGTGGTTAAAATAGCTGTCGAAGTAACCATAAAGTGAAGTGTATTTAACTTCCATGTTTTATACATCTTCCATTTTTCAGTTGTATGTTTTGTAGCTTTGTTGACACTGGGTGTATGCATTTTTTTCCTGTTCATATTAAGTGTAATGGACTTCTCTAAACTTCTCTTCTTCTTAACCAGGATCTCAAGTACATATTTGGTCGGTATATTGATCACAGTGTAGAGGAAGAGAAAGACAGGTTTGGAAATTCATTACTTAATGTCTTGCCTGTGTGGGAGATAACAGTTATTGTTATTAAGGAGTCTGGATTTTTCAGAAAGTTGAGACAAAAGATTCTTTGTTTGAAGAAGGTGTTTGGAAATAAAAAAGGTTTGTTATTAAACATTATGTCAGCTGAAATCCGACTGTATAGTTACAACTCGTTTAGCCCAGCATAACAGGAACAAGGGTTAAATAAAGGCCATACCCAGAATTAAACTCTTGTGTCTGGCACACAGAACACTTCCTTAAGTAGGCACATTGTATTACCTATTTTTCAGGTTATATTTAAGGCCCCGACCACACTAATGCGTTTTCGTTTGAAAACGCATACGTTTTGATGCGTTTTCGCCTAGCGTCCACACTAAAACGCCCGAAAACGCTTATGAAAACGGAGACTTTCGAAAACGGTTTCAAAAGTGGAGACTTTTAAAAACGCATCGTTTTGAAAACGCTTCATTTCTAGTGTAGACAGGTGAAAACGGAGACTTTTGAAAACGATGACGTAAAGAGCGTCACATGCCATCGGTTCCAGGCCAAATCGGAGCATCTATCACCTTCAACACATGCGCAATCCCCGGTCCCAGTCATTTTCATCGTTTTCGACCGTTTAAGTGGGGACGGGTGAAAGCGATGCGAAAACGCTAGTGTGGGCGAAAATATTTTGCTTCGTTTTCTTCGAGATGAAAACGGAGACTTTTGAAAACGCATTAGTGTGGTTGGCGCCCATTTCGGAAAGATTAACTTTTAACCCTTTGCAAACTTCTCCTTGTAATATTTAACAATTAGATAATGAACTCGAGATTTCTATCGCGCGATAGAAATCAAGAGCGAATAATCGAATTGTTTTAGTATAAATCTACTAAACGTTCAAAACTTAACAAATACTCTTCACAGACACTTTGAAAATGCGAAGAGGCGGCCGCCATTAGGCTGCTCACTCTACTTACTCACAAAACTATTGTACTCGGACAGGACCCACCATTTTACAAAAAGACTGGTGGTCTCTTTATGTACCCCCTCCGTCTCCCCCACCTAAAAAGATGGTATCTTGTTGGTATAGCCCCCATTCTATCAGGAGTAGAAACTGAGAAAAATATTTAAATCTTCCTGTGCCGTTTTACTAGCAATGCAAGCTTATGCAGACAGAATATTTAAGTCTCATCTCCAATTTTTAAGCCAAAAAATTTAGTCCATTACACTCATCAGATAGGTGGTATCTTGCATAACCCCCCTACCCCTACACAAGGTGGGTCCTCGTCGAGTATACTTGTTATGACCACTTCCCTAATAATGCTTAGTCAATAAAAATTAAGAAATTTTGGTTTTAAAGCTGACTTTTCGAGCGTTATTCTTCCGTCAGAACGAATCTATTCACGCTTTACCGTTATCACGGGCAAGGTAAAATTTGTTTCAAATCCAATGTATTGAACGCCAGCTCTTTAGTCCATTGGTATTTATTTATCAAACCCACGGGTCCTATTGTTCGTAAGCCGATTAACGCTAATCCGGTATGACCAAGGCGTTTGTTTCTCTTGTTCATTTCATTCTTGTTCTCTTGCTTATTTTTTAAATAATTATTATAATTTGAGAGCTGTCAAAGTCATATTTGGAGTGCATGCAAGCAGTTCCTTTCTCGCAAGCTTGTCACGCGCGCGAATGGTCTCTTCACTCCCTCGCGTGACGTTTGCGCGTTTGATCAACTCGTCCACTTGCCTATCATATCAGAAAGGGACTACAGCAGTCAAAGCTAAATTTTAGGCCGAAAAGAATTTACAGGTATCAAGTCCGCATTAAAAGGGTGTATAGTTGCGTGAATTCAATATTGTCGCTAATCCCTGGTTAACTTGATTGATCGAACTTTGAACAACCCCGGCTATGGATAAATATTGATGAGTAAATGAAAGACAAAGCTTGCCCGCCCTAATACTTCCCCTCTGGACAACAAAAATTGATATTCTTGTTGACAGATGCGATTGTTTTTTGAACTGAGCTTCTCATCTCGATTACTTTTTACCAATTCGAGAAGCTTTTATATTTTGCTAAATTCACTGTAAATTGAGTTGATTGTAATCCTATTTTGTACTTTATGGAAGTGTGGCAGAAATAAATAGTGGTTGTTGTTATTGTTTTGGATAGGTCGATTATTAGTATTATTTTAATTTTAATTTAAGATTTGACGTCCGTCTTATGAAGGAAGGTCGCATGAAGGGGCAGGCGTTTATCACGTTACCGAGTGAAGAAAAAGCAAAGAAAGCTTTGAGAGATGCTCATGGTTACATCCTACATGGAAAACCTATGGTTATTGTATCCTTGTTCATCTGCTACTTATTTAGTATAATTTCTTTGCATTAACGCCAGAGATCTTTCTTCACTTTTTATTGGGTCGTGAGATTAAACCAATCCGAACCAAGATGCCGGAGTAAATCTCGAGCTTAAAGTGGCTCTCTGCGGGGGATTTTTATGTTTTGGTGTCAAAATAAACCAAGTAACTTTTCTCACACACGAAATGCTCCAAAAAAACAAGAAGAAGAAAATACGTCTACTGAGACTAAAAATAGGTAAATATCCGTGTGGCTTTTTTTCTTTTTTGCGGTCTGATCTTTTGTCGGTTGCTCACGAAACAATGAACATATATGAGAGTCAAATCAACGCTTTTCTGATAACAAGATGAGCGTGGGCAGAGACCGCGGAAGGGCGTTCAACCCTAAAAGCTGGTTATAAGCTATTTAGGTCTGAGCGGCCCGAAAAGGGTATCGTTTTCGAGCCGTGTAGGTGCGAAAGTGGGAATAGAGTTTGAAAACAAATTTAAACTCAAAAGGGTACTGCAGCCACTCTCTTGTCGACGGCTGCTTTCTAGTCTTGAGCTCTACGCTCTACTCATGCCGGGTCTGGCTAACCCTAGTGCTGTGTTGTTTTAAAAAAGATTGCAGTTCCCTTTTGGGTTTAAATTTGTTGTTTGATAGTGTTTGACAATTTTGGTCTGAGAATGGGTGTAGATTTTTGCTCTTTTGGCTTAAAAATTGGGAAAATGTTAATTGTCAGAAACAAGTGGCAACTATTTATACCTCTCTTGGGTGTGAAAACAACGATCCCTGAAACCCATGTCACTTTTATACGAGTGTCCCCTTCCTGGATCACCTGTCTTCAGTCTATCCAATCTCTGGGTAAATTACGTCGATTATTTCCTTTGTTTCTTTCTTTTTGTTTATTTCGACTTTTCTCGCCTCGTCACTCGATCTCTAGAATAATGTATATATTGTAAAGATTAAGACATGAATTTCAGTTAATATTTTTATATATTTTGTTTTCTATTACTGACGTAAATTTTTTAATGTCATTTTTGTTTGAACTATTGTGCTGTAAAGCGCCATGAGCTCATGGATATGGCGTTATAGAAATATTTTATTATGATTAGAGCAGTTTTCACCAATAACAGCAGTCGTAAACAATCCAATGAATCAATCAGAACTCGAAGCAATTACATGTCGGCGGCGCCGAGCGCGGGAAAACGCGTGCGAGCAAGTCACGATTGGTTTTGGTTTTACTTCTGATTGGTCGAGAAAGTAGCGCGAGATTTTTTGGCCAATCACAAAGCGTAGCAATGCAAAACCAAAGCAATTGTGTAATTACTTTTGATACTCAATTGAAAACAGCTCTATTAGAGCGGTTTTTAATTGAGTGTCGTAAAACCAAAACCAAAGTAATTACTCTGACCAATCACAGAACTCGCAGACAATCCGATGAACCAATCAGAGCTCGAAGCAAATACATGCAGCCGGCACCAAGCGCGGGAAAACGCGTGCGAGCAAATCACGATTGGTTTTTTGGAATTCAGTAGCAATACTCTAAGTTGCTTCATGCTACAGAAACCGGATTAAGCTCCGATCAACTGGGCCATCTGTGGGTCGTGTGCCTTTACCTTAGTTTACCTATCGCTGCCTCTCCTGCCTGAAAGCTTCTTTCATTTCAGTTCATCATTACATTCCTTAACAGGTTTTTTTTCTAGCAATTCGCACGATCAGCCAAAGCGAAAGACTAGACATTCAACGACGGGAAAATGTGATTCAGCCGAGGATGGAAGTCAAGCTGACGTTGTATTACCCCAAAGAAGAGTTTTTATTGTTCCACGTAAATGGAAAGCTTTTCAGCTAGGTGAAAACAATTTCGTTCAGTGTCTTCCGGATTTGCCAGTCAAAATGACGAAGCCTGAGTAAAAACTGAGGACCCATAAGAAAATTAAAAGCATTTAAATAAATTCCGAGACGGCCAAAGAAAAACGACGTATCGCTTATTTCAATATCTGTGGATCTGATTTCGTTCCTTAATAAAGTTGAGTTTATTTAAATTATGTGACTATCATTGTCTACTCCCATCTACACCTATACTTAACATAATAATAATATATACTTTATTTACTCTTTTTTACAACTATATTTTAAAAATACCTACACACATTTTATTAACTAAGTACTGATAATTTAAATAGTTAATATAATTTTGAGCCTGGGGGCTAAATTAACGGGCGAGTTTTCTAGTTAGCCCCCAGCCATAGTTTGTTAAACATTTACAGCAGGTGAAAGAATTAAAACAAGTGAAAATATTTACAGTGAAATGATTTAACAATATGATATTAGAAAAACATAACAGAGGAGACAAATTATACGTGTTGTTCTGACAGTCTCATCTCAAATGGGAATCTACCTCCATACAAGCATAAGCCTGATTCTCGCTGGTTTCTGCTTTGTTTGAATCCATGGCGGGAAAGGGGAAAAGTAACTGATTTCTAGTCTATGGAACAATAACGCCGGTTTCGTTTTGATCAGTCACCTTTGCGATAACGTGCTACTAGCGAAAGGTATATAGGAGTAAAAGAGTAGGAAGCGCTGCCCCGCGATCAACGTTTTGAACAGTTCCTACCCTGAAGGTTTTAAAAATAAAGAATTGCACCGCTTTTGAACTTAGAACCATAAGTTTTATTTATCAGCATGAAAACAACACTGTTGTTTAATGTTAAAAGACAACTATTTGTTTATTACACAGCGTGTATCTATCAATTTCTGCTAATGATTTTTCCCGTGGTTTTGTCTGCCCGCTTTCTTCCGTGGCTTTTCCCGTGTTCCTCCTCTCGCCGACCAATGACGCATTCGAACATTGCGCAGAATCCAACAAAGTCGCGGAGACCTGGGCCTGGGGGAGTCTCAAGGAGGCTTGGTTACTCTGTCGTGCGTTGAAAGATTCCTGTTCTTTCTTTTCTTTGACATATTGAGTCGCTTTCCCAAGAAAAATGATGCTGTTTAACACTTTCACTGATGTAAGGCTGTTTACAATGGAAAAAGATGGCAAATTGAAGGGAAAGTCGTCTCACTGTCCGGTGTTTTATTATTATTTTTTTAGACATTTTTTTTCTTCATCCACTGCTCAGAATAATCAAAGCCCAAGTTAAACTGTCAGACGGGAAGTAACCTCGTCCCCAGGGCGTTCTCCGCTTCGCTTTCAAAATGGCGGGCAATGTCCACCCCGCCATTTTGAAAGCGGAAAATGTCCTGCATACCTGTCCAATACTCTGACAAATTTATGTATTGTACTGTAACACATTGTGCTGTATTGTGCCGTTCCAAAATGTTTTGTTAAACTATTGTTATGGTCATGTAATACAATACAATGCTATGCATAAATTTGTCCGAGTGTTGGACAACCCTCGGGTCCTGGGGTCGATTGGAGGAGGGGAAGAAGAAGAAGACAGTTTAGTCACGTGACGATAATCCGCACATGCGGCGGTTGACAGCGTCAGTTTGATACCTCGTATACTTGTAAATGTAATTTCTTTTAAAGTGCCTATGAAATGAATTTTTTTTCTTCGTTTTTCATTAGTTTATTATGTCCAAAGAACGAAAACAATAATCATTTCCCGAGGAAAAGAAAGAAAATCGGTTTTTTTAGCCCCTCGAAGATGCGTCACTTCGGTTGAAAAGTGGCTCCAATTTTTGGAGAGCCTGGGGGCGAGTGGGCGTGCGTGATGACGTAAATTACGCAAATAGTATGACACATTGGTTTGTTTACGCTATAATTCCCTTGGAATCCTTTAGCGTGATGGTCATTTTGCCAACGTTTTTGGCTGTACAAATGTCAGACAGCGCCTAATTTGTTTCTTTACAGTCCTCTGAAGGTGAAGAGGATCAGTTTCGGATCACTCTTGATCAACTGAAATGATCGTGTCCACTGTAATTTTGCCGTAGCGAGACGAACCGACTGTGCCGCTTGAGCGAAGGAAGTGAACATGAAGAAGACGGACTTTGATCATTTAGATTATTGAACGTGAAAGGTATACATTTCAGTAGCACAGCGTCTCAGTGGTTCGCCAGTTGAGTTGTAAGCTTATTGAACGCAGAGGCGTTTTTGTTATTTCTTTTTAGTGGCTCGTTGACTAGCGTTTATCGAACGCGAACGATATATTTGTAGTACAAACAATCATGATATTAGCGCATTAGCGACTCGGCCGTTCTACTCTGAAATTCATTGATCGCGCGTGGAGGTTATGAACTAATTTTATCGGCTTGGCAATTCGCTCGTCTACTTAAAGTTCTTTTATCAATGCGAAGGATATGTCTTGGCGGCTTGCTAGTTGAAAGTTTCTAAATTTTACTGATATGTTATGCATATCCGAGGTGGTGTTTTTCAGGCGGCTTGCTGAATTTAATGTGAATGGTGTATTTTTAGCGGCAAGGTGCCTTGATAGCGAATTTTTTTATTTATTTATTCAAAATGTTTGAACTCAAGTATATACGTAATAATTATGCTTCGTAGTTCAGTGTCTTGCCAGCGATTGATCGTTTCTGGAAATTTTAACCACTTGGCGGCTTGTAAGTGACTTCAAAGTATTGTGTTTACATTTATGTCTGATTTATATTTCATTGTATAAAAATTGATCTGATCGAACACGCAATGATTCAGCGATGTATTTTGTTTCGAATAGTCTTACGCATTTGTACATGTAGATTTTTGATAGATGTTCCGTAAAATAGACGCCTTACAGTGAACACTTGCGTCGCTGCACTTTGAATTTTATAATTCGGAATACCGTATAAACATTTATATTACTCGCCAGTCAGTGCCGATCGAGTCGGTATATTTTTGTTGGCCTCACTGACTTCGACGGCTCTCCAGTCGAGCCGAGGCTTGAAGGAACTTCCAAACAGGATATGGATTGGGAAAATTATGCTTGATTAAACGGCCTCACCGGCCGGAATGTTATTTTCTTTTGCAAAATAATATTAATCTTAACAATAAGCGCTTTCATTGAAAACAACATCGCTTGACGTACCCTTTCCGATGTCGACGAACAAATTTCGTGTATTTCGCCGGCCTATTTTCCTCTGGAGCAAAATAAAGCTTTGTTACACCCTCTGTTATCGAATAATTCTAATATCTCGTATGTTTGAGGCCGCTCGCCACATAATATTGGTCCACCTCTAGCGACGTCTCTTGTCAGCTCTCTTGTTCTCTATATTCCCGCAGCAGTTTGTACAACTATTTACGTCACAGTGTAATATGACACTGGTTTTGGCCGCGCACAAATTGGAGCCACTTTTTAGCGCCAACAACCTAACTTTGAGACCATAAAAAAAGCATTTCGCATCGTCCCTAACACTTTAAACTTTTTATTCCAAGGTCTAAAAAGGTGAAACTTTCGATACATCAAAAAATAAATTTCATTTCATAGGCACTTTAATTTAGTTTTTGTTCTTGTAAAAAGGACACGCTGTGTGATGCTGTAATTATTGTGTAAATGAAAATAAATGCGGTTTTCACTTGAGTGTCGTAAAACCAAAACCAAAGTTGGCTGGCCAATCAAAACCGAGGCAGTCAATCCAATAAACCAATCAGAACTCGAAGCAAACACATGTAGCCGGCGCCAACCGCGGGAAAACGCGCGCAGGCAAGTCACGATTGGTTTTGGTTTTACTTCTGATTGGTTGAGAAAGTGGCGCGAGATTTTCTAGCCAATCACAAAGCGTAGCAATGCAAAACCAAAGCAACTGTGTAATTACTTTCGACACTCAATTGAAAACTGCTCGAACAAAATCTTCAACTGATTTAAATATTTGGTAAACCAACTTTGTTTCTGCAATTGTTTTGAACGTAATTTGTAGTAGTGGTAAAAGTGTTGGTGTTTACAATCTGATACTCACAAGAGAAAAGTGGCCAGCAAGAGACAGACTCCACCCACTCCATGAAGTTTGACAGACTGTGCAAGCACTTTCATGACCTACAAATATTACCATTAATAGTAGATATCATGTTGTGTTGATTTTTTTAGGTATGCTAAGCGGCACATAGGGCGGCAATAATCGTATTCCACTCCGGACGATCCCTAATGAGCTTAATTGTCCCCAGTTCATTCCTAGTGCTCTCAATTCACTCTCCACTGTAGATATCATACATAGAAGATAATAAATGGGTACGCAGAGATATAAAATTTCTCTTCAAATGTTCAATTCGATATCTGATGAGTGAATGCACCTCACCCTGAGATATCGAATTGAACTAAGAAAAAATACGAACTGAAGTTGAACTAAGATCTAGTACGAACTAAAGTTGAACTAAGATATAGTACAAATAGAAGTTGAACTAAGACTTTTACAGTGTAGCTCCGTCAATACGACCACTGACGTGTCATAAAAATGTGGTCGTATTGGAACAGGGTGGGGTAAAATATGCTACTAATTCTTGTTATGTCAACTTGCCGCAAAACACTGTAAGTTAAACCACGCCGACCAAAGAGCAAGATGCTAATCGTGGAATGTGCAATCTAAATGTTACATTATGTGGTTCTTGGTTGTATTAACAGGGTTTTCATATTAAGAAAACGACCGGGCTTTTGTTCGGGCTGAAAAAAGCGGCCGTCGGTATATGAGTTGGTCGTTTGATTACTCACCAGAGAACCAAGAGGAAGAGGAATAAAACCCATGCGACGAGAAACGAGATCAAAATGATCAGCATGTGCCTATGAAACAAAATAATTTGCTGTGAATACAAGTGCTTTGAACTTAAACACAAGACACTTTACTGCTCATTTGTCATCATCTCTCTCCACTCGGGAGTACAAATGGATATCGGCGAACCGTTAAAGAAAAACGTAACAAAATTATTCTGCAATGGACTAGCATCGCATCTGGGCGGGGGGGGGGGGGGGGGATTGTAATACATCTAGTTGCTCCATGCTGTGGAAACCGGAGCAAAGTACGGCTTGATGAGACGAAAGCAGATTTAGCGTGGTCACTGTCATGTTATGGATTTTCCATTAGCATACGTATCGTTGCTACGCTTGGCATTCTTACCTTTTACCTATTCATATGCCACTGCTTGGTTTGCGCAATTCACTTGACACAAGAGAAAATATTCTATTTCATCCTTGACATCAGGCAGCCATTTTCTAATTTTACTTGGGTTAATTTTTCGTATATTTTGTTCTGCTAACTCCAGGATCCGATTGTTTTAAAGGTGGATAACGCTATCCACCGGCTAAATCACTATCCAGTGGATAATCGTTAACAAAACCCATTGCGCTATCCACCGGATAGTGATTTATCCGGTGGATAGCGCTATCCACCTTTTGAACAACTGGGCCCAGAGGATAAGATGACTTTGCATTGGGAGTTACGACATCCAACTTTATCACCGCCATAACCGGTTATGTAAACGTTCCATTTTGGTGTCATTTACAATGTATAGTGTGTTTTGAATAGATTTTCCGTATGTAGACTATTGTTTTGTAATATGCTTTAACGCCGACAAACATTCTGAGAGAGATTTTGATTATGAATAAAAGTGGTTGCAAGTCTCGATGGCTGCTCGGCTCTTGTCTTCTGATTGTCTCTAGTGTTCACGTCACAGCGGAAATGTTATAGAAAGAACTCCTTGACTTACAAAACATCTTAAGTTTTCCGACAGTTGTTTTATAAACAGGTTTCCTGACAATATCTCTAGGTTTGAAGAGAGGGTTTTGATGATAGAACTTTTGCAATAACATTAAGCAACTGATGTTAAAAAAAAGAAGTTCCTTACGTTCTTTTGTCGACTTGAAGTAGCGTCTTCAGCTAGCAGATTCCTGTACTCACAATAAACCTGCAGTGTGGAACAAAATATATTCGTATAGAACAGTTTTCAATTGAGTGTCGTAAAACCAAAACCAAAGTAACTATTCTGACCAATCACAGAACTCGCATACAATCCGATAAACCAATGAGAACTCGAACCAAATTCATGTCGCCGGCGTCAAGCACGGGAAAACGCGCGCGAGCAAATCACGATTGGTTTTACTTCTGATTGGTTTATAGAGCAGTTTTCAATTGAGAGTCGAAAGTAATTACAGTTGCTTTGGTTTTGCATTGCTACGCTTTGTGATTGGCTAAAATATCTCGCGCCACTTTCTCGACCAATCAGAAGTAAAACCAAAACCAATCGTGACTTGCTCGCACGCGTTTTCCCGCGCTTGGCGCCGCCGGCATGTAATTGCTTCGAGCTCTGATTGGTTCATTGGATTGTTTACGACTGCTGTGATTGGTCAGAGTAATTACTTTGGTTTTGGTTTTACGACACTCAATTGAAAACTGCTCTAAAGTGGCACGAGATTTTTTAGCCAATCACAAAGCGTAGCAATGCAAAACCAAAGCAATTGCGAAATTACTTTCGACACTCAATTGAAAAGCGCTCTATTACATGTAAGTGTTATTTTAGAATTTCCAGGAGTCATCAACCACAGCGCTTGGAATTGTGGTGTTACGTTAAAAATGTTATGAATTATAAAGTGCAGGGGTGTACCCAGCCTTTTGCATGTCACTCAAGACAGTTTTCAAAATAGACCTCTTTAGCTTGTATGTTTTGTTTTCCCAATGTAAATCATGTGATGTTACCCTAGAAAACTGTTTCTTTTAAATTTTGTTTTCTTCACGTGCATATGTATGCATAATTTATGAAAAGACAAGGACAAATTCCGTTGAGAACAGCACATGACCTACATTGGGAAAACAAAACATACAAGCAAAGGCCCCGTCCACACATATCCGGATATTTTTGGATCCGTAACTTTTTTTTGTTGCGGATTGGCCTTCCGTCCACACGTATCCGGCGAATTCGGCTTACGAATCCGCAACTTTTTGAATCCGCTCTCCAGGGTGGAAATTTTTTAATACGCTAAGAATACGGCATCGTGTGGACGGTCGAATCCGGATATTTTTGAATACGCTAAAACTAAAACAAAATCTACGTTTTTACTTCTCTTGCGACATTTGAAAAAGATGCATACATTACATACCTCAACAGGAATATTGTTGAATTTAGTGATAAAAGCATGTTTGATCCAATCCACGAAGTACTCAGAAGACAACACGGCCACCAAATAAGGACAAATAACATACAAATGCTCTGCAAGGACAAAAATATTATTGCCATCACAATGCTAGCCCAGTTGTCCCATGAATGCCTAATTAATTCTAAATTCCAATTCGACCTGGAATTTGAGTGCCATAGGTGTGCCAACTGCATGACTTTTCAGCGTCACCCTCACTAGACAAAGTTGATTTTATGCCAACAGCTTTAACTTACAATAATTCCAATGTGTAAAAAATTGAGATTGCAGTAAACGTTTACTTACCAAAGTTCCAGTTAAATTCTGTCAAATTCCGTAGGGCAACAATTGTCATTAAAAGGACATAGTGAAATCGTTCTCTTATATCTACAAAAATCATAATTAAAAATAAAAACCATGCTACTGCTTTCTTTATAAATTTGCTATGATTATATTAAAATTTCACATAATTTTGAAAATAAATCATTAACTGTTCTTTACTAACCACTGCATGCCATTTGGAACAAGTTGTTTTTCTCAAATTTCTTGAAAACACTCCCTTTCAGTTCCACAAACTACAACATCCAAGACAGCAAATTATTTAAGTGTCTGAACATAGGCTCGAATGAGAGAATAAATAAATTAGTTAATGAATCTTGCATGTACCCTAGCATAATTTCTTATACAGATTCAAAATAATCCTTATAAAAATATAATAAAGTCAACAATAAATATGTTGTGGTTTATATAATTTTTCCTTTGTCAGACAAAGGAAACTAAAAATTAAATTAAACCACAACATAATTATGCAAGTCCATCAGTCCAGGACATCGCAATTGTGGCAAGGGTGCTAACACCACAACAACCTTAATAGAGTATACAAAATCCCAGACTAAGGGGCAGGGAGGGTATGCCTATGTACTATGCAGTAAACAACATGGCACATTCTGTTATACTGTACAAGTTCCTCCTCTTTAGTCAACATTGAAAAACATTGTAATTATATTGTATCTGATGTGTCAATAAACATGATTTATTTATTTTATTTACCTGGTTTGAGACCATTATCACCAACAAAGCCTTGTTATGCGAGTTGACAGCAACATTGAGACAGATGGCTTGAAACAATACTAAAACAGCATGGAAAACTGTGCAGGTTAAGGTTAAACAACTATACCAGATAACATGTAACAGGTGGTTGAAATGTCAGTTGACCAATCTGCTACTCCATTGCTGGGCTGATGGAGGGTTTGAAAATTGAAAAGGTCGGCAGTCTGTCTTTTCTCTTCCCTTCTCATTCATACATGTACCACCAGCTTTTACGCATGCACTCCTATGGATGAACACTAAACAGATCTTAAGAGAAAAGGGGAACTTGAAGCAGTCTAGGTTTCTCCAGCATTTTGTTACCTTTCTCTAACGGTTCAATGCCACCCATTTATATACCTTGGTGAAGAGAGACAAACTCTTTTCAAGGAAACAATGGGACAGCAAAAGCTAGTAAGACCTGGCCTCACAACATAGAACCACAGTTTAAAAATTTGATGCGCTGGTCACTAATCTGCCTTTTAACTGGTAATCTTTGACTATAAAACTTTAACTTTAACTTAAATTACAATATTATTGCCCATAGCAAGCTAAATTATCTGGCTTTAGGATACACACATAAACAACAGCCATTACAAAGTGTGGAATAATTCCAATGTGTTCTCTTCTTCTGTCCTTTGGTTCAGTTGCTGTCCAAAACAGTGCATCTAAGATGTCTTGGCCAAATGAAGAAAACAGTCTGTCTGCTATCTACATACGCAAGCAAACAAAATGTCATTGGTGTTGTAATTTAAGGATGGGGAAGAGAAGAAGCAGAAGAAGGTAGCAGAAGAGAGGTTAGGGGAGGGCTAGCTAGGTGGGGAAATAATGAGGGGAATAATAGGAGGTCTGGGAGATAGGGGGATGGGAGCAGAAGAAAGGTAGGGGATGGAGCTGGAAAATAGGTGGAAGATTAGATGAGGGATTGAAAAGAGGAGGGAGGAGGGGGAACAGAAGGGAAGAAGGGATGGAACTGGAAGATAGGGGAAACAATAAGGTGAGGGGGATTGAAAGGAGGAGGAGAGGAAAAAGATGGGGAAGAATCAGAAGGGAGGCAGGGGATAGAGCTGGAAGATAGGGGAAAGATAAGGTGAGGGGGATTAAAAGGAGGAGGAGGGGAAGAAAGCCAGACAGGATTAGACAGGATGAAGGAGAGGGAACTTGAAGATAGGGAACATGGTCTCTTAAAAGATATTCAAATACAGTAATTTATTAGGCAGGGGTTCAAATGGGGTTGCTTATGAAATTTATCACTCGCAAAGTTTAAACTGCACAACATTGTACCTCTAACATGTTATAAATGACATAGAGCTTGATGACTGACTGTCCTCGCACAGTGTGATACAAAACTGAAACATCTACATAAGTTAACAGAATCCAACAAATCACAACAATGGATCCTGGAAATAGAATTTAAAAAAAAACAATATTACTATGGATACTGTAATTACAAAATTAAATGCAAACTAAAAAAAAGTTGATAAATGGAAACAAAGACATTACTTTATTAAACAAAGCAAAATAATTTACCTTTCAGTAAGTCGCATATCTGTGCAGGCTGCAACATTCGTGACCTGTACGAATAATGAAAAAAAAATCATAGAGATGCAGCTCTTCACCAGATTAGATTGTTAAACTTGAGATTGTTTGTAAATAAATGATATACAAAATTAATAAGTGACTAAAAGGCCAAATAAACTTGATACATTATAAGAATAAAAAGTAGCCGGTAAAGGCTTCAGAAGCAGGCTGTTTGGATTACAGACATAAGTCATTTGCAAAGGTTCAAATAAAGGAAATGCGCAGCATAAATGCGCATTGGGGAAAGTCCTGGGCATTGCGTGTCATGATTCATGAATTGACATGTTGTTTTGTCACTGAGAACAAATTCAAACACTTTTCATTGACCAAATTTTAATCCTTTCGATAGGAAAACTTTCTTTGCACTGTAAAATTTAAAACAAGCAGCTTAACCTGGTTTCTGTACAGGCTCAAAATAACGGCCGGTCAACAAACAATGTCCAGTCAGAATGGCGACTTGACCGGACAAAACCTTCCATGTTGACCAGTCACATACATTCTTATACTGTCTTGAACAAACAGTCAAATCATCAACTGAATATCTCAGTCACGTTCTAAAAGAATAAGAATTTTGTCACTTTTTAATAAGACAATCACAAATAGAAAATTATACAAGTAGCTTGGGCCACAGATAACTAGAATACAGGTTTTCTGATGATTGATTAACCGCTTTGTGATTGCAATTGCGATTTTTTTGAGAGGCCCGGCTACTAAGATTTACAGTCCAAGAATAATGGGGTTTGGTGGGGATTTGGCATAATTTTACTACGAACTCAGAAACAAGACGTGACTAAGCTAAAATTTCTTTGGCCAGTCAACATAACTGGCCACCATCCAGAAATTATTTTGAGCCTTGCTGTAGCATGAAGCAACTAATAATATTGCTACCATACTCCCTCCTGGATGGGATGCTAGTCCATCGCAGGGGTTGCCCCCAGCATTTTAAGATAAATAATGAACCATATGCTTATCAACACAACCAATAAATCTTTTACTGCTTCACTGCAAGAACCCTACAAAAAATAACCAAAAAAGACCCTCTTACATGTATTTCTAAACAATCTCAACAAATATATTCAGCCTCAAGTTTAAAAATGTAAATATGAAAATGACAGTGCCAGCTGTCATTAAGGGCCGGTAGCCGGACAAAACCGCCGGCTACTTGCCCATCCTCGGCCATCTACTTTCATTTCATTTCACTGTTACTGTTGAAGAGAAAGCTTACAGTAATAAAAAAGTCCATTGAAATTCCTTGTAAGACATTCTTTTCTAATTTTTTAGTCAAAGTAAAGATGTATTAATCTGTATTGCAACAGTTTTAAACGTCGGCAGCCGATGTTATGGGCTATTCGATCTCTTTTGAAGTTATTGAAGGTCTGTGGGTAGCGCCTGGAACATTTTCACAGGTGGTTCCCAGGTTTGCGCGTAATCTCCAGAAAAAAAAACATTGCGTCCACGCCGAAGAAGCCTTCTGCACTCGAGTGCCAAGCCGCCTACTTTCCATTTTCAGCCTGCTACTTACAAAATTAATGACAGCCCTGAAATGATAAGGGGGAATTCTCTCTAAAATTACCCTGGCTACTTAATACAAAGTGCTGATAATACTGTAGACACTAATTGTAATCTTTACAATGTAAGTCTGTAAAAATAATATGGATTAATAACACAATTTTAAAACATTATTTTTTTAGGAGTACTTAGATTATAGACATCAACCTGAATCAGAAACTCACGTTCTGCACAACAGCAACCCAGTAACAATCTTGTATAAAGCGACAATCAAACGCAATGGAAGGAATGTAAACATGAACAGAAAACAGTCAAGGCACAACATAAAACCAAACACCATCAACTGAAATAAAACCAAAACACACAAAGAAGGCTTTGAGTACATACTGTATTCAGAAAACTGCCATGTTCGTATACATTGAATTTAACCAGACCAGTTCTAACCAGAATTTTTGCTTCACATATGTACCTCAAATCAAGAAAATCTTTTGTACATGTTCTCCCAGATAGGTCCCACCTCAGATTTTGAGTGAAGATCCATCTCCAGGGTCTGAAATTAACCTTTTTCTATTGGCGCCAACTGGCGACTAAAACAAAATGTTTGGTCACCAGTTGTGAAATTCTGGTCGCCAGTGCAAAATCTTTAGTCGCATTGGCAACCAGGAAAGCGCAATTTCGGACCCTGATCTCGTGAATACGAAACAAGGTAAGGTTAAGTCCACAGATTGGTTTTAATTTTCATACTGAGTTTGAAGTCAAAGAATTGAAGAGTCAAACAGATTTAAAATGACCAAAACATCTTAACATGACATAATATATGCATTGTGTGAAACAAGACTGTCTAGACAACTGAATGATGTACATACTGTAATACACTGGAGAATTAAAAAAAATTTTGACATGATTGAAGAGGGAAAAATTTGTATATCTGTTCCCATATACTATATCTCGGTCAATGCTTCGCGTTTACACAAGATAAAAACGGCAAACTGATCCATATGGCAAGGAGAAGAGATTAAGACAGAAGTGAAATAAAAAAACAAACAATTGATTATATTTGCCCTCTTTAAATTACTTTGGGGGTGGAAGGATGAAGAATGTCATATCCACAAGATACTTGTTTTTTATAGAAAGAGGAAAACCTGAGAACTTAGAAAAGATTGATCCAATTGTCCCATAGCAAGAACCAACAAACAAGTGAACAGTAACCTTTTCAAACTCCCTTGGAATTTTCATGAATGTGTACACCTTCTCGCGTTTTTCTGTGTACTTGTCTTCTTCAAGTTCCATAAGTTTTCCACGGGAAATTTCTGCCATAATGTACTTCATAAATGACAGCTCTGAAATCAAATCATGCCTTGTATCAGAAAACAACGAATGCAGTGGGATGGGCACACCATATGTACCTTTTATGCCACTAGAGTCACTACACCCAACACCCTCCTCAGAAGTTAAATGAATAGCCCCTTATAGTGGGTTCTCTAAAATTTTCTAGGTGTTGGGGACATGGCCCAACCATATGATCTCACCAATTATTATTTTATAATTTTGGTTGGTGGTCTGGCCAGCATTAGAACTGGTGGCCTTCTGCTTTGCCAACTGGCTAGTAATAATCTTACTTCTCCCTGGAGTGACACAAAGTTGTCAGCTTCCTATTTCTTTATAATCAGGTTTTAACACAGCCTCATGCAAAATGTTGAGCTAGCCAATCAAAGCATATGTTATATGACTATAATAAAAAATATTTTATCAGCCTGCAGCCCTCTTGAACTGTACTAGCTAGCAGTGATTTTGCAGCCCACAGTTGATTAGTTGATGCTCACTTCACACTGGTTCCACCTAGCAGACAAGGGTAAGCAGCTTTGGCTGCCTGCTTTTCCTGTTATTCTGCCTGGGACTAATTAAGGACCTAATAAGTGACAAGAATGTTGACATCCAGATGTCACGATCACCAACCGAAAGTCTGGTGTTTCTTTTTACAGTACCGCTCAGAGATAAGCCAACATACATGTAGCACTCGCGTTCTTAACGCTACCCTAACGCGTTTGAATTTGTCTTTAGTTTGCGTTATTTTGAACGCATTGGGTGAATGCGTTTTCTTTAACGTGTTAAGCCTTTGTTATTTATAACCAACATTTCTTTTGTAATCGAAAACAAAAGACGAGTCCACCGGGACTAGTCTTTTGTTTTTTGAAACTGCCACATCGACAATAATACGAGAATCGAAATCCAAAACAAGGGGAACAAATTCATGACAATTACATGGCTAAACAAGCGCTCAGTCAGAGCAACAAAATAAACAATTATTATTTTTTCCGGGGTCTCGTTTTAGCCTAATAGAATGTTTCAGGGGTCAAACAATTTGGCCTCATTCACACCTCCTCATCACTATTAGACCTGTTATAGCTGGGGTCAGAACTCTTTCTAGAATGAGGCAATTAACTCAGTAGACACCATTGCTATTCAATGCATTGCAAATAAGTGACCCTGTATTCTACAATTTATCCAGCTACCCTTATTTCACTTACTTTTTACATCTTCATGAAGTTTTACTTCAGAAGCTTCTTCTCTTATCAATGGATCTTCTTCAACTTTCTTGTAAGACTTTGTTTTTGGTTCAACTGCCTCAGAAGAATGGTCAATACTTTGCACCACCCTAGTTTCTTCATCTCGTAAACTTTGTCTGTCATTACTAGGGTATCTGTGTCTAAACTCCATCTCTGGAGATTTGTCTGCAACTTGTGGTTCCAGTGATTTTGTAAGAGGTTCATTTTGAACAATTCCTTTAGAATCTAATAAAGCTGAATTATTTCTCCTCAAATTCTCATTGCTAGCAGATTCCCCATTCCTGCTAGTGGTAGATTTGTCCACAATAGACTCTATATGGCTGTCTTTATCCAAATCAAACGTGTTATTTTCAACAAGACTGGTCGGTTGCCATTTCCAATTCTCGAAATCATGCTCGAATTTTTCCGAAGACTCCCCTTTGATGTCATCGTCGGGATTCAAACACGAATCGAAGACCTCCCTACGCAGGACAATTTCCGTATCCGAATCGTTCGGACACGGCGTTGGAGGCGAAAAATCGTGAGTTTCTTGTTCTTCCACATGACCCGCCATGTTGTCGTCTTTGCAAATGAACGTCAAATGGAGAGGACCCTGGGACGAGGTTGTTTGTAAATATTGTACAACGCATATACTTCATTCACAAACCGCTGACTAAAAGTACCGTTTCCACAGTAGTTACCAGTTTTTCGCGAAATTTTCCTCCTAGTTTCCATGACACCTCAGTAAACTTCTCTTATGGCGGAGAGTTGAAGGATCGTTTCATCTACCTGTACAAGTTTTGGTAATCAGAATGCTGTGATTTCATTCGAGTGAAAGTTTTTGTACGAAAATGTCTAGGGCACAAGCTGAAAGTGTCATCAAGAACATTATACGCGAAATTGCCCAAGAATGCGCCAACAAAGGCCAAGCTGTTTCGGAGACGCTTGTCGCATTTATGGTAGGTTGATTTTTGGATGTAAATTCATTGTGTTTTCTTCTGCCGATCAGGTATGATTAACGTGTATTTGTTGATTTTCAGGTTAAAGCAGTTGTTTTAGATCCTGATAATGAGTTTAACGTGGACAGAACTCTTACCAAAGATGATGTACAAAAGCTTATTATGGTGAGATTGCACTCATTGCATGACAAGCGAAGATTGACTATTAGACCCTATTGGACAGGGGAGGGAGAGGGGGCAACAGAGCTTGTGGGCATTTCTTTGATACCGCTTATTTGTCCACTTGCTATTAGCTTTCTATATATCTGTCACAAGTTTATTTATCTGCTAACAATTTGGCATCATGGATGTTTTCCTTTGGTCTATTTGATGCATCATTGAAAATAAAATTATAATAAAGATGTTTTTGTAGGCATCCCATGCATCAGCATTATATAAACCATGGACCTGTCAATAATGAGTGATCTGACCAACAGATCACAATAACAGATCATCAAATCAGGTTGATCAAGGAATGTCTTCAGGCCTACCCCACTCCCCCTCCACTGCCCCAGTATTGAATCTCTTCTATACTAAACTCCTATTAAGAAGCCTGTTCACAGGCTACTTTGCAAGTAAAATCAGCCTAACCCTGTCAGTGCCTTGAAGTCGCATAATTTAGATCTCATTTTTAACTAGGTTGGCCGATCTGTCGTTTGGTCCGCATTATGTAATGGTCACCTGCCTAAACCCATGGGAATGACATTGGGGGAGCAGAGGGTGGAAAGTTAGACGCAGGGGTTGGAGGTTGATGGAGAAAATGAACGCCCCTGAGAGGGGATGGTCTGTGAATAATGAGCCCGAGATATATAATGGTCACCTGCCTTACCCATGGGGATGAAGTTGAGGGGAGGGTGGGGAGTTTGACCTAGAGGTGGGAGGTGGGGTTGGTGAAGCAAAACATCTTAGAGAGGAAAGGGTCTAGACATTTTTTATTCATGAGTTGGTTCATAGAAGCCTTTCATTTTAATAATTTGCCTTTCGCGTTAAATTTGTAGTTGTGTGTGGACAACCTCCTGGACTCACAATCCCCATCACTGGATACAGTTAAAATGCAGGTGTATTTTGACATGAATTACACCAGTCGAGGTAAATAACCCAAGCCAATGATCCTTCATATTCTAATGTACATGTATGTATTTTATTCAGTATGTTTATAGCAATGGAATTCTTCAAAGCCAGTAAGATGACTCAATGCATCGATCACCTGTTATTAAGTGGTTTTTAAGGGCTACTTCACATCTGCAGCATTTGTATCCTTTTCTCATTCTGAGCTGCACACTTTTGCTCTGTTGGTCCCATAAACGGACCTGCCAACTCTCATGGTTTTGCCATCATGAGTCTCATGATTTTTTATCATTTCTCACGGCCTCATGACAAGACTCTCAATCTCACAGATTTTTTGGGGAAATCATTATGAAGTGAAATATTACCTTGTTGAGTAAAAAAGTGGAAAATAAATGAGAATGCTAGTACCATAAACTAATAAAGTAGAACACTGTTACCGTACTGAGGAGTTCTGTCTTGATTAATTTTTGTACTCATGTTTTCCTTGTGTTTATGGTTTTTTGCCTAGTTCCTAGGCCCCTGCTAGTGCTTTTACGCAACGGTTAAGTTAATCATTAATAGAACCTTGATTCCATGCTTAGTTTTCCTGGAAAAAGGGTTTGTTTAATCTTGACCTGGGGAAAAAAATCTCACTACTTTTTGTAGAATCTCCAGATTTTTTTTATGGATCTCCAGATTTTCCTTTATCAGGGGGTGGCAGGTCTGAGTAAATCTGTTGCTTTTGCCTCTCCATCATGTTGTATTGACTCTGACCTGACTCTGTTATTCATTTTGTGCATCATTCAGGAATCAAATAAATCTGCTTAAATATATCCATTTTCTTAAATATTTTTCTTCTTGTAGCTGATTTCTTGGAGGAGCACAGGCGAGTTCTTGATCAACGTCTTCAGCCAGTGGTCAGAGAAATCACCGACAGCCGTGCCAGGACACGAGATGAACTAGAAGGTATCAATTATGTATTTGATTAGTGAAATTTGTAAATACAGGTCACTGTAAGTTATGGCATCATGTTTTATGAGACAATTCACTTCAATCTAATTTGGCTTTTTTTAAGTTTCAAACCAATTTTGGTTGTTCAAAGTAACCAGTGCTTAGTATGATTTTCAACCAAACAACGCAAGTATGGTTTTCCAAGGACCAAACCATCCCAATCTGCCAAATACATTAATACCGATAGAACATGCCCTAAAATATATATGAAATAAAGGATTATATTATTACAACACTTTAAATAGAAGAATCAGACTAGAAACTCTGCTGTAAGCCATTATGCACAAGTCTCTTGACTTGTTGTTTAGTACAATGTTAAATAATGTTACTAAAACCAAGTTCATACTTTTCTGTATTGCATTATATTTTCCTCAAATTACATTTAGTTATCAACATCAAGGTCCATTTAGGTAATCAGAACTTGATTTTGCATGTAGGTCTGTACAGAAGAATAGTGTCATGCGTGTTGCTGCAGTCTGGACTGGGTTCACCTACTGACATAGCAGTCGTCAGGGAAGCCACAGGTTTGTCAGTTGATCTGAAAAAATATAGGCCTGCCAAGTCTCACGCCTTAGGCGCGAGTCTCACGCCTGCGAGTCCAAAACTCCGATCTCACGCCTACTCACGCCTATGGAGCAATTTCTCATGCCTGACTTGCAGATTTGAGCTATGAGCCTTTAGTTAACTGATCACATGCGTATGATCCAATGAAAAATATAGTTACGTTCATGAAAATATGGCACTTTTTTGTAGGTTTTTATAGTTCTGAACGTTACAATTACAGAGGTCTGAGCTCCATGAAATTTCCGAATTCTTCGGAACATCTTCTGACAACTTCGGACATCTTTGGAATAGCTCGGGTTTTCTTTGGATTTGTTATGCTAGCCTTCGGAAATCCTGGCACTCCTACGAAAAAAATTCTCACGCCTATCACTCAGAAAAAGTTGGCAGGTATAAAAATAGTCAAGTTACTACCATGTTTGTATTTATAGTTTTGGTCATGATGATATGAAAATGATTATAGCTGTTTGCTAGGGGGAGGGGAGGGGGAACCAAGAGAAAATGGGGGAAATTCTTGTGAATGGATAACTTATATGCATGCAACATGGAATGCTTGACATTAGGGACTGTACTTACATGTATGTCTTTTACTTGTCTTCCACCAGTGTGATGCTTTATTACATTCACTTCTTTCAATTTTTCAGCTGCCCTGCAGAGCGTATTTCCTCAAACAGAGCTGGGAACATTCATGTCTCTAACAAAGCGTGATAAAGAAAGGCAACTTAATGAACTAACGCTGATTGTGACTGGAATCAGACTTTTTAATCGTGAGTGCGGCAAAGGAGGAGAAGGCATCGATGACTGTAAGTTTAGAAAAAAAAGTTCAACATACAGAGGCCAAAGAGATGTAGTCAACCTTTAATTATAGCCCCAACAGTAGACAACACCTAATTTTTTCAGTCTGTAGTGGGGGGAACAGGGGGGCGGGAGCCTGGGAGAACAGGGGTGTGAGAGGTATGGGAGACGGGAGAAAAATGAGCGGGAAGCGGGATCTCTACGAGGGCGGGAAGCAGGAGAGAAATTAAAAAAGGCAAGTGTTCGTTATTTATTACTGCTTATCATCCAGTCAAAAACACGAACTCAACATTGTTTTTTGACTTCCATTTAACGTCCTACAAGGCTTAAAACAAAATTTTATATGTGAGGAAATGTAAATTTGTACTCAGGCTAAAAAAAACAGCATTAGTTCCGGTGAAATTGGAAACCTTTTTTAGTTGGTTACATTCATTGGTCATGAATGAGATGACATGACACATGTCTCCCCCCTCCACCACTCTGTAATTTTACTACAATTAATCAAGCATACATGTTACAAGAATAAGGAAATGATCACAAGATAAATGTTCTTGAGTAATGGGAAAGAAAGAAAATTGGACACAAAAGGGAGATACAGCGTTTCGATTTGCTGTTTCACAATCATGGAACACTAAGATGGTCTGTCTCAGTCTTTTGTTTATTATGTGATCCTGGCTTGTTTTAATAATCTGGCCTAGAGAAATTCTTGGAAACAGGTCTGAGTAAGGATTGCAATTTAATTTTTTGAGATTGAAAGGATTACAGAAGCACATTTTTATTTTCTTGTGTTTCTTGCAATAATATTGTTTATTAAACATTTAGAATTACCCTAGCTTGAATCTTTACATTAGATTTAATGAAATATTATATACAAGAAGTCATAGCAATGTAATAAATTACATTATATTTTGTTTAATTTTTGTTCACCTTCCAGTGCCTGCGATACTGAGCGAGGCTGTTCCTGCAACAACACAGAATGTTCAGACGGAAATTCAAAATACAACCAAGCTGGCATTTACTTACACTGGTGGGTGTTACTGTATTTCATTTAATATGCTCAAAATTGCCCTTTGTTGTACATGCATACATGTATTTTGTGGTTCAATTTTTGTTTTGGTTTTAGATTTTTCAAACCAGTTTGATAATTTGTTATTTTTCTTTGTTTCAGATTACAGTAAAAGGAAAAATAAAAAAGGAAAATAAAAATTCACTTGGTCAAAGATTTTTAAATCAAAGAAATTTTTTAAAATTTAAAAACCACAGCACACATATCTGCAAATGAATATACAGTTGAACCTCTCTTACATGGACACCGAAGGGACAGAGCAAAGTGTCTGTATTAGAGAGGTGTCCATATTAAAGAGATTGCCACATGACGTCACTTTTAAGACTCAACTGAGTGTTTTAAGTGTTCAGAACCTAAAACGAGGCCAACACTTGTCTTTTAACTGCATATATATTGATTAAAATACGTACAGCACACTGTCTATCAGTAGCGTACTACATTGTATATCTCAGCTACATACTGTATACTAATCACTGTTTTGAAACAAAACAAACTACAACGCATTGCTGCATGTAAAAAGTAATATAAAGTACAATTATTATTCTGAAAACGTCTTTCGATATGTTGTTTGTTACCACAAACAGGAAATTGTATTACATACACAAACTAATAACCTGATCACAGGAGTGTCCATAATAAAGTGGTTAAGTTTATATGAATTTGATCTCTGGGAACAAGATTTAGTGTCCATTGTTCGTATTAGACAGGGTCCATATTATTGAGTTTTTTTGAAAGAAAAAATGTGAGAATTTTGTTGGGACATAGGAAACTGTCCTCATTAGAGAAGTGTCCACAAGGAGAGGTTCAACTGTATTTTTGAATGAGACTTGTAGGGGAGCAATAAATGAATAAAGTGGGGGAATGTTTTATTACATCCAAGACAAAGTTATCTTCAGGAACCACCCCAGTAATATTGTTATTGAAAACTTCATTTCTTATTGAATTTTTCATTTCTTCTTTGTGAAAATTTCATTTCTTCTACAGCTATAATAGAAGACATTGTCACCAATCAGAAGCCAGAAGTGCTGCCATTAAACTTACTAAAAGAAGCTTTGATCAACACACGGCAGCATGAGGCTTTTCTATCCATTCTGTTGGTAAGCTCAGTTTCCTTGTCTGCAAATGATGGATGTAACATTTCTGTCCCAGGAACAAAATATTAAAGAAAATTAAAATTTTGGTCAATTTGTCAATTCTCTTTTGACAGAATGATGTAATTGGCTGTGCACAGCAGGTGGAGGCACTCGAGTCACAGTTTGCAGCAAGAATGGAAGCCTTGAAAAACACAGTACAGTCTAAGACTGCTGTTCCTACATCGCAAGTTTATGTGAGCATCTTGGATGTTAATGCACACAAGAAAATTTTCTTAGACATACTAGCTGTCTCCTAAAATAACTTCACTATGTAGCACTCTCGTATCACTCTACAATAAAACTTGTTCATTGATTGACAGGGCAAAACAGGAATACTTTTTCACAGTGTGCTTCATTTCTGTAAGATATAAAAGCAAGGCTGATCATGAACGGTTCGGAAACGACTATATTTGTAAAATATCCACAAGTTATTGCACTGTATCTGCAAGACCCTGAAGAAGAAAGGCTGTGCCTTTCGAAATATTGGATATTTTTCTAATATAGTCATTTCCATACCGTTCATGATCAGCCTTGCTTTTTTATCTATATTTTATAGCTGATCAGATCCTTTACTACAGGATTGGGTGATTCTATTTCGTTACGGTGGTCTTTGCAGATACAGTTACTTGTTTTCATTTGGGTTACATTTTAAAATCTTTATTTAATTTATTTTAGCCCCAGTTTATTACGATGGCCCATCTATGGACAGGATTTCAGGATGAGATGGTTCTTCTAAGTGTTCTGAGCAACATTCTTGCCAGTTTAGAACCATTTACTAAGGTATGCATCATTTATGTTAAAATCATAAAGTTTGTAAATGTTGGAACTTGTTAAGTGTTCTGTTTAAAGTAAGTAAGTAAGTCATCCTTCAGATTTTGAACAGTCTCTCCCCTTCCCCTCCCCCTTCCCCCCCCCCCCCCCCCCCTAATTTTGCTATGGTGTGAGACGAAGGGGAAAGGATCAGTCATATTTCTACTGACTCTGATAAAAAAGCATGACTGCCCATTATCCATATCATGATCAACTTTTAGCAATAACAGTTGCTATTTTTTATGAAGTAAATACAGTGCCCTTTCGTGGCTATTGACAATTTCAAAAGAAACCCCTTAAAGGAAACAAAGTGTGGGTGGGGCTCAAATTCGTTACCACCCTAAGTGTTGAAAAGGGAAAGAATCCTCAAAAAGTGCTGCAGCAGCATTCTAGGAGGAAACCCCAAACTACCTATAAGCCTATAAATACATACAAAAATGTAAAAATATATATACAGAAATTCACTGGTAAAAATGAGCTAAAAATCTAGAAACCTTCAACTTAAAATCTGCCACAGAGGACGCTCCTCTAATATCATGAGGGAGACGGTTCCATTCCCAAACTATTCTGTTCATGAAACTAAATTTAAATAAATTAGTCCTTGAATAGCAGGTTACAAGGTTCGGAGTATCCATACTTCTCAATGCATATCCCCTATCAACATCCCTAAAGAGATAAGGGGCAACACCAATATATTGTTTCTGACAAGTAGTTCTGTTCATTATATTTCTGTCTTAAACCCTAAAAGGTACAGAGATGAAGGTAACAGTGATCATTTTTAATATAAGGCCAGTGGCCAGTACCACTAATAAATTCTAACCTTTAATAAATCATTCTTGTCCCTTTCTACAGACGTTCTTTAAGTAACGCTCCACATAAGAACTACAGTAAACTTCCTTGTTCGGCGGCATTGGCTCTTTCTCACATAGAATGTCTTTGATTTCAAGAACAGAGGAGGAGCTAATGGTTTATAATTATATTTCAGTATAAAAATAAAGAATATCCATTTGCGTCAGATAAATTTTAGGAAATGTTTGTGCTTAACCAATCAAAATAGCAGAAGACAATAGCTAATAATTTTGCTTTTTTGATGAAGTTCCTCAAATACAATTTCTTTAAAAATTTGCATGTTTTGCGATTGGGTCTTAAATTACATGAAACCTTTAAAAAATAAAACAAAATGCACCTTGAAACCTAACTTTTTAGCGGTCTTTGAGTCTTGGCCAATGAGAACAGTAGTTGTAACAATGAAAAAAGTTGACATTCCATCGTGCATTGCCGTTAGCACTTTCCTTTTTATGCGGATCATTACTTAATCTTTAATTAGTGTAATTGCCTATAGCTAGCTAATCCGGCAATGGTGGTCAGCACGGGTATCCAGGATACAGAGTTTTCATGTGCTTTAGTTGCGTTCTACTGCTAGGCTTGTCATTGTACACTGTAGGTACACAAAGACGTGTTCACGGAGGATGTTCTCCAGCCTTACACTGAAGGATTGGAAATCAAGACTGACGATCAGAGGCTGGCAGATGTAGGTGCTAAAGTCCTTTTCGTAAGAACTTATAATGGGGTGATTTTTTAATAACATCCCCATCCATTTCCCAGTACAGTCGCTCTAATTGTTTATGCGCATCCTTACTGCGCACGCAATTCATGTCGCAACGCCATGATACATCAAGCACGAGCGCACGCAAGAGAAGATATCTAAGCACATGAAGGGCTGTTAGCCGTTGCGTTAACTTTGCTTAGATTTAACTCGCCCAGTGGATGGTCGGTGACCCCCAATTTTTTTTTTTTGATAGATAATTTTTTTTCCAATTCTCGACAAATTGTGAACAATTGAACAAAAAATCAATGTAGGAAGTTTAAATTGTTTCCATTTTTCTACCCGCTTGACATCGAATCCTGCCAACTTGCGGCTGTCAGAGTTTACAAATGCTGTCGTTTAAAGATTACATTTCCTTTAAGGGACGTCATCAGTTGAATGAATTTACTTAACAGACCTACTCATATAAAATTTTGCATAGAAAGTTGCATTTTAGAGATTCACTGGCAATATATTTAGACTAACAGACATTGGGACCATATCCACTAAAGAAGAGCAAGTTTTCAAAATCAGGGTCGCCTTTCAGATATCTTATCTCGGAAACGAAGTCGGTGACCCCCCCCCCCCCCCCCCCCCCTTCCATTTTTTTTTGCATTTCTGACACGAGTAACTCATTACCTAGCTGTAGCAAAAGATTTATAACAAAAATTAATGTTAGAAGATTTTCGCGCGAACGTCCTTAATACAGACACCAGAAAGACAGACGCAAGTGTCCGTATTGTAGAGGTAGGAATTGTATGAATTTAATTAGTGTCTCCACGACCAAGAGAATTGTCCATCATAGAGAAGTGTCCGTGTTAGGGATGTGTGCGTAAGGAGAGGTTCCACTGTAGTATATTTCTGACAGCTTGGCTGAAGGTTATTACTTACAGATCTTCCAGTAAAGTCATATGAAAATGCATCTACTTTTGGATTTTTTCAATATCTTTTGTTATATTTATATTCACTTAACACCTGTTTACAAGTAATATTTTGTTTCTATCAGACCTCCTCAGATGACGATAGAATCAACGGCAAGGAAATTGACAATCCCAAGATTGAACTGCTGTTTCACGAGACGACAAAGAATTTTGACAAACTGCCAATACAGTACCGCGTAAGTTTCTGCAGCAATTTATTTTTGTCGTTAATTCTATTAATTCTTATCAACTTTATTGGACACAAATTTACAAAAAAAAGATGGACCAAAGCGAAAGGTGCAAATGGGACGTGAAGCCCCATGCTAGGCGCCTACCAAGAAACTTAAAATATATTTAAATACTAGATAATAAAGGGACTAAAAGTTAATAACAAAATTAAGCAATTAAATTAGAGTGAATGGGCCCGTTTCTCGAAAGTCCCGATAACTTTTCGGGTCCGGTAAGCTATTTTACTCGCACAATGTTAAAAATGTTGCTGGTTTTGGAAGTCTAAGCAATAAAATTCTGAGTTGACGAAACAAGTCTGGGTGGTTTGCAGGCTAAAAACTACACTTCCATTCTATAGATTTTAATTTTAAAATACAGCTCCGGGCCCGAAAAGTTATCGGGACCTTAGAGAAACGGGCCCCAGGTACGAAATAAAAACCACGCACACAATATGTTTACATAAAAAACAGAGTTAACTAAAGAGGAACAAAGTTGAGTGAGAAAAACTTTAAAAGAGCCGGAACTAAGGAAACTACTTGGAAGAGCTATTTTGCATACAGTGTTCCATAGATTTACAATGCGACTGAAGTAAGAAGATTGAAAAGTGCTGGTTTTACAAAAGGGAACTTTAAGAAAGGCGCAGGGATTATCACTTAAACAGGTACTGCTATGGCTTACAAAAGTACAAAAGACAGACAAAGTACAAACAATCATTAAATGTTATTATAATTCAGAAGTAAAATATAAAAGAAATAATGTTTGCAAATCTTGGTACAGTTCAGCTTTGCTTTGCAACCGTCAGGTGTTTTACCGGCGCTCGCTTTTCCCTCAGTAATAACCGCCGAAAGAGAATAACACGCTCACGAAATCTCCCACCGCGTGCAATCTCTATGCTGACCACGGGCGTGTGTCATGCTTCTTGCGAGAACTACTCCACCTTGAATCAGCACTCAACGTATTCCAAAACGGTGGTGACTAGAATGGATACTCCAAAATCAGGTTGGACCACCTCGGACGCCTTATTGAGACTTATATAACGGAGTAACTGGTTAGCTTGCAGTTGAGGTTGGGGTTAGCAGTTTATGTAGTTAAATTTAGGCCTAAACAACCCGAGAAGCTAGGTGGTACTCTGGTACGGTAGGCTATGTAAGCCTAACCCTAGCTGAGGTCACAGGTTCAATCCTGAGTGGGGATTTTAGATTTTCTTTTTTATACTAAAAAATTTATTGAAAATAAATTGTAAGTGTCGACATTACGTTATGTAATTCTCAATAAGTGTCCGAGGTGGTCCAACCTGATTTTGGAGTATCCATTTTAGTCACAACCATTCCAAAACCGTTTTTTAATTGCAACGTGATGTTTTCTTATTGCGTTATCTTCTTATTCAGGGCTTCTGTGGCTGGTCCTTGGTTGTATATGATCGGTTATTAGTCCCGTCAAACCCAGCCAATGGTGTTCTCCGTTATAAAGATAACTACTACGCTTTTTGTGACAAACAAGCTGCTTATGAGTTTGCGAATGCCCCAGACAGGTATGAGTTACAAAAATCATCCCATGCATAAAATAATAATTTACTCGTGGATATCAATTCATCGCATACATATTATTAAGTGACAATGGTTGTGGCCAAACTGTCCAGTTAGTCTATCCAGTTTATTGAAATTGCTGATGCGCCCCGTCGGTTGTTCATCAAACGAAGTAAACGGTTTTCATAGTTTCCATTGAAATGACAGTCGAACCTCTCTTTACGGACACCTCCATAATACGGACACCTTCACTTGGTCCCGAAAATACCACAATTCATACAATCGCTACTCAGTTTTACTCAGTCTGCCCCTTTGGGATCCGTATTAGAAGGTTCTACTGTGAAGGTGAAGTAATACGGGCAACAAAATCGGTCAACTTGTCGCGCAATAATGTTGTGTTGCAGGTTACAGGCCTGATGTTGCGTGTATTACCACCTACGTGCCCAATAAATTTTCATGTTTCCGAAAGAAGAGGTCGCTTTAGACTGCTAGCAGTCCCTCTCTAGATAGTCAAGCGGGCGAGCAAATACGCGATCGGCGATTGAGTGCCGAGCGAACCGAGGGGGCTCTGGGGAAGCTCCCCCAGTTTCCCCTCGGCTCGTTCGCTCGCTCCAGTCTCGCCGAGCTTGTTTTTGTGATTAGCGCGCCCGCTCGATTGACTGAAAAGGGACAGCTAGCAGTCTAAGGTCGCTTCTACTTTCTGCAACATGACAATTTGGGTAATTCTACACCATCTTTTAAGCCCGGGGTCAAACGGAAACAAACCCGTTTTGAGAGCGCACGATAGTGGAATGAGAGTTTAACTAAATTACCTCAACTCTAGAGGAAATTTGATTGAATTTAGCTCTTCTAGAACGTACAATGGTTGCCGAGAGTGCGTTAGAGGGTCAGCAAATCACGTTCCCGTTTTGGGACACTGTTTTGCTAAAATAACAAAATTCGCTTATATTTCCATGTTTCGCCAATTGCTACCAAAGATGCAACTTAATTGGATAAAACAATACCATAGAGCAAAACAGAAGCAGTAGTTTGGAGATAAAGTGCAGGATGCAAGGATGGAAGTGGATTACAGTTCATCAAATTTAATTTCGTGACAGGCGGTCAAGAAATCAAGATTGCCATTCTTGTGGAATTTTGACTTTTGTAACCGTTTTTTTTGTCTCTTTAGTTGATACATGTATTTCTTTGCTTTGATCTCTTGCCTATTTCAATCGGAAAAGACTATAGCGCGGGCGTAGAGGGAGGGTCGGACACCTTATTGAGACTTATATAACGGAGTAACCGCTTTCAGTTGATGTTAGGGGTAGCAGTTTATATTGTTAAATTTAGGACTAAGCAACCCGAGAAGCTAGGTGGTACAGTGGTACGGTAGGCTATGTAAGTCTAAGCCTAGCTGAGGTCACAGGTTCAATCCTCAGTGAGGATTTTAGATTTTCTTTTTTATACTTAAAAATATATCTGTCTGATTTTAAGAAAAGGCACCTCACAAAAAGTAGCAATTGAAGGTTTGATGTCACTTCAAATGTACAGGGGCACCCAACGAACAATCTTTGGTAAAATACATTATAGTATTCAAATAAATTAAAATAAATGATATGAAAGCATTTCCAGGTGTTCTTCTACATAGAAAACGTTTTCAATTTAGTAAAAAGGGAGTTAAAACAACAAGCGCGTAAAAAAACACCATCACATACGAAAGCTTTGAACGGTTTACAGAAAGAGTTAATGAGAACAAACAGTTAAAATGCACTGTATTTTAAGTAAGCTTCGAGGTAATTCTAGGTTTTACTTTGAAGTAAATATAACGCCCTGAGTTGTAACTTGTTAACATTAGCAGAAACCACTTTCGCGCTAACTACAGAAGAGATCTGGAAAAGAGTCTTTTACATAGGAATTATCACGTGTCCATGACGTCGTAATATTCAAATCAAAGTGGGAAAGTAACGATGGTCGATCGATCTTGAAGCCACTCTCGAAGCTTACATTTGGCTTTGAGCTCCTGTAGTCAATTTTATTTTCTTTGTTCGCCACATTTGTGCCCGTCTGGTGGTTGAAGGACATCATTAAGTCCGGAAACCCGTAAGTCACTAGCACCTTTCAAAGAAACGAGCGGTGTTTTGCTTTTCGACTGTCGAATAGTGCTGATGTTGGCACTCTTGCGGCCGTTCACAGTCGGTAGGCAAGCCGATCCAGACGGAGTCTAAAAGCACGTCTTGTCTAAAAACTGTATGATCGTGAGTTGCAGCCCATTTGTGACACCTTGCTGTGACCGAAGTTTGGAATTGAAGAGGTGCTTTTAGACTTATATATTTTTGTGAAAAATCAGTTGGATGGCATTCCCCGTTCGTTGAACTCAGGAGTTTCCCATAATTCATTGCGGTATTTGTTGCGTTCTTTTTGCTGTATGAGAAGCTTGCGATAAAAACGAAGAGGCAGGAAGGGCAATAATCTCAGCAATAAAGTAGATTGCTCGTCTCCAGCGAAAGAAGCGTCTTTTTATCCTTCTACCCGAGACGAAATGTAGAAGATCGTAGCTTTTAAAAGCGGCGTCACGTTACTTTGCGTGACTTTGAAAAGGGTCAGAAAACATATTATGGTTCCTTTGTCAGCAAGCGGAATGGAAGGTGGACCGAAAGGAAACCAAACATTCTGTAAGTGTTTTAATGTTATGCATTTAGACTCTGTACTTGATTTTGTTATATCTCTTTTAGTAAATAACTATGGTGTTTTGGTTTTACATCAAGCCGAACCGCTATGTTTCGTGTTAGTTTTGGCGCGTTGTTACACGATTTATGTAAATCTTAAACCGCTTCTCTCGCCTGAAGTATTTGTCAAATTTTAATTTCAGCCTACTAGCTTTTTCATAAAGACGCCGTCTTGGCTGAATTTTCTGGTAAAAGAAACGCATTTTCACTGTGTGTTTTAATGTGTGTGTTTTAGCAAAAGAATGTGGTTTATCGGTACTCACACTTTTTGCTCGGCGATTTGGCTAATTAAATCTCAAACATCATACGTCCTGTTGACAGCGGATGTTTTTCACGCTTTGGAATTGTTAGCTGTTTAGCTGTTGAGCCGCTAGTTCAGCAAAACACTTTCTATAAGACTATAGCCCTTCCATCCGAATTTCGTGAATATAGCTTACGCTCCGCGAATGTTAAACTTCCGACCGCCAAAGTGAATAGTTAGCGGCCGTGAGTCAGAATAGTGATCTTGTTCATTTCAACTTTCTTCTGAGAATAATATAAATTTAGAATAGGTTCTATGAGCTCTTTTTTCTTATGGCGAGATCAGATCAGTTGACTATTCTAGTGAGATCAGGTTCAAATTATTTATAGCATTGCATTATATGTGTGTGTGTTTCTGTTTTTATCTCGTTTGTTTGTTTAGAATGCTGTAAAACGACTGCTAGTAATTAGTGAACTTCACTGCTATTGCTTCTGTAGCGATACTGGGCAAACACTGCACTAATGCTGTATCACTAGAACAACTATTCTAATCCTGATCCTAACTCTAACCCTTTAAACTCAAAATGTATCCTTGAAATATGCACAACAGTACACAATGTCTCAACTCTTTTTGCAATTGCTTGTATCTTCAGTTTTTACTCACAGTTTGCAACCCGAGTCCAATTTGAGAACAATTTGCCCTCCTAATACAGTATTTTAGTAAGTGACATAACTAAAATGGCAGGTACCTTTTCCAAAATTCAGACAGATATAAGTATAAAAATAAGTGTATATAAGTGTCGACATTACGTTATATAAGTCTCAATAAGGTGTCCGACCCTCACTCTACGCCTGTGTTATAGCCAAACCCATTTCAATCTTGGCCTTAATCATGAAAACACGATACATCAGCCGGGACAGGGTCCCTTTTACTAGATATCAATTCAGATTTAATACTGAAGTGGAATCATCGGATCAGCCGCGCACAAAACATCACTTACTTAGTTCTCTACGAGCTAAACACTCTTGGCACTTATTCATTCACATTCTCCGGCACTGAAATTCACAAAATCCAGAGACAAGCGAGTTCAAATAAACTTCTCGAACTCATTAATAATTCATGACGAGAACACAACGGAAATCACTAGCGTGAAGGAGGTTTTGATATCCAGTCTTAATTTGCATGGATTTTGGCGATTTTATTCCTTCGTTTTCTCCGCATTTAACGATCAGTTTGAGAAGCTATATCAAACACTCGAAAGAGTGTTTCATCAGGTATCCAAACATCTTGAAGTGGGTTAAAAAAAACTCGGCTGCGCCTCGTTTTTCAACCCACTTCGCGGTGTTTGGAAATCTGATGAAACACTGTTCCTCGTGTTTGATATACTACAAGATAAACCTTTGAATGACGTCTGAAGCACTTTGTCAAAAACACGGCAGTTCCACAAAATGGAATGAGATTGCCGATACTGGACAAATCTAACGAGGAGACACACAGGAGACCAACGCGCGCTCCTCAATAAATACAGTCACTCATAAAATTGAACTCGGTTATCTCATTGTAACTTCTCTTTAACCGTGAATATGCCACTGAGTTTTGTGAAAAAAATTCCATTTTAATGACCGTTCATTGCAGGTGATCATGGCCATGACTATAAATTGTTTTAATATGTAAAGCTGTTATATATCCTAGTAAAGTAAACATTTTGTCTTGTGTTTGTTGATGTAGTTATATTAATGGCGTGTCTGAAGCAGCCAAGAAGTCGCCTGAACTCATTCAACTTCTTGAACTACATACTCAGTTTGCCTCCATCACACCGTACGCACAGGTGAGTTGTTCATAAACCCTCTCCATTTCCTCATTAGGGAACTTTAGATCAGACAACGAGTACGAGATTGAGTACGAGTACGACTTTTCAAACCCAGTTCGTATACTTTAGATAACCATTTATCGCCCCAATTCTATACCTAGAGTCTTCATATCTTCTGGTCAGCAACAGGAAGAACCGACAGCTCTGGGGACGTGACTGGCTTTAAATTCAAAAGTCGTACGCGTACTGAATCTCGTACTCGTAGTTCGATCTATAGTGCGCTATTAGAGCAGTTTTCAATTGAGTGTCGTAAAACCAAAACCAAAGTAATTACTCTGACCAATTACAGCAGTCGTAAACAATCCAATGAACCAATCAGAGCTCGAAGCAATTACACGTTGGCGGCGCCTAGCGCGGGAAAACGCGTGCGAGCAAATAACGATTGGTTTTGGTTTTTCCTCTGATTGGTCGAAAAAGTGGCGCGAGATTTTTTTTTTAGTCAATCACAAAGCGTAGCAATGAAAAACCAAAGCAATTGTGTAATTACTTTTGACACTCAATTGAAAACTGCTCTAACAGAGTGCTCTAACAGGTGTGGATTTGTTCACAATCACGTATGGTAGTAATGGTTGTTTAAGGTTACTCTTTTTCATATAAATCCCAATTCATATAAATCCCAAATTTCATTTTGTAGAATATTGAGGTTTCATTTGAATGGTCACACCAAAGGATTTTGTCGACAGACTCAAAAGTTAGAACTACATTACATGTCTTCATAAATTATTGATATAATAATTTATTATAATTTAATATAATAATTAATTAATTTAATATAATAATTATTGACTCTGTGAGTGAAAGGGTCAATTTCCTTTACCGACGAGTTTTCGGCTTGTACCCGCTGCAGCAGCACAAGAAAAACTTTGGAATGCGTTCACTACGCTAATGCCCTTCCTCCGCAATAGCGTTGCTCTCCGTTAAAGAGTAAGCATTTTCGGGTAACTGCAGAATTCAAAGGAGCTCTAACTAATTTTGTTCTTACCACAGCTTCGTAATTTGTCGAGATCGTGTCTCTGCAATACAACAAAACACGAACATCTCACTTGCGCAGCGCGTTAACTTGATCTTTCTTTCACGCACTTGAAGGCGAAGCTTGCAAATTCTTCCCAACAAATTATTATGAAAAATTGAAAGAGGATTTTAATGCTTTTGTTGATATCTTCACACAGGGTAAAGAGCCAGGCAGGATGATCGAGGCACCAGTTACCAAATGTGACAGTGGAACACAGACAGATACACATTTCATGGAGTCGAACATTGTCAAGTCATATGAGTGGAATGAGTGGGAGCTGAGACGAAAAGCTTTGAAACTGGTCAGTCATTACAAATTCATTGTTTCAAATTTCACCGCTGGAAGTGTAAAAATGTGGCTACTTTTGATTAATTCGCATGCATCGCGGTAGGATCGCAGCTCTTAGAAGCCTCTATTTTCATTGGCCTTGTAAACCACAGCTGCTATTGTTTTTAGGGTTAGGGTCCATTGTTGTGTTGTTTGTCCTATTGTTATCTTAAAGGGTGGCAAGCCAATGGTGTGAGACCTTCTAAGAGCTGCGACATCACCCCTACATCGAGGAGATCTATTGTCTTGTTCTGAATTCGATATAATCACCATGTACTTGCTCTCCTCATAGAGAATACTTAGGACTGGCTCCCATAAGCGACGGAATCGGAATCGGAATCGCAGGAAAGTTACGATTTAGTGGAAATCAAAACGACGGAAGCAGAAGCGGAATCGGAAGATGATCCGATTCCGATTGCGACTCCGTTTTTTGGATTTACACTAGAACATAAGTCTCCTTACGCTTCCGACTCCGACTCTGCTTCCGATTCTGCTTCCGATTACGTCGCTAGATTGAACCAGCCCTTACTTTACTTAGATAGCCCCATCACATCACTCCAAGTGGAGCATAGGTCGTCATCAACACCTCGCCAGCGAACTCGAAGTTGGGCTGTTCTTGAAACGTATGTCTAGGTGCCCCGCAGAGAATAGGGCGGTAAAATTCGAATATGGCTTCCATGAAAGCAACTCAAGGCCACCAGTAAACTTGAGTTGATTTCCTGGGAGTCGTCTTTGAATTCTGATTGGATACAAGCAGAAGCTCATAACAGAGAAGCGATTAACTCGTTTCCGATGCTGGGGATTTTTAGAAAACGCGGGGAGCCAATCAGAATTTACTTCCTAATATGGAGTTCTAAAAGAAGCCTACTTCCACATGCGAAACGCGCGCTCCTACAACACTTGCAGGAAAAGCTTGTATCTTGTTTCATACAAACTACTACAAAGGTCAATAATTACACTTTGCAGTTCTGAGACTCGACCAAAATGTCAACTTTATACTATTCAAACGGCCATTGACTCCCTTTGGAGAAAAGAAGGCCGATTATGCCGAACTGGAGGAAGCGGAGAAAAGGAGAAATTGTATCAACCGTGGAAAAACTTTACCGGCAGAGCGAAAAAATTCCCATTTAGATTGCTTGCCGTCTCAGGTTTAACTTAATACTCCACAGCGATTTGTGTCAACAGCAACATACCAGCAATCAAAATCAGTTAATGAATGAAACACGGTGAAATGATAAAAACACAGAGTTCAAAACTTTAGGACACCTGCATCAAAGAAAGATGAAAATGAAATAAAGATGCACACAACATGTAGGTTTCTCCAAATCACTTTTATTGAAAAACAAAGACAAATAGACTCAAATACAATGTAGTTGAATGAGAGACAGCCAGTTTATCACAGTTAAAATTACTCATAACAAGTAACTCGAAACAGCTCATGATAGCTTCTGCTTGAAAACAATTAAGCTTAAGCTAACCGCAGTTTAGTTTTGTCGAAATCATGAAAACGTACTCCGTGAGTTCAGAACCTAAGCGATGCCACATTTACAAAACAAAAAATTAATGCAACTCAGTTTTGAAAATAGTACGTTAAATTATTTCTCAAGATACAAATGATCAGAACTTTCTCGTACGAAATCATATTAAGCTTAAATTCGGAAAACAAGTAGGCTCGAGAGCTAAATAAACATGTTTGAAACGTACCGATTTGGTATGCTCATTTCCTCTCAAAAATCGCTTTGAAAAACAATTAAGTCTAGTAAGCTTAGAGCAGTTTTCAATTGACTGTCGAAAGTAATTACACAATTGCTTTGGTTTTGCATTGCTACGCTTTGTGATTGGCTAAAAAATCTCGCGCCACTTTCTCGACCAATCAGAAGTAAAACCAAAACCAATCGTGACTTGCTCGCACGCGTTTTCCCGCGCTTGGCGCCCGCGACATGTAATTGCTTCGAGCTCTGATTGGTTCATTGGATTGTTTACGACTGCTGTGATTGGTCAGAGTAATTACTTTGGTTTTGGTTTTACGACACTCAATTGAAAACTGCTCTATATACAAAGAAAAACCATGGTACATGTAAGGATGGGTTGACAAAGTCGGTCAAAGTTTTAAAAAGTGTTGGCTGTTTAAAATACAGCGAACTCGAGCGAACTGAATATTTATAAACACCGCGCCGCCGTTCATATTTCAAAATCTATACAACAAATTTTATTCCAACCGATCTGGGAAGAAAAACCCTAAGCTCAAGTCAGACACGAATTATTGTATGTTTGAGCGATAAATTATAAGCGAAAAGGAGAGTAAAAACACTTTTGTTTTCAAAATAAAACAAAAAAACATATGGCATGCGTACTGAATCATGAGAATTTGCTTCGCTTCTTCCGTACGCTTCAATCTCTTTGTGAAGTTAAAAACAATTCATATTTTGTTACTACCATAAAAACCTGACTTAAACAATCTTTCTAATTTGAAACTACATTTGAATAAGTAAAATACATTACCATATTGCACATGAAATTCTTTAAAGAGCCATTTTTGTGGTGATTTGGTAGAGATGAAACAAGGCTTGAAAAAACCTGAGTTGTCCAGATTTCGCGGTGTTGAACTTTTTTTCGTTCCTTACTCCGTTGTCATCTTCTTAGAACTACTAAAATATTCCATACTTTTTCCTCTTCAGTTTTGAGCCTCAAAATGTGATTTGGTAGCGACGAAAATAGCCCTGAAGTAAGCTGTCCATATTTCGCGAAGCGCTTGTAGTTTCCTCGAAGTTTTCTTGCCGATTTGAGCGGCCGCGCGTACGCGCGTGGAGCTGAAAACCTCCTTCCATATAAGGGCAAAAATTCAATCCGCGATTCTGATTGGTCGGTTGGGAATTCTAATAATCCCCAGCATAGTTCTGAACATATAGGGGGAAGTTGCACGCTTCTACGTGATAAGCTTCTGATACAAGACCTTAACGAAAGTATGCAAACTAATTAAACGTAAGTGAAAAAGCAAATGAATAAATGCGTTTCCTGAAAAGTTTCACGGCCTCAGTTTTCCGTTTCGTGATTCGTGTGATCACAAACATTTAGTGTTTGCAAAACAATAGTAAATCCTTTTAAATCGTGAAAAATGGCGAGTTGGTGCGACAATTTGCTGTCTGAATTTAAATACTTCGGAAAAGTACTTAACAAAATGCTTATACCTAATCATTATCAAATAATATTTGATTCTCTTTTTATATTTTTATGTAGGCTAATCTTCGTACAAGACTCACACATTCAATGCAAACGAACTTGAGTAACTTCAGGAGAGACAATGACTCGCAAGTCTATCTGCCCAAGTAAGTACTGTTACCGTAAAATGAAGGCGCGTTTACACAACAAACTAAAGTTGACATTCCCAAACTCAAGTGAGCGTGTGTGAAGGCAACACCAGCAGTTGGAAAACATGTTGGCGATAAATAGAACTTGTTTCTATTCTTGCCAACTTTTTCGTCAACTTTTTTGAGTTGGCAAGCTAGCATTTGACATCTGAATGTTTGCTGCAACCTCGTTCCACAGGGTCCCCACCCTTCCTTCCTCGAGAAGAAAGAAGTCTGGGAACGAGGTTGAGGTGTCTGGAAATTTGTCGCGTGAAAACACGAGATTGCCAACGGTTTGGAGTTTTCCAAATTTTTAAATTTTAGTTTGTCGTGTGAAGGCGGTGGTATTTAAAGAAAACGAAAACCTAACCAAAGTACCTAACCTGGTACATTGTATAGGTACCGTCAACTGCTTGGAGAAATCTCCATGAAGACCAAAGAAAACAATTGTTAAACTGTGGTCAGAAACAGGGGAGTGAACATCAAGAATTTGCCGCGAGGAAAAACTTTGTTTCGCCCATTGGACGTCACAATAGAGCTTTTTTTGCGCGCGCAAACTGGAGAACATGTTTCGCGCGTTTTGTTTTCACTTGTCGAGAAGAGGGACTGCTGGTACTTTCTTTCTTACTGTCGTGGCGCATAAGGCCGGTTATGTTCATGAAGATCAAAGGAAATAATTTTCAAACTGTGGTCATAAAAAGGAGGAAAACTTTGTTTCACACATTTGACGTCACAATAAAGCATTTTGATGACGTTAGAGTCTTTGCGCGAGCGGAAAAAATGCGGGCGGAAACTTGAAAGTCACAATGGAACATTGATGTGACGTCAAAGTCTGCTCGCGAGCTGGAAAAATGCGCGCGCAAACTTGAGAACACTTTTTGCGCGCGTTTTGTTTTCACTTAATGCGAAGAGGGAATGCCGGGATTTTCTTTCTTACTGTCGTGAGTCATAAGGCCTGTTATGTAGCAGATGCTAATTTTTTTACTTTGTTGTCCTTTTACAGGGATGCGGATACACAGACCAAAAGAGAATCTTCAACAAATGTTCCTAAGCCGTCTACATTCATTGCTGGTTTGCGCGGCTGTAACTCGACAAAAACTACCATGAATGTCGTGGACCTGACGTTAGATGTCGATCAAACTTGAGATAATCCGTGTGTTAAACACGGCGCACAAAAAAGAACTGTATACATCAGCATTAATATTGGAGTTGAACTTGTAAATAACGGTTTGTTTTTGCTGTCAATATTTCGGCATTCTATTTTATACAAACTGAATGGTTGAACTAGTGGTTGAATTTTGTATTAAAGTCTTGAAATCTTTTAGCCGATTTTCATATTCCATCCGCGTGTTATTTATTTATTCACTTGAGTGTAGCAAAACCAAAACCAAAGCTATAACTCTGGCCAATCACAACAGAGGCAGACGATACAATGAACCAATCAGAACTCGAAGCAAATACCTGCAGCCGCCGACAAGCGCGGGAAAACGCGTGTGATAATTCACGATTGGTTTTGGTTTTGCTTCTCATTAGTTGAGAAAGTGGCGCGTAGCAATGCAAAACCAAAGCAATCGCAAATTAATGCGACACTCTATTGAAAAATGCGCTGCCGCTCGAAAGAAACAACAATAACCGTTTTCACTTTTCACCGTGTAGAGAGCCAGACAGAGCAATACATTCAAGATTAATATTAAAATGCAGGCTCGTTGGCGCAAGATTAGGTTTATTAAATAATTTATATACTTACTAGTAGTGTTACAGGAATTCTATTGAAACATTAAGACATTTAACTGAATAATAAAATTTCGTCAAGTTGTACTCTTACAGGATTGAAGCAGTGGAAAACCTATGAAAGGCGTTAATCGTAAACACGCTTCGTTAAACAATTTTCAATACATCTGTTACTGTCGGTCATTTTCCTGCACCTTTAAGGCGGTTACGGACCCTCTACAAGAAAGAAAACATAAAGCACAATTAATACGGTCAACTTCTGCCTTGTGGAAACCTAGCTATTACGGACATCTTGCTATTGCAGACACTCCATTTTTACGGATAATTCATCAAGTTTGACTGTGGTTTGGAAACACGATCTTAGAGCGGTTTTCAATCGAGTGTGACAAAACCAAAGCCAAAGCAATTACTCTGACCAATTATAACAGGCGCAGACAATCCAATGAACCAATCAGAACTCAAAGCAAATACATGTAACTGGCGCCAAGCGCGGGAAAACGCGTGCAGGCAAGTCACGATTGGTTTTTAGCTTTGCTTCTGATTGGTTGAGAAAGTGGCGCGAGATTTTTTGGCCAATCACAAAGCGCAGCAATGCAAAACCAAAGCAATCGCGAAATTACTTTGGATACTCAATTGAAAGCCGCTCTAATTAGCATAGATTTTGGCGAATTTATGCGTTCGTTTTCTCTGTATTTAATGATCAGTTTGAGAAGCTTTATCAAAAACTCGAGGTCGGTTAAAAAAAAACTCGGATGCGCCTCGTTTTTCAACCCACTTGTCGGTGTTTGGAAATCCTAATGAAACACTCTTTCTCGTGTTTGATATACTTATGACGGTATCTCGCTTTTACGGACACCCCATTATTTCGGAAAGCCTGCAATTACGAACACTAGTCCGGTATATTACTGACAGGAGTTGAACTCAATGGAAGTTCAGTCTTGTATGTATTCTTGGCGCATAAATTTGGCGTATTCCCGGCAAATGCATGTTAATGGCGCAGCTCTGCGAGGATAAATTCTGGCTTTTCACTAATTGAATCGTAATTTAGTTTTCCTAGACATGGAATAATAAAACAATGGTAAACAAGTTACTCCACGTGTGATCATACCTTGTCATACAGTTGAGCTCGCAATCTGTTTGTACGGTAGAAAGCTTGTCGCTTCATTTGCTCATGTTTCGCTTTAACTTCAGGTAGGTTCTTGTAGAGTCTGTAATAGGAGTAAAGAACCATAAATTACTAACAAAACAAAACAAGGTATCAAAACTGTAAGATAAAGTGGTTTTCTAAAAGGTGTGGTAAAATCAAAGCTAAAGTAAACACATGAAACGCAGAATCCAATGCTCTGGAAATTGAAATTCGGAAATCAATCCAGTTGAGATTAAAAAGCCTGGATCTTATAGAACACGAAACTAGATGATAAACAGTTAACCTGAATGGGGCTGTTGATACAAATTCGTTTTAACCAATCTGGGCACCCACCAAGGTCTGCGCAACTCTACGTCGTAAGTAGTCGTGGGTAGCGGGTTGTGCCTAAATCATACCGTCCAGAAGGACGTCGGACACCTTATTGAGACTTATATAACGTAATGTCGACACTTAGAATTTTATTTTCAATAACTTTTTAAGTGTAAAAAAGAAAATCTAAAATCCCCACTCAGGATTGAACCTGTGACCTCAGCTAGGCTTAGGCTTACATAGCCTACCGTACCACTGTACCACCTAGCTTCTCGGGTTGCTTAGTCCTAAATTTAACTATATAAACTGCTACCCCTAACCTCAACTGAAAGCTAACCAGTTACTCCGTATTATAAGTCTCAATAAGGTATCCGACGTCCTTCTGGACGGTATGATTTGGGCTTGACCTGGGTAGCGGGCCCGAAAGTCACCCGTTTACTGCAGTTATATTCATCTGTTAAAAAGTTCTCTTATTTACCTTCTGTTTTGTTCTTTGATCTCTGCTCGAGTCATCTGCCGCGGTTTCGGTACATGAAGTTGACCTGCAAACGGATTGCACAACGTTCAAAAACCACAACACCAGGGCCCGGTTGTTCGAAAGCCGATTAACGCCAATCCCGGATTAAAAGTTAACCGAGGATTTCATTTCTCTGTTTAAAATGTTTTTCAAAAGGTCATATGTAGCTAGTATTGAAGACAAGTTAAAGTCAAAACAGAAGGGCAGAAAACTTATTAGAAAATGTTCAATTGCTGAGTTGCTTAACTGGATTGAAAATTGACGCTAATCCTGGGTTAGCTTAATCGTGCTTTGAACAACCCGGCCCTGATGTTCATAACTTTTCTAACAACTCTTTGGAAAGACAAAATCACGGTTGTATATATGGAAACCTAAAAACAAAGCCAGTCCAATTTAAAAGTCGCTATGAAACTGTTAAAAAGCCGCGTTTTTGGCCCACGGGTGCCTGTTACGTTATGATGAAAATGAATCACAACTTGGAAAAGCATCTATGTCAGGGATTGCACGCAAGTATTGTTTAACAAATACTTCATATTTGACACAGTTATTTATTATTTTCATATTACTTCATAGTGACAGAATTATGTGTTATGATGAACTTTTATAGATGACCTTTGTTTATCGCGACAACGTTTATCGTTTAGGAATACCGAAAACAAACTAGTTCTTCCACAACCTCGCACTGATTATTTGAAGAGAAGTTTTATCGTACAGTGAAGCTCAGCTGTGGAACAGCTTCTCCACAGAATTAAGACAAAACAAAGTCGCCACAGTTTTTAAGTAAAGTTTTAAGTATATATTTGAACACGGCCTCCATGAAAAGCAGTTTTTATTTTTTTGTATGTTGTACCTCTTATTTGTAATTAGGAAGATAGGCAGCTAGCTGATTATGATAAATAAGCTGATGGAAATACTGTGTATAAATAAAGTTATCTATTCTATTTTATCTACTTTATGATGCCTATCATGGGAAAGCTTGGCCCCCCTTTGCGTGCCATATAATTCACTTTTAATCTCCTTCCTCTTTAATGCATGGGTGAGGGTATTTCGACACATGTTTGAATGCGACAAATCAAGTAAGATGCAGCCTGCGAGAATGCTCTCGGGCTCGGGGAGATTGGAGGAGGGGGAAACGCCCTCCCCCCTCCCATCCCCGTCCCCGAGAGCTTGCTTGCCATGTGAGATGATAACATGCGACTTACCCGCACTTTTTACACTGGGCTTGAACATGGGAGTATACACAGGAGACTTGGAGGGCTGTGCTCTCAAAGCCTCCGCAATCCTGTTTTCCTCTGCGGCAGCTTCTGCTAATATTTTACGTCTCTCTTTCTCTCGTGCAGCTTCCTCTATTCTCGCGACTCTGTCCTGTGAGCGCTTCGCAAACTGAGGTCTTGCATAAAGAAACGCTTCTTGAAGACTAAGCTTCTGTATAGAAGGGGAAGGATTCACTGCAGAATCAAACACATCTACCCGTATTTCATCACTGCTACGACTTTTACTCGGCGTTTTCAGCTGGGTTGCTGTTCTTTGTTCAGTTTGCGGTCTGCTTGTCACAGGAAGAAACCAGGCCGGTACTGGAGCCCTGCTTGTTCTGTCAGAAGTGGGTTGCATGCCATGATCCGGCGAGTTTTGACTCGCGATTAAACGCTCCTCTTTCGGTTTATGTTGAGCTTCTCGCTGGTCCACTCTGTAAATGAAATCCGACTTCTGAGGCGAAGGTTGAGAAATCACACCGCGTTCTTCGATATTTCTAGGTGGACTCTTAACGGATTTACGTTGCGATTTAACCGGTTCAGTGTCTTTCTTTCTCTTCACTTTATGTCTACTCCCAAACTCTTCTGTTTGTGTACTGGCATCTTCAAGCTGCGGTGAATAATTTGAGCTCCTTGTGACGACCGGGGTTGGAAAGTTTACACCTACATCTCGTTTCCGCGGCATCCCATATTCCGGCCTGTCAACGTATCTTTCTTCTCTCATCCTGTAATTATCTGGGGCAGTCATCTGTGCGACTGTTTTTTGTCTGCAGGTGCAAGGACACTCCGGTTCTAACGCTGGCGGTCTTGAGGTAGAAAACGGTATTTCGAATGCTTGTGGTCGGAGAGGGTGCGTCACTGCTGGAGATGGCCCTCTGTCTGATATCTCTTCTTCTTTTTCTCTTTCTACTGTTTCATTACTTGATACATATGAAGTAGACTCGGTTGTAGTGCTATATCGAGCCCTGACTATTGGCGAGATATCACGTGACTTGACGGACTTCAGTAACTCTCTCAGGCGCATCTTGTGTTTAATGGAGGAGCGCAGGCGAGGCTCCATGAAGGCATAATTGAAGTATTCAGAAACATCCGATAATTCACTCGACGAAGTCATCTTGTGCTTTTTACTTTTTGTATGCGACCTTCTGTGAGCTGGGATGACCAAGGGCTGAGATGACGAAGAAATGCTTTCGTCGGTCGATTTTGACATCAGCGAGGACAGCTTTGTGATGTTAGCATCTAATCTCGTGGCTTTGCCGCCATACGAATCACTCTCATCGCGAGAACGATGGCGAGTCTTGGCATCAGTATGTTTTCTTCTTCCCGCTGCCTTTTCTGGCCGTGCTTGTTGGGATGAAGGAGCGAGTATGTCGTCAGTGTACTTTGATCTTGATTTTCCTGAACTACCAGATCTTCTACCGTGACCCAAAGGACGAGTGGTTCCTTTTGGATCGGTGTTGTCCATGTAATGTTCGGCTAGCTGCCTTGATCTGTCTGAAGTATCACGTGATGCTTCTGCTTGTTGCTCTGGTGTACTATATCTCACAGAAGAGTCCTTGCTTGAAATGGAGCGAGATTGGTAACCCTGTGAACGGTCAGATCTCCTGTCCTCACGTGGCAGATAATCATCGTGGTGTCGATCACGAATATCTCGTTTTCCCGGTAGCTCGCGAGCCTGCCTACTCTTAACAACATTTGCTTCTCTTTCCAGTTGATAATCTTTCGTCTTAAGCCTCCTTTTCTCTTCATTCCGTTCCACGCGTCCTTCATTGTAGTCCAGCTCCAGTTGAGTCTCTCGATAAGCCGCCGTTCTTCCAGCCGAATCATCTACTCCTCCTAAAGGCTGAACACTACTCGGTGTAGATTCCCCTGAAATGTACACCATCCCCGCACCGTCTTGACTAGGAGTTTGTCGTGCGGGTTTAGGCTGCAGACCCAGCGCCTTCCGACGCCTGTTAGTGCTACCAGGGCCTGAGGACCTCCGTATGTCGTAGATGCCATACGATGATGCCTGGAATGTACTCTCGTCTGGACGGTTTTCCTTATTCCCTGGGCCATCCCGATATAAAACCGGCCTGTACATCTCATCTGAGGAGAAGTCGGTAGTAGAGCGGCTCTCGGTTTGTTTAGATGCAGCCACTTCGCGATCCTCGGTTTGAACTGAGGTCTCGCCTTCTTTAAGACTCTGCTCTTGTAACGTACCATTATCTAATACACTCGATCGCTCACTTGCTTCTAACGTACCAGATGCCTCACTTATTGGACCCAGGGGTGTGGATGACTTTCCTTGCTGTGAGTCTAATTGACCCAAGCTGGTAACAGATATAGGAGAAATAGTGCCTGCTCCTAGAGACCAGTGCAAGGACTTGAAGTGACTGTCATCCAGTGGTAATGGAGTACCATGGACATCTTCCCGACCCCGTTGAGTGGAAGGTAATTGTTCCTGACTAGAGGTCCTAGCAGCAGCATCTATATCCCTAGACGACCTTGCAGGTATTTTGTTGTCACTTTTTTCGATTGCTGCATGCTGTTTTTGCCTTGCTTCTGAATGCTTGGAGTGTTGTTGCATTCGCAAATACTGACGATCGCCTTCCAATACTGGCTCATAGGTCAGGAGATCATCTGTGTCATCTGAAGACGCACTTGCATCACTGTCGCGTAGACGGTGCAAGCTGCTTGCATTCTGTGGTGCTTCTCTTTCATATCGCTCTGTTCTGCTTGCATCGTTTGATGCAGCTCTTAACTGATCAAAATGATCTGAGCTGGTTTGGCCAGGGAACGCAACGTTGTCTGCTGGACCGACAGTTATACTCTCTTCCTTGAGATCGTGTTTGCGCAGCTCTCGCGAGGAGCTTGTTGGTATTCCACTTTCCGCTCTGGAAGTTGGAATACTGCTTCCAATAGAGCTGCGAGGAGTTAGGTCGTGTAAACGTTCTAACGATGCATGCCTTCTCGATGGAAGTGCTTCATTCGATGTTCTGTGGATCAATTCTTTCGTGGACGGAGATGGAGTTGCATTTTCACCCCATGCTATTCGTGTGCTTTGCAGGCTGCTTTCTATGGAACTCCGCGAAGTTCGCTCGGGTAAATATCTACTAGATAATGGCAAAAGAGGTGGAGGTAATACATCGACAGGCTCATCATCAATTAAACTGTGATGGGTGACATATTCAGTGTCTTTAGTTGAAGGTGGTGGATATTCCCTCCCTGCTATCCTCGCATTTGTGGCACTGCTAGCTGCGGAACTGAAGTTTATTAGCCATTGCGAGGATTTCTTAGCGGCTTGTTGGGTTGATTTCGGTACTGCATCAGCAGGGCTCATTTCACTCAGAGAATCATACGGTACCCTCGCACTTGCCCAGCTTGATACATGTCTAGTTTCACTTGCTTCTCTGGTCACAGCAATATTACTTTCAGAATCCCTCCGATGACTTCCATCAAGTGAATGTCTGTCACCTGTATGTCCTTCGCTGTGAGCTGGAAGAAGCCTTGAAGATAGTGCCTCGTAGCTCTTTATTGCATCAATGGAAGAGCGAGCTTTCGTCTCAGAGCTTGCTTCCTCAGACTTCCATTCTACCCCATAATCTCTTGACAAAGTAGTATGGGCGGGTCCTCCAGCACTTGACACAGATTTGACACTCTCCTCTGTCAAGGAGTGTCCTTCAGAAGCCACTTCGTCCGCCTTATCACTAACACTATCGGTCAGCCTGTCCTGCTTTAATCTGTCCAGCACTTTTTGTACCGCGTGGAAGTTTGGACCAAGCAGCTTGGACACTGGACTCTCGGTATCACTATCACTGTTCAGCTGAGGGGCATGTCTTTGTCTCAATTCACTCATGAGGCTTACACCTTTCTTAGCAGGAGGGACACTTCTGGTGATGATGTCAAGTGGTGTGATATTGTGGTCAATCTGTGGCTGTGATAGCACAGACACATCACTTCCACTGTCCTTCCTAGTAACTGTACCACTACCAAGGTCTGAGCTCTGTGCAGGAGGTGCAACAACTGGTTGAGTGCTGGTAACCCATGGTGTTCGCTTCAGATCTGGACCATCTCTTCCATCAGGCTGTGATCTCTCTGGTGGTGACTGCTTACTGTCATCATCAGACCAAGCATGTGGCATATGCTGCAGTCGGTCACTGTGTGAACCATGAGCTGTCATGCTTGTAGCAACTGTGACCTGACTAGTGTCTTCGTCATCCTCTCCAACAGCGCTTGGTCTGAGAGGAAACCATTCATTTCTTAGTTGTTTATTTTCAGCAGCAGAATCATCCATGCTGAAGGAGGTGCCACTATCATCTGGATCATCCTGTTGAAATCGCTCTGCCACACCGGCAGCTTCCTGGGCCACGCCCATCATCACAGCTCCTGCAACATCACAGATTGGTAAACATCCAAACTCGACCACAATTAACTTGACACAATATATATCAAATAACAAGCAATGTCAACTAGTTTGAAAGCATTCCACATACTACACTTGCAACTATTTATTTATTTAAATAAGTGAAAGTATTTTCAATCCTTTCTCTATGTAGGCAAGGTGTCAACTTACATGGAGACTGTGAGCTACATGGAAATTGCATATTGGCAAAATGATTAATGTTCATAAACAGTTGAAAAGTGGGGATCAAAATAAATTATAAATGAGTTGAAAAGAGTCAACTGGAGTTTCAATCCCTGTTCTCTGGACACTTGCAATGATGCTGGACAGTTGGGATTAAATATCTGAAGCAGAATGTGTTGATGCAAAAAATAAATCACATCTTACAGTTTTGTGGCATGAGTGTTGTGTTGTGGTGTACAACCCACTATGGTGCACATGCTAGTTCAATGACAACTCTATATGTATATCAGGGGCATAGCCAGCATTTTCAAGGGAGGAGGTTCCAAAGTTTGCGAGAACAAGGAAGGCGCTCAATCCCACATCGCAGGCTCGTATACGAAGGTTACCCGTATTACGCATCCTCTTATCATAAACCCTCAAAATAACATGTGATGCCTTTTTAACTTTTTTTTCTAAAGAAGCGAAGATCTCATCCAGCAGAAAGGGGTGTTCTGGTCATGTTTTCCTCTTGAAAGTATGCTATGGTCAGAAGCCAAAAGTGGGGGGTCCAGAACTCCTGGAACCCTCCCCTGGCTATGCCCCTGTATATGCATTGAGACATTTAACTAAGTTATCTCACCATCCTGAGTTGGCATTTCTTCCTGTGGCAATGCCTCAGTATCTTGCAGTCCAGCCTCATATAGATTTTCAACACTCAATGACCCACTGCTCAGTGCACTAGCTAATGTTTCATCTGCCTGCAGTGATGATGGCTGGGGCGATTGTGGGAAGCCTGCGGCAAGACTTAATGATCTGACACTTGCTTTGAGCTGCTCTAGTTCATACCACTGCTCAGAATATGGTGACAACTGTTTGGAATAGTTGTAATGTTAATCATCAGTAAAGAAGTATTGAGGGGCTAAGCTCAGGTCATGTACCCAAATTTTTAGTATGCAAATTTATAAAAAAAATTCAACTTTTGTCAAGCAATGGAAAGCACTGTGGTTACACTTCTGCTTACACTTGCGTTTTTTGCACATGCATGGATGTGTGGCCATTCCAAAGCAGAAGGGTTTCCCTTGAGGATTCAGTTCCCTTAGTGAATAAGACGTTAGTAGTTGCTTTCTTCTAAATGAGCATGGTGACCTATCTTTTTTATTCCATGTATTTGAAGAAACTACTGCTCTTCATTATATATCCAAATTTGAAGAATTCCTTTTTTCGTTACTAGATTTTGAAATATATTCTCATGGAATCACTTTTACAATCTAGTTTTAGGCATTTCACTGGGAGTGTGCAGATGCTGAAATTACCCTGTTAAGGCTTTTCATGATGACATTGTTCTGCTATCGTAACAGATAGCACATTATAAGGAAATGAATTCTTTGGGGTCACATTTTGGCCCACGGGGATTGTGTGGATTTCATTTTGGCCAACTGGGATTTTTTGGGGGGCATGACTCCATTGGCACCTCCCATCATTTTCAAACCTGAGTTAACCCCTACCCCGCTGGGGTTACTGACACTAGTCTTTTCAACCAATCTCTCCATGCAGAATTCTTAGGGTACACCATATTGCAGTATGACTGTACCAACCTGAGTGAAATTTTCTCTTTTTTGCTTTGCATTTACATCTTGTTCAGAGATGCTATGCTTCTTCATCTCTCCATCCTCAAATGGGACCCCTGGGCCAAAACCCTCAGAGGATGTCTCGTTGCCAAGGATAAACCACTCCTCATTGCCTTCCTGAAAGAATAAAAAAAACATCAAAGAAGTTGACAAAAGCAGTGCTGTCATTAAGGGCCAGCAGTAGCCACCAAAACAGCCGGCTACTTGCCCATCCTTGGCCGTCTACTTTCATTTCATTTAAGGTGGCTTACTACAGTTTATAGGGGTCACCAGATGCTTCCGATAATATCGATCACAGGTGACCATTTGTGGGAACAAGCAACAATTACAAAGTCAAAACCATCGTACAAGACAGTGGGTGTTTGTAATTTCACCATCCTCTGGTTAGAAGTGGCTTAAAACAAGCGACCGAGTGGTTGTCAGAAGACTGGGTTCTAATTCTATGAGGACGTTTTACTTAAAAATCACCCGTACGACCCTACCTCAAAATCTTACCATTTAAACTTTGGATAAAAATAAACGTTCTTACAAGTTAAAACAAAAATCTGTAAGAGAGTTTTTCGCATATCAACGAAAATATCAAAAATAGGAATTTCGAAAAATATTTTAAAATCTGTCTTACAGATTTTGAAAAAAAATTGTCTGCAGATCGATGTTGATGTATATTTAAAGATATCAAAAATTGAGCATAGGTCGTACGGCTAGATTTTGAGAAATTTACGACCAAAAAAACGTTTAGTACGATCTCCGAGCATGCGCAGTACTGCGTACACCACGGCCATTCACTTACCTGCGCGCGCGGCTGCTCGCGCATTACTAACTGCGTGCACGAGATCAGAGCTTCGTTGTTGTTTGCTCGCGCGGTATTGCTTGCGTGACACGCGCGCGTAAGGAAATTTATTGTCCCTCAAAACTGTATTCGGCCACCTTAACTGTTACTGTTGAAGAGAAAGTTTACAGTAATAAAAAAGTCCATCGAAATTACTTGTAAGACATTCTTTTCTAATTTTTTAGTCAAAGTAAAGAATAAGATGTATTAATCTGTATTGCAACAGTTTTAAACATCGGCAGCCGATAAGGCCACTCAATCTCTTTCGAAGTTATCCTAGGTCTGTGGGTAGTGCCTGTAACATTTTCATAATGTCTGGGGGAAAACATGGTGTCCGCGCCGAAGAAGCCTTCAGCGCTCAAGTGCCAAGCCGCCTACTTTCCATTTTCAGCCTGCTACTTAATACAAAATTAATGACAGCCATGCAAAAGTCACAGTTGGAAAAAATGATCTTGTATAGCTCTTGCCTCTAGGAATGTGTAACAGAAGCAAACCAGTAAGTGCTGACTTTGTCTCCAAAAAATGTAAAATGGGTACAAATTTGCTCTCTTCTTTATCCGTGTTAAAACATAAATGTTTGATATTTGCCTTTTTGAAGGGACACTGTCCTGGCTGAAATATCATGTTTTCATAATTATGGCCAGGAGCTTGCTTTTACATGTAGCTTGCTTTTAGCTTGCTTTATTATCTTAAAATAGGAAGAAAAGATCATCAAAAAAATGATGAAGGCAAAGAAATATGAACTAAAAAGACAAAATATTAATAATGACCCAAAAAAATCAAAGTTCCATCAGAATGGCATTTTTATTTCTTTATTGCCTGTCACAAAATCAAAATTGATGAACTGTAATCCACTTCCATCCTTGTAATCCTGCACTTGTTTCTCCAAACTACTACTTCTGTTTTGTGCTATATCATCTTTTTATCCAATTTAGTTCAATCTAAATTTGGTAGCATTTGATGATATATGTTGTGGTGTAATTTTTATCCTTGGTGCAAATTTGTTTTCCCTTTGTTTAAAATCCATTATCATACATTACCATACTCAAAAACAACATATACAAGGAAATTAAGAAACACAATTTTGTTATTTCAGCCAGATAGAGTTGCTTTAAATTCAAAGAATTTTGTCATGGTAGGGAGTTCCAATCTTTCAAATAAAGCCACATTCAATTCTTACTGTACAATGTAGCATACCTTTTTTAGGGGATCATAATTTGGGTCAGTGTCTTGTATGTTAGCACTTGCTGTACTGTTCTGGAAAGATGCCAGGGATTCTTGCTGTTTTTCGGGATGTACCTCATAAGCTAAATCAGAGTCTAGATTTTCTAGTAAATTCCACTGTTCTTGGTATTCCTGAAGGTAAAATATTTTTGTATCAGCTGACTAATATTACCATGATTATAAATGAGTTAAAAAAATCCATTGAAAATCCAACCTCTACTGTCAAACTAAGGATTAATTTCTAACTTAGGCAATAAAAGACATTAATTTACAGTACTGTTATGAAAGTTTGTGGAAACACAAGTACTGAGGAGGAGTGTTACCACAGCATTTGTTCCTACACATCTAGGTGTAAAAATTGTTACACTTAGAAGGGTTTTTAATTGAGTGACGGAAGTAATGGCTTTGGTTTTGCATTACTGCAACACTTAGAACTGAGCGGTTTGCAACTGAGTGTCAAAAGTATTTTGCAATAATTGCATTGGTTTTGCATTGCTATGCTTTGTTATGGGCTAAAAAATCTCATGCCAGTTTATCAACCAATCAGAAGTAGAACCATTTTCCAGCACTTGGTGCTGTCGACATGTATTTGCTTTATGTTGACTAGTTTATTGGATTGTGTATTTCTTTTGTGATTGGTCAGAGTGATTACTTTTGGTAAATCGGTTTTACGTCACAACCGAGTGATTAAACTCCCCTATCTTCTATTTGAGACCATAACACTAAAATATCAGAACTACATGTAATTAAGTTTCTTTAACCCTATTTTGCCTGGGGGGAGGGCACAAAGTGCCCATGCTAACTTTCAACATTCATAACTTCTTTAATATGTATTCAAACGCCATCAAACTTTGTGACTTTTCCTAAAATTTATCTGGCAACAATTTGATATGACATTTTATTGATCACATGACTTGATGTTTCCATAGCATCAAGATTTTGACAGCCATGTTTTTTGTAATTTGCACATTTTTACCTTTGAATGAAGAAAAACAATGTTCATTGGTATAACTTTTATATTTTTATGTCATTTAGCATTTATTTTTTGGTTTTGATTAATTTTGGGTCAATTTGGAAGGTTTTTAAGAGGTTTTGAAAAATTTCAAAAATCCAAGATGGCGGCCATAAAACTAATTAGCTAATAACTTTGTCATATGACGTCATCGTTCTATTGTGAAGACCGCAAAGGAGACAGTTTTGGACGTACTATGTACCCTCTAGGTTTCATTGTCATAGCCTTAATATTCTTGAAGTTAAAAGCCCAAGCAAAATAAGGTTAATCTACGCAATGCATTGCTGCAAGCAACTAAATAAGACTAAGTAGGGGAGCCTGAGTAACCAACTAACAAAAACAAACACCTTTCGTTTTAAACTTTTTGGATGATTGTTTATAGGCAACTATTGTTAATACCTGTTGAATATCGCGGAATCTCTCATTTGATGGAATTTGGCCAGCTCCTGAGTCTGACGACACTTTTGAAACTGGCGTGGGCTGCTCCATTATAAAACATCAGCATTACAACTGAAAACAGATAATACAGTGGATAGGACTGAAAAAAGTTTTATTTCAACAGTATCAGACAGTACAACTTAATTATTGCAATAAACTCTGATATACTTTAACAAATGATAAACCTAAGACACAAATTGTATCATGTATGCTACATAACATCTACAACTTGCTTGCAATGATAATGTTGTGTACAAATTTCAACACGTGTTTTCATTTAAAATCCTACAATACAACGTAGCCACGAACATCACACGAGTGAGAAGAAGAAGGTTGGAGAAGGTTGTCAAAGACTTTGGCATATGTGACCTCTCACGCGAAAATGTACACTAACGGCTTTCCATTAAACGGGTAAAACGCATGGCTATTGAACAGGTCAGAGACGGCTTACCAAGCCGTTTCAAACGGGTGAAACTGAATGGCTGAACGGCTTATCAATTATTCTGAATGGATGGCCATGAACGGATGAACAGCTCATAAAAATTTTAAATGGATGGTCATGAACGGGTGAACGGATAGCTATGAACGGCTAAATGGCAAATGAAAGTTTTGAACGGATAGCCGTGAATCATAGCCGAACGCGAGAAGACAAAAATTCATGCTTGTGTGGCAGATGGAAAATGGAGTATGTACCTACTTGTGGAGTATGTACCTACTTGTGGAGTATGTACCTACTTGTGGAGTATGTACCTACTTCTGGAGTATGTACCTACTTGTGGAGGATGTACCTACTTGTGGAGTATGTACCTACTTGTGGAGTATGTACCTACTTATGGAGTATGTACCTACTTATGGAGTATGTACCTACTTGTGGAGTATGTACCTACTTGTGGAGTATGTACCTACTTGTGGAGTATGTACCTACTTCTGGAGTATGTACCTACTTCTGGAGTATGTACCTACTTCTGGAGTATGTACCTACTTGTGGAGTGGAGTGGAGTATATACCATCTGTTTGTTGCTTTGACTTGAACGCCAGAGAATGATGAACATGGTTTATTTATAAAATTAATGTCAACAAGCGGCCCGAGTCCCAAGTGCATTGGTCATGCAAAATTCATGTGTAAAATTCTTTAATGCTTTAATGACTTACTCCTAGAAACAGTAAAAACTATACTAGGAGGCAAGTTTACTAATTATTAAAATATAATAATCAAAGTTAAAGATAGCAGGGAAAGTCACGTAGCAGAAAAACAAATTTAGCCCTTTTTAGTTTGTCGTACACAGTTGTCAGTAAAAAATGCACCATATTTGCATGTGTCAAAACGGTAATTTGAAACCTTAATACAGACCATCGGCACTTCCATGAATTCTCTGTTATCCTTGTAGCTTCGCTCGCCAAATTACGGCTGATAAACGGCAAGTGAACGGCTCGAACAGATAGCATTCATGAGCTATATTTTTGTTGGGCGTCTTTGTAGATTCCTCGTCACTGATGAGAAAAAAAACTTCGCCGGCTGAATCCTAAATGGACAACTGTGGCCATTCGAAAGGACGACTGTAGCCGTTCAAACGGGTGAAGATTTTTCTGAACGGATTATGCAAAAGCCGTTCAAACAGATGGTGATTTTTCTGAACGGATGGACAATTTTTCTGAATGGATAACCCAAGCTGTTCGAACGCATGCAAATTTTTTCTGAACGGATAGTACAAGGCGTTCTAACGGGTTCAGAGTTTTTCTGAGCGGATGACCCAAGCCGTTCAAACGGATGTTAATTTTTTTTGAACGGATGACCCAAGTTGTCGAATGGATGCAAATTTTTTCTGAACGGATGATAAACGGCTAGTGAACGGAATCCCATTCAAAAACAGAAAGCCGTTAGTGTACGTTTTCACCTGAGAGGTCACATATCTTTGATGGTGGATTCACATGGAATACACCCTAACTTGGTAGGAGAATTTTGTTTTCAAATCAAGAAATTTATCTTTAGTTATCATTTCCTTAATATTTAACAGTTATTCTTCGAGGATGCGCTGGATATGAGCTGTATAACCAACAAGGCACGTAGCGCCGAGTTGGTTATCATCAGCTCATATCCGGAGAGTCCAAGAAGAATAACTGTTTTAGTAAATTTCAAGAACATCTTTTTGAAGTTTTTTAAAGCTACAAACATACAGAAAATGAGTAAATAACACATACTTTTCTAGTTTTTAGCCCAAAACATTTTTCAAAATGATGATGGTGTAATTAGCACGTGCACAGCACAGCTCGATGTAAACAAACCGTTCCAACAATTCATCATCATTTTCCATATTTGGTCAACTTAAAAATAATGGCTCAGATCCGATCCGTAGCAGTGGGAACCAATTAGACATCTATAAAATATATTATTATTATCCAGATGTGCAAATTTACTAATAATAACTATTCTTATATCTAATCAGTAACATTAGACTAAAAGGAGAAATATTTATATTTAGATATTTGCTATTGAGGCAAACTGTTAATTAGTCCTCCATCTTATATGTATTTCGTTTTGTTCACATATATCACAAAAGCTCACAAACTTGAATATGTTACTTTAACCTAGGTATGCAGTGAACACAACATGCAAACACAAAATGCGTGTTATGATCCATGAGTCTTTAATTTGGTGATCATCTTTCAGATCTTTTGTAAAATGGAAAACGCTCGACGGGGTTATCCAGAAACAAACCAACAAAACTTCTTAATGAAACTAAAACAGTAGCTTTAACAACGTCAATCTTATTGGAAATGTTCGATTTTCGAAAACTGATAACTAAATACCGAGTAATTAAGTTGTTCACCGTTGTAAATTATGTATTTACGAATCGGTAATCTGACAAAGGGTCGATACGTCATTTTGTTTACGCTGCAAAAGCACTGTCTAACAAAGAAAAAAATACTATTTTCAGCGACAGTATATAGAATAATGATTAAAGTAACCTATTTACAACTAAAGTATTTAAATCGGGGCCAATTACCGGAAGAATCTGCTAATAAAATATTCCTACCTTGTCGTCCGTTGCTTTCAAAGTCAAATGGCGGTCAAAAACAAACAGGCGATACTCGGTACCAGCTCTAACCGCGCAACCGCATTTTTCCCCCGGTGAAACGGCGAAAATCGAAGATTACAGTTAAAATGCAGGACAAACGGGTGCACAAAGGGTCTTCCAAAGCTGGTGGTTTTTAAAATCTAAGGTATCTTTCCTTTTCGGAACCATTTTTAAAGTTGTCTTCTTCGTTCAACCGCATTTCCATTTTTTTTTCTTTTAGGAGGGAGGAGGGGGTGGGGTGGTTGCTGTCATCTTTACTTTTTGTCCGCCTAAATTATCTAAAAAGCCAATTTGTTGATTTTTTTTTTGTCTGTGATCATGTGAGCATACCTTATAGGGTACCAAAATGTCTTGCGGGATAACTTTGCCTAAACGTTTTGTTTTTCAAACTACGTTTGTGTACCATATTTTCATCCTCCACCAAAAAACTAAATACTAGGTTATCTTAAAGATAGTAGCGACCTTTAGATTTGACTACGAGTACGAAATCGAGTACGACGACTTTGGAATTCCGAGATAATTGTATCCCCCGAACTATAACTCTTTCCTGTTGCTGACTAACACATAAATGAACGTTAGGGATAAGATTGGTGTGATCAGAAATTATATGAGGCACACAAATTTGGTTTGAAAACTCGTACTCGTACTCAATCTCGTACTCGTAGTCCAATCTAAAGGTCGATAGTGATTGCTGCGCACGTACGTGATTAGGCTTGGATAAATTCTGCTCATAAAATGGCTTATCCTGCCTGCCGGCAATGCTCGTAAAAATCGCTCATTCTGCTCGGTACTCGAAAAATTTTCGGTCCTTCTGGCCTTATGTATTTTCGCAAATATGGAAGGGAGCTGGGCCTAACCCCTAATACTAATTACTAGATATTCATTATGCGTTGTTAAATTGTAATTCATCATGACTTCAAAGTATATGATATAACTAGCAGTAATTGGAAATTAGGGGAGTGCGTTCGACAGGGTGGGGTGATGGTACTAGGGGGTGAGGAAGTGAGAGGTGGAGGAGGTGAGGGCCAATAGGCGTTGGTTTGGGGGGGGGGGGGGGGTCAAGGAGTGGCAGTTATCAAGGCTTTGCTCTAAGAGTTATCATAGGGAGCCCGAAAAGAGTGCAACTATAAAATTTAGGGTGCCCAGCAGTTACGTTATGTGCAAAAACTAAGTTTGCTGACTCGAGATAAATTACTACGTTTAGAAACTCGATAATATTCATTGTTTTCTCTCAAAATGACAATTTTATTCGCCATATGATCGCGACATTAATTCTATTTTAGCGCGCGCTAATACAATTGCTTTCGCTATATAGCACGGCACCCCTAAAGGTAACCAAAGCCAACCGTTACACTAATGCAGTTGCTTTCGCTATATAGCACGGCACCCCTAAAAGTAACCAAAGCCAACCGTTTCACACACGAGCAGCGAGCTGACGCGAGCGAAAGCGAAAGCGAAAGATGAAGGCGTTACCACTTGAGTACGCATGTCAAAGCTAGGCTAAGTGCTATTTGCGAGGCTAATTGCGCATCATCAAAGCACAATCCTCGGTAGGAAAAAAGATGGCGACTGGTACATTTACCCATAATTCTTAGCGCACAAAAACCTTAACAACGTTCATAAAAATGTAAAGAAAAGTTATAAAATCTTCAAACCTAGTCTACACATTGTCCTTAGTACTGGAACAAATATTGTAAAAATTTGGGTTTCTTTGTGCCTTATGTGCTGTGTTAGGTCCGCAAGGTATTGTGGTAAAATGAACAGCCGCCATCTTTTTTCCTACGGCGGTGGATTATTGCGCATCAACAATTGCGCATGAAATCGAGGCGAGTGGACAGCCAGTCTAAAGGTTGTGCCTAAAGAATACCGTTCAGAAGGACGTCGGACACCTTATTAAGACTTATATAACGTAATGTCGACACTTAGAATTTTATTTTCAATAAATTTTTAAGTGTAAAAAAGAAAATCTAAAATCCCCCACTCAGGATTGAACCTGTGATCTCAGCTAGACTTAGGCTTAGATTAGCTTCTCGGGTTGTTCAGGCCTAAATTTAACTATATAAACTGCTACCCATAACATCAACTGAAAGCTAACCAGTTACTCCGTTATATAAGTTTCAATAAGGTGTCCGACGTCCTTCTGAACGGTATTCTTTAGGCTTAACCCAGTCTAAACCTCAAAATCGCGTGGCATGCAGTCCAATTCCTCCCACAATCCCCTGCGTCCAGACCGATACCCGACCAGAATAGATAACGTTCTCCTATCGTCCAACGCAATCATCTGAGCGCGTTTTAGCTAATAATCACATTAATCACAAGGTATTTTCCATTTGTTTTGTATTTAGTTTTCAACTGTTCTTACAACTGTTATGCATATCATTTTGCTTAAAAAATTACATATAAAATCAATTCCTTTCCACCTTAATTACAGTTTTTTTTGTCATTGTAGACAGCAGTTGCTTGTGTTTCGAGAATAACTTCAATGATGTCGTCGTCCGAAAGTTCATCAAAGTCTTTGTTGATGTTATCATGCTCGTCTTTGAAGAGATTGAATAATTGTTGAATAGTGTGGTCAAAACGTTGTAAAGATATTGATTCGTTGAAATGAAATGAAAACACGCCTTTTAAGACTTCAAAATGAAAACAAAAGTCCGTAGGAAGATTTGTATGCATTTAAAGTAGTGGTAAGAGAGCAGAAAGCGTAAACTGGAAAGCGTAAAGTGCGAAGTTTAAATCTGAGTTTGTTTACACGCACACTTGCTCAACCTAATGCGGCCGAGTATTGGCTTTGGTTTCTTTTAGGGGTGTCTGGCTATAAGCGAAAAACAACTGTATTAGCGCGCGCTTAAAATAGAGAATTAATGTCGTCAAATTGCGTCAGCAAAGTACAAATTAAAGTTCAAAAATGAAAAAATTCAAATTTGAAAAGTTAAAAAAGAACGAAATGTCACTCAAAAATTGCGCAAACACAAAATGTCACATTTCGGACATATGTAGTTGCTCTTTATCAGGCTTTTTCTTTCAACCATGCAATTGCTGACTCGAGAGAAATTATTACGTTTAGAAACTCGAAAATATTCATCGTTTACTCTCAAAAGGACAATTTTACTCGCCATGTGATCGCGACATTAATTAATTCGCTATTTTAGCGCGCGCTAATACAGTTGTTTTTCGCTATATAGTGCGGCAACCCTAAAAGTATACCAAAGCCGAGTTTTCTAAATATTTCTCAAAAACTACTGATAACACAAAGAAACAGTCAATAAAATATTTCTTACAAAGTAAATGCACATTCAAAAATGTTATTTCCTTTACCGTAGCTTTTCAATAATTCTTGAAAATTCTTAGAAAAGTCTGCCGGGTGTGAATTCTGAAGGAAAAAATGCTCTCACTGTGATAAATCTAGATAAATGGATCCTGACAAGGGCGTAGCTACCCGTACGTACGTACGCATGTGCGTACCTGAAAAAGTCGAAAAAATAAGTAAATATGAATAAAAGTATATGACCTAGATTCGGTGATTGTGCGTACCTCTCAAAACGTCCTGGCTACGCCCATGGCTGTTTCTCAAAGGACGATTTAATCGCTTTCAGCTCTCTTGCCACCACTTTAAGCTTTCAGCCCTCTTACTTACTAACATGCCAAGTGTAAAGAATACTCACCTTCAGAAGCGATCGAGGTCCGACAATATAAAATACTGTTTGCATGTGTTTAACGGAAAGCGAATGACGCATAATAAAGGCACGCATCAGCATGACGTTCGCAAAGAGTTGTGGTACAGCGTTTCCTTGGAAACGATTGCATCTTCAGCATGGCTCGCAAAGGATTGTGGTAAAAATAAAGCGATTCCAGATATTTTCTGCCTTCCTGGATTATGAACTGATTTTCTGGTTTCCATATATCACAAAGCCCAGATGAATTGAATATTTTCTTATACTTGTCCAAGCGGTACGGTATCTTTCATCTGGACCGCTCACTTTTCATACTAGTCTCCAATGCAGTCTTTATTTGGGTCATCACTATTGAGAAGCATTCGACAATGTAGCCTGTTCCAGCACAGGTGAACCAAGCACAATATGCGAGTAGGGAAACTGGGTACTAGAATTGAGCTTTGTTTAGCTTTGTTTTGCTTTGCAACATTTGCGAAAGTTTCTGCACGAAATTTATAACTTTTGTCTTAAAAAGTACAAATGAAGTTTGAAATAAAGTGTTGACATGTAACCTGGTGTCTTTGTTTGTTCATTGGGTCCCTCCATGGCCTGTATTTGAGTATTTTCTTCCATGCGCTACATCATGGATAAATATAAGACAAGGTTGGAAACTATTTTGGTCGGGTCGACGAGGCCGCGCAAGAAAACGCGGTCGATGAAATGCAAGAAGAACACACATTGTCCCTCTATCCCCGTATTCAACAAGATCGATAGTTGTTCCAACTTTTTCCGTAATTTTATTGCCAATAACTCACACTTTCGAGACGCAATCCAACGCCGAACTTCACCATCTCGCTCGACGATGGCGGCCATTAGCCGTGAGGATGAAAAGTGGCTACAACCTCGATCCCGCGAGAAGATTTTATCCCCCACTACTGGTACGCACCGCCGTCCATTTCAGCACGCGCCTCCACCGGGTAAGTAAACTTTTCGCAGCAGTGAAAACCCCTTGAAATGGCGAAGTTAATTACTTACAAGAGAATGCTACGTTGAAGTTTGATCCGTTGCTTTCGTTTTCCGTAACTTTCCTCTCTGGGTAAGTAAGATATTGTCTTAAACTTGTTCTGGAAGAAATAGGAAGACGGTATACATCTCAGAGGGGTTGTAAAAATATAATGTTCTGGCGATCGATCGCCGCTACATGCCGATGCTCGCATGAAAACAAAATTATTTTCAGCCTCAAATTTAATGCCCCTAAATCTCAACATCTTCATCTTTTGATATGTCTCTAAAGTTCAGTTATCGACTAGAATTCTTGAAAGAAATACAAACAAGTGAATTCTGACATTGAGTTCCCTCTGAAAACTTTGAATTTTCGCCATGTTTTGCAATATCAATATCAATGATGCACTATTTTGCTTAACATGGCTTATTCAAAACAGTCAATGTTTTCGTGAACAGTGTACGGGCTTATCAGTTAATAATAAACCGGCTGAGCTAATTATAACAACTCTGTTGAACACGTAAGTTTTTACCTCGCCATATATATTGATTTCTTCGAAGGTAGGAACTGAAGTGGAGAAAGCGCTGTACTGTTAAAAACCAAACTACGTAACCTTTGTTTTGATCCAACTCTGCTTACTAGTAATCGAAAAACCTTCGGCCTGACAGAAAAAAATACACGAAGCTGAGTCGCAGACATAAGCGTCGCAAGATTGTAACTTCAAGATCAAACTTCAACGTAGCATTCTCTTGTAAGTAATTAACTTCGCCATTTCAAGGGGTTTTCACTGCTGCGAAAAGTTTACTTACCCGGTGGAGGCGCGTGCTGAAATGGACGGCGGTGCGTACCAGTAGTGGGGGATAAAATCTTCTCGCGGGATCGAGGTTGTAGCCACTTTTCATCCTCACGGCTAATGGCCGCCATCGTCGAGCGAGATGGTGAAGTTCGGCGTTGGATTGCGTCTCGAAAGTGTGAGTTATTGGCAATAAAATTACGGAAAAAGTTGGAACAACAATCGATCTTGTTGAATACGGGGATAGAGGGACAATGTGTGTTCTTCTTGCATTTCATCGACCGCGTTTTCTTGCGCGGCCTCGTCGACCCGACCAAAATAGTTTCCAACCTTGTCTTATATTTATCCATGATGTAGCGCATGGAAGAAAATACTCAAATACAGGCCATGGAGGGACCCAATGAACAAACAAAGACACCAGGTTACATGTCAACACTTTATTTCAAACTTCATTTGTACTTTTTAAGACAAAAGTTATAAATTTCGTGCAGAAACTTTCGCAAATGTTGCAAAGCAAAACAAAGCTAAACAAAGCTCAATTCTAGTACCCAGTTTCCCTACTCGCATATTGTGCTTGGTTCACCTGTGGTTCCAGGCGTTCAGATAGTGGGGAAAGCGCGAATAGTTGGGGAAGGCGCGAAGAAAAGCGAGCGAAAAAAATGCCCCAACTATTCGCGCTTTCCCCACTATCTCAACGCCTGGAACAGGCTATCCACAATGACCAAATGGTGGCTGCATTGGAGACTATTTCACACAGGCTGCTCACCTCATCAAATGTCATTTCAGGTTTTATTTTTTTAAAAAGATACTGTAATAGAAATCTAACGGACAAAGGTGAATAAACTTTGCATGGTCCTCATTCTTTCCTTTGTTCACAAGTGGGCCGAGATGAAATTGGGCAACGTTATAACTATATAAACAAGTAAACAAAGGCCTTTACTCCAACAGCAACACAATAATTTATGCATCATTACAAACTAGTCTAACAGTTACTTTTATTGGAGAGTTCAGAGGACAACTAAGAATAAACTTCTCAGTATTTGAATCAGCAGTAAAAAGCTTACACTGTTTAAGTTTGATAACTATATTTACCAACTGCCATTCAGTGTAGAACCCGAAGCGAGACAATTGTCATGCTCAAATAACCACTATTTTGTTGACTACAAGATTAGCAAAGTTGAACTTGCAATAAACGATTTGCAATCCGCTGTGACATCCAGTCTGGCACAAATATTGCCTTTGATGCCCTCAGATGTTGCCCTTAGAGAATATGTTTGCAACTTTCACAGGTTGATTGTTTGTCCAAGAAAAGCATTGTCTGAAGACATAAAAGGAATATTTCAAATTGCTATTTTTTGAGAAGTACAGTTGTAAAAGATTGAAAGTTTGCAGCTTACTATTTATTGATCATAGCTAAGTTGTTTGGTACCATCTCTATACATTCACACGGCTGCTTAAAGAATACACTTAGTAAAATACCCAATGACATGTTGATCTCATGCCAGTATTAAAATTTCATATACACTTGAAAGACTGATGTGAAGACATCAGATTAATAGTTCTGGTTTTCAGGCAATAAATGGTTAAGTCTACCTTTCTCTTATATCAGCAGACTTTAAGTTACCCTGCTGCGCTTAAAGAAAGGAAGAACCGGCCTGCAGCTTACAGAGGTATCAATGATAGCAATTCTTGGTCACAGATATTTTGTGCAATAATAACAATGTACAATGGACAATAATATTATTATTACTACTGGTTAAATCAGCCAGATATTTTCTTGAAATAAGAACACAGAAGTCCAAAATATTACAATAGAATCCTGCTATATACAACATGGTTATCTCAAAACATTCATCTCGAAAGTTCACCAGTTTTCCCCAACTGCAAGATATATCTTACTCCAACTATATCAAACACTTTTCTGTTTCCTATAGTGTTCTAGACAGCAGGATTCTAGTGTTAAATTCTAAAAACCATGGAAAACAGATCTTGTTCAGGAGGCTTTCACAAAGTGCTCAACTCTCCTGTTAAAGCACAAAAATGCCATCAAAATAAAAAAGCCATGACAGATACATTGCTAAGTAGAACCTGTCCTTCAGCCCAGTCGTGTATAACAATCAACAACAACAGTCAATTTTATTAAACTAGTTTCTTTGCTTCGAAGAATCCCTTAAGATGACGCATCTGCCAGAATCCAGTAACTAGTAGTATTAAGGTTTGTGCCAGAGCCCACCACAGTACACGCTGGTTAGTGCTTTCACTTGTTGATCTGAACCGCTCTTCACGGAACTGAAACAAACATAATCAGATTATAAGGCATGCAAGACAGTAAAACATCTCACATTAAAGAGAATACAGTCAACTCTCTCGTAAGCGGACACCCTCAGGAAATGAAAACAGTGTCCATTAGTGGAGCTGTCCGCTTATGAGAATTATTCCCATAAGTGGACACCAAAGAAAAATAGGGTGGATGTCTGCTTACAGGAGAGTTAATTAGCAGGTATTAATTATGTTTTATTGGGTAGCCAAAAATAGCAACTGAAGATATAAAGTGAAAGGTGGCCATAACGTGACACTACAAATGTTACGTTGGACTGTTGTCAAACAAAGGGACGGCTTGCTTTCCCGCGGACAAATGGAAATTTGGCAAAACCGATCCCCACTGTTCTGTTGCTCTGCCAAAGGTCATATTTTTGTTGATTTATTGCATTAAAGACAAATTTCATTGCCAAGAGTCAATTTTTATACATGGGGTGTCCACTTACGACAGCGTAAACAAAATAAAAATCCCATTTTCTTTTTCAAAAGTGTCCGCGTTTGCTTACGAGAGAGTGTCTGCTTACGGGAATGTGTAAATATAGAGTTTGACCGGGAGGTAAAACGGGTATTTGAAAAGCCTTCCGTAAGTAGAGCTGTCCACTTACAGGAGTGTCCGTTAGCGGGGAGTTGACTGTAGGTTCCCAGACTGGCTGGAAAGTCATCAACTCTTTGCACAATTTGTTTCTTCAGTTTCCAAACCTTGAACCTTGCAGTCAAAACTTTTAAATCGACGAATAAAATCCTAAAGTATGACCATTCAAATGAAAGCAACAGAGCAGTGTTCTCTTGTGATGCTGTTGTTTGTAAAACATTTTTGCAAAATGTAATTTGAATTATTATTTTTTTTAATTTTGAGGTTGGCTGGAACCAAAGCTTGAGTCAGGTGATGTGATTCCAACTTATGGGTTTATGGATAAAACAATGAAACACAACCATTGACATGAGAGCAACAGAGAAGTACTAGTATATCTTTTGATACTATTAGGATTTTTCATTTACTTTGATTTTTGTCGCTATTAGGAGTCAAAGTTTTAAAGTACAAAGAAGGTTTACAACAGAGCGTTACATGTACCTGAAAAAACAACAGATTGAGACATGTACTCTAACTTACCCTCTGATAATTCTGCTCTTTGCTGATCTGTTCCACCTGGTCTAACAACTGACGAATGCGAAGCTGAAGTTCGGTTAGTTTGTCTTTTGCGGCAATCTCTTGGTAATCATTAGCATGCTCGCCAACTGAAATGTCCAAATGAATGCGCTGTGGAAGATACAGATAATTAAGATTGTGCCTAGAAAGACAAACTAGCTGTACATTATATTCTCGGGTTGGGGAGAGGTCATTGGAAGTGTTTTCAAAATTACACATCTCAAAAACAAACCACACATGATAAGCTTGAGTTGAAATATCATGAGCATGGGGACAAAGAAAAAAATCTGAGTCCCTGACGAAAAGGAAACCCATGCCTTCCAATTACTAGTCAGATACTCAATCCATGGTGCCAACGAGGACTCATAGGGATCTCAGGTATTTTATCTGGTGCCACAACTCTCCGTAAGTCCTTGTTGGCTCAATGAATTGAGTGTCGGATTGGTTATTGGAAGGCATAGTTTTGATTTATGTTGGGACTCAGATTTTTTTTCTTTGCTCCCATTTTTTGAAACTTTCAAAATTGTTGTTGTAATTCTGTTGTGAGTAGTAAAAAATATAAACTGTCAAATAACTAATTCTCATGGTCAAGACTTAAATTTACTGAATGCTGATTGGAGGAGAATTTAAAATGACAAACATATATTTAGTGACCAGCAGGATAATAATAACAAATACATTTAATAGTAATAATAAATACATTTATATAGCACTAAAAACTATTAAAAAGTGCTGACTAGATTACATAATTGACATAATATAATAAGTAAAATAAACTGTCAAAACAACACAACACAAAACATGAATGGGAGGGGGAGGAGTACTTCCTAGTAATAGGCTAATGGGGATGTGCTGCTGGATGGGGTAGGGGCTCTGAGAGGCCAGAAGCACATACCCAGCGAAAGTTGATCCAAGTACCCCCCCCCCCCCCCCCTCCCCCTTCCCCCCAGGGGACACTAGATGGTCTTCCCTGCAATACATCAGCATAATGACTACAGTAACATTACATTGATTTGGGGTCAGTATGTTAATCACTTACCAGTTTTCCTCCAGCCCAGAGGGACCAACGAGTGGAGTTAGAGTGCAAACAAATAAGATGTTCACCAGGTGAATGTGATGTAAAGGTGAATCTGCCTTCAGACGCATAATATTTAGACAAAATAATTTTCATGTTGGGATCTTTAACCTCTACATGCATGCCTATACCGGGACTAGAAGGGAGAAAATCTCTGATGTTCTCATCATAAAGTTGCGTCTTGTATTTGCCTGTTGAAAAACCAAAGCAGTCAAGTTATATGTTGTAACTTATCTGGGAACACTTAATCCTGCAGAATTGTCTGCTGGTTAAAGGATTCTCTGACAACTACTTGTGGCAGAAAGTGTAAATCAATCACCATGTTCAAGTGAGTTATTTTACCTTTTATCCCTGCAGTGCAGTGCCAATTCTGGTTGTTCAAAAGGTGAATAACGCTAGTTCATCCAGTGGATAACCGTTAACAAAATAATTTCTGATATCCACTGGATAAATCTAGCTGAATTCACCTTTTATACAACAACCGGTGATACAAGCTTTGGCTAAATTTTACCTTATAAAATCCATACTCAGCAATATCTTGTTATGACTGAAAATTATACAGCCATTAACTATAGAAATCTTAATCTTGTCAATTAACTGCAAAAAGTGATTAAAATGTGCATTCGAAAACTGTCTGAATTTCGAAAAACCGACTCGATATCTACACCAGACTAGGGCAGAGATAAACCAAAAAAACTCACCAGTGACCATGGTTTCGTCTGGTATTTCTTCGATAAAACACTTCTTTTCTGTTTCTCCCATATGAAAATAAAGGCCATGAGTAAAATCTACCGGCAAAAATACAGAAACTACCGCTATGAACCAAGCCAGGGCCGCCATGTTTCTTTGTGTGGAAGGCGCTCGCCACGTCAGTCTTGGATAATACCCAGCAAGCCATGCGTGACTACTAAATCCTTGTGCTTAGTCTCCGCGCAGCACCATCCCGTGGTGAAGGTGTGTTTTGTTGAACACTAAAGTTGTTTCGGTTTTCGGCAGCTGTTGTCGGCCGCAACAAATATTGTCAATATTGTGGAAGACGGTTTATTTTTAGTATGGAATACAATTGTGAAATTATCACTGTGACTAAGGTAAAGTGGTTTAAAGACAGTCCTAGGGGCTTTTAAAAGGCTCCAAGGCTCCATGTGTAAAATCGTGAGGCTACAGGGCTACAAGACAAAATTATCAGGGTTCCAGGACTTCATCACATCTACTCTAGGGCTGCATACCTATTACTGGAAATAAAACCTCTGGGATTCGCAATTTTAGCTTTTATAATCTCAGCTCCAGACACAAAAACGTAACTAACATTAAACGATAATTTTTGGTGAATTTGCAGTCGCAGCGCGCAGCAGTGTCAGTGAGAAATGCATTGCAAGGCATCTAAAAATTTCATATTTTCCTGAGAAGCATGCTTCTGGATCCCCCTAGAGAGCAGACACTAGCTACCGAGCGATGTAGGACACTGGATACATGACTAAAAATCTATCTGACTGTATTATGTCATTTTCCCTCTCCAACTGAAACCCCTCAGTTTTCCTTGCGGTAACCTGTGCGTGCAGTCCAATTTTTCTTTGTCGGGCTTCGGGCTCTATAGCAAACATTTCAGGGCTCCAGGCTGTGTTTTCAGATGAGAAAACGACTTAGTTATTGTTCGAGCCGAATAAAAGAGCTTGTAATAAAGGGGTGGTCGTATTAACGGGGTTCCATTTATAAACGAGTGGTCTGAAGACTTGTGACCAGCTTGTAATACAAGCCACCACCAGCCGGCCGTCACAAACAAGTCAAGCCTGTCATGCAATTAATTACACTACTGACAAAATATTAAAGCTTGCGAGGAAACGTGCTATATGTTGTGTTCTATTACTCCTCCAATAAAATGCTTCACGCCTTTTGTTTATGGACAAGTTTATATTGGGTGAATAATTATTCGTTACAAAACTGACTTCTTGTTACGATATGCAAGTTGATCATGCCGTAACCGGACCTTTCGTTCATTGACAACTGAGAAGCGATTTCTAATATAATGTAGTTTATCATCCAGTTCATTTGAAAAACGGCATTAATATCAGGAACTTCATTCACGCTGCGAGAGCCTGATAATTGCTTGCATTAATTTTTCACTACGGAGAAAAAAAACCGCCGAAGACATTATTTCTCTTATCCTAATGCGGCCTTTTATTTTTGCGGGGCGGGGCGGGGCTTAGAATTCACAAAAATCGTGCACAAATTAACCAGTAGAACTTACGCCAGTAAAATTTTTGCGCCGATCGATGAGTTACTTATACAAAAACTGATGAAAATACTAAAATTTCCTTTCCCGGCAAAAGTAGATATCCATTGCACATGTTTAAGTTTCGCGGGGATTTCGCGGGTTTCATTTTGCAGCAGCTTCAACTGTAAGACAAAAAATAACGAAAATAAAACTAACGCAAAAACCAAAGACATTAAGGTGAGTTTATTAGAATCGAAGTAATGCCAATGTTTCGTTAAAACCGCTGCCAATGCTTTCAACTATACTAAATTTAAAAAAAGACATTATATAGAGAAGAAGTCTGGGAGAGAAGAATTTGTAGTTTGATTTAAAGTAGCCAATAACAGACCTTCACGGTAACTGTACATGGATACAATTGCAATTTGTTCGTGCGCCACTATATCCGGACAAAACGTATTCATATCTTTTTTCTTTCAGTCACAAAACCAGCGTTTCCAATTTATCGACCGTTTGCAATAGAAAAATAAATGACTTTTTAACATTAACAGCACACTTTGCTTTATGAGTTTACTGAGGTCAAAGGAATTTCTGAGGAATTAATTTGTTTTACCTTAGTTGCAAAAAGTATATATTTAAACTAAAAAAATCATGACCCTATACGGAACCGTCATCTAAACTCTCGTGAAATGTCGCCTCGCGAAGTTTTCAATTGAAAGCACCAAGCATTTGACGTTTGTCTTATAAACCCATCCACTGGAAGAAGAATTATCTGTTTGATCACAAGTAGCGACGAATCAGGCTGTGTTGATTTAACGAAAGTCGGCAAGAGCCAATTCAAGCTCTTCAGACCATGATATTTTCGCATCAACAACAAACAACTTTCTTCCCGATCACTTCGTTCTCGATGCATCCGATTCTATTATAGGTTTAAACTGGAAAAATTGTCTTCTTTGGGTCATAAGTTTGGTGTTTTGATATAAACTGTAGAACAAAAGATCATGAAAACAATGGGAAAAAAGGAACATGCAACATTAAACATTAAAGATTCCCGAGAACCAATGACACGTGTAAAAGCCTAACAACATTGAACAACAATAAATCCTTTAGCTAGCTTTGAACGACAGATCGACCGGCCCATGGCCAACAGAACTGATCAGTTAATGAACTTCAACTGTAGGATTTAACAACACTGAGAAGGAAAGAAAAACGACATGGCTTCGGCTTCCTCAAGCCATGAACTTTTAGTTGAAAGCCCAAGAGGTAACGAAAGAAATTCACGCGGCGAAAGTCCAGGATTTCAGCGTCGCAGAATTGTGGACACTATCCTCGAAATTTGCTATAAACTTGACATGGTTTTATGCTGTGGTTTACACATCTGCGCTCGCTTTATTCGGCCTTGCTGTCGTCTTCGCCAATCGATTTTCACTCGTATGTCTTACATTGGTTTGTTGTTTGGAGCTTGCTTGTTATGCGGCTTTCTGCTGACTCCGAGGACAAGACATTACATGGGTGACGGCTTTTGCCAAACTGTTTCATACTTTTTCTGCGACACTTTGTTAAGTTACGCTTCAGTATATCGCGTTCTTTTTCTGCTGGCAATTTTCTACTTTATACAAAGCCTGATTTTATTTGGCGTTTGTTCAAGTCGAGAGCGACGAGCAGCAATTAACAATGGCTTCTGGGGAGTGAAGATCCTCGTTTTATCTTTATTAACGTTTCTATTTTTGTTTATTCCTCATTCTGACTACACTGGGGAAGTGTGGACATTCTTTGGCTTAAATGGAGGCTTTGCGTTCATAATTTTACAATTTGTACTGTTGATTGACTTCGTTCATGCATGGAATGTAAGCTGTGTGGAGCGGCTGGAAGCGTCTACAAACTATGGCCAGGCTAAACTTTGGTACATTATTCTTTGGGTACCTACAATAACTCTGTATGCAATTTCCATCATTTCAGTGATATCCTTCTACATGTTGTACGCCTGGACGCCTGGATGCCATAATAACATGTTTTTCATAACTTTTAATGTTTACCTGTGCCTTGCTGCGACTTATATCTCTGTGAACCCAGTCGTTCAAGAAGCGCGCCCGCGCTCGGGTCTTCTACAAGCAGCGGTTGCCACCACATATAATACATTCATCACGTGGCTAGCACTTTCCAACGAACCTGACGAGATCTGTAACCCATCACGTGACTATCTCTTCCCTGGCACTCCCTTCAGCAATATTCAAATTCTGTTGAGTTTGGGATTCATGTTCTTTGTTTTAATCTACGCATGTTTGCGAGATGTGCGCGCCCCGCAATATGGCAAGCTACATCCGGGATATTCACCTTCTCCGCCGTTGAGAGAAATCCGAGAGGTCCCGGGTGGGAGTGACGCGACAGTGCGTAGCAGTGCTTTTGCTAAAGGAGGCTGTGTATTTGATGACGAACAAGAAGGCGTGGCTTATAGCTATTCATTTTTTCAAGTACTTTTTTGCCTCGCTTCGCTCTATACCATGATGACGTTAACAAGTTGGTACCGTCCCGAAGAAGGCGAGCACTTGAGCGTCAAGTTGGTTTGTGGATGGGGAGCGGTTTGGATCCGACTATCCGCAGCTATTTTTAGCACGTTTATCTATATTTGGACACTTATAGCACCTGTAATATTCCCAGACACGTACAGAGATTTAGTGTTCTTTCAGTTTATGCTCGGTTCATGTAATCATAGAACAACTCGGACGGAAGTAGTACCATCGAAATAAGGATTCGAGATATTTTGACTTTCATCAGAGCGGTTTTCAATAGCCATTTCCGAGTTACGTTATGCCTCGTTGTCAAAGCGAGGTTAGGTGCACAACCTTTCATATGGAAATGAATTTTATTTGCATTTGAATAAAAACTCATTTCCATATGAAAGGTTGTGCACCTAGCCTCGCTTTGACGAGGCATAACGTAACTCGGAAATGGCCTATACACCAATATCACGCTAGCATGGCATGAAAATATATTTAATTTAATGGAAAAAAGAGTCCAGTATCAAATTCAGCACATCAATATTAGTAAAACTGTAAAGTTTCGTAAAGATTGCTCGTACACTGACGGAGATATGAACTTTTGAAACTTAGTACTCTGGCCTAATTTTTACAAAGAAATGTATGGGAAAAACACGAAAACGAGGCTGGACGGGCAATCTATGCCCGTCCACCATACATTTCTTTGTAAAAATGCTCAGTTTCAAAATTTCATATCTTCGTCAGTTTTCTAGAATTCTTTACAAAACTTTGTAGTTTTACTAATATCGATATGCTGAATTTGATGCTGGGCTCTTTTTCCCAATAAACTAAATATATTTTTGTGCCATGCTAGCGTGATATTGGTCTATTGAGTGTCGAAAGTGATTGCTTTGGTTTTGCATTGCTACGCTTTGTGATTGGCTAAAAAATCTCGCGCCACTTTCTCAACCAATCAGAGTAAAACCAAAACCAATCGTGACTTGCCGCACGCGTTTCCCGCGCTTGGCGCCGGCTACATATGTATGTATTTGGTTCAAACTATGATTGGTTCATTAGATTGTCTACCGTTTGTTGTGATTGATTGGTTAGGGTAATTGCTTTGGTTTTGGTTTCACAACACTCAATTAAAAACTGCTCCGTAAGCTGTTTTCGTGTTTATTGAGGGAGCTGAGTCTGTAAAGGCCGGATCCACAGTAGCCTGCGCATACAGCATGCTAGACCCACAGAAAAACATTGTGCGCAAAATATATTGCGCACAAATTCAAACACGAACTCAATTATGAAAATATCTCGTCTTTATATTAAGCCGATGTGTATATACTTGCGAAAACCATCACTTGATTTTAATCATTCTTATCGTGAGCTAGATCACAGTTTTTATTATTTTTTCTACTTACATTGCGATTTAATTTCTTAATTACACGGAACTTAGAAAACAAAAAAGTTAGGAAATTTAAGCGAAAAAAAGCCATCTATACTTTATTTGGCCGTATTTATTAGCTTTGTTACTTGAAATCACTTCATGGTTTGCTTTGTTATCAATACTACGAGAGCCTCTTACCAGTTTTCGTTGGATCGGTGGATTCCTAGTCGTAAGAAACGATGGATGTTTGATTTATTTTTCAACGTGCAATTAAAAAAGACGTGGGTTGCAGGGGCGTAGCCAGGATGTTTTCAGAGGTACGCACAATAAATGTGGTAACACTCTCCCCTACCTCTTCCCCCCCCCAACATTAAGTCCCAAATCTTTCTTTTTTTTAGACATTTTTAGGTACGCATGGCGTACGTGCGTACAGGTAGCTACGCCCATGGGTTGTACGTGTCTGGATTGAACAAATTTTGTATAAATCTTGAACGAAAACAAATACCGGTAAAACAAATGACCTCTTTCATGCAATCGATCTTTCAATCCTTCTCAAAAAATTAAAAGCAAACTTATTGTCACAGCAATATCTAAAATAACGGAGTTTGCCGTTATGGTATATTTTTTCGTTTCAACTTGTTTCCCATTTTTCTAAAATTATTACGATTTTATAGGTACTTTAACTACCACTAGTAATTTTCCTGTTTTAGTATGTTGTTTGTAAAAAAAGTATCTATAGTTACGAGTGAAATAAAATTGAATTGTCGTATAAAATAGTGACCTCTCCATTCCATAAGTAATGCGGTGCTATGATAATTAATTTTGAACTACAATCGAACCACCCCAGGGAAATCAATCTAGTTGGACCCTCTCGTAAACGACCACCTCTCGTAAGCGACCACCTGTCGTAAGCGACCACCTCTCGTAAACGACCACCTCTCGTAAACGACCACCTTTCGTAAGCGACCACCTCTCGTAAGTGACCACCTCTCGTAAGCGACCGCGATCACTTTTAACACTGGCGATTTGAATTTTTCTATTGTTTTTAACCTCTGTTGAGCGACCACTCGCCCATATTCAATGTCACTACTGACGCAAATTGAATCATGTGTTACAGGACAATTCCAATAAAAAGAAAATCTTGTTCCCTGCATCAAATGTTCAATATGATACAATATTTTGCCCGGATAGTTGCTTTGTACATTGAAATTACTACAGGTTCATACGACTCCTGGGGTGTGACCTCCCTTAAGCGACCACCTTGGCTTGGCCTTGGGTGGTTGATTGTATCTTGGTGATGATTGTACACTAGCCTTTCCCTTGCGCTAAGAAAAAAAGCAAAGGCGACATGTGAACAAAACGCACTGAGAACTAAAATAAGATGGCAGATTAGATCTCTAACTCACTTCCTGTAGCGCTCGCAATCCTTCTTCGCCGCCGTTTTTCCTTCGCTTCCCACTATCTCAACGCTAGATTTTCTCAAAGTCCCTTCCAATACTAATTTTCGACAAGTAAGTTTCTTCGTTGGAAGTTCTTCGCGACTTAAATTATAAGTAATGCTCCACATAAGAACTATAGTAAACTTCATTGTTCTGCGGCATTGGCTCTTTCCCACATATAACACATATTGGTTTGAAAAATAGAGGAGGGGCTGATGGTTCATAATTATATTTCATTATAAAAATAAAGAAAATCCATTTGCGTCAAATAAATTTTAGGAAATGTTCGTGCTTAACCAATCAGAATAGCAGAAGACAATAGCTAATAATTTTGCTTCTTTGATGAAGTTCCCCAAATACAATTATATCTTTTAAAACTTGCAGGTTGTGCGATTGGGTCTCAAATTACTTGAAACCTTAAAAAAAATAGACAAAATGCACCTTGAACCCTACCTTTTTAGCAGTTTTTGAGTCTAGGCCAATGAGATCACTAGTTGTAACAATGAAAAAAGTTGACATTCCATCGTGCATTGCCGTTGACGCTATCGTTCTTGTGGGGATCATTACATAAACTGTTAAACTGGACTAAAAAAACAAAGGTTGACTTGTGGCAAGTCTAATATGATGCCTAAACAGGACAAAATATAACAAAGGGAAAATAAATACGTGTGATGTCAACTACATCAAAATGTCTTTTCGCCAATAAAACAAATGCATTCTGACAAGTAATTGACTTTTACTAATCGGTTGCACAACCCCCTCGAAAATATCTACGAAAGTGAAAATTCTGAGAGGTGAAAACAACAGTTGAATAGGTCGACTAAGCGAAGTGAAAAACACGACAGTTATAAGCCTCAAGGTACATTCGCAATTCTCTACTAGTGGGTTCATTTGGAAAAATAAACCCCGACAACAATAAGCGGCACAAAGATTGGTGCATAACAAACTAACTTTAATCACTGATTTCATTTTATACATCGGTCATCTTTCTATGCCCCGGCAAAACGAAGACGCTCTTGCGAATCCATCTGGTTACTACATACATGCATTTGTATTGTGTCCAAACTGATAAAGTTCCAAGTCTCGAGCCCAGGACACGCACGTTCCAGTGCTCTTTGCAATTGCATGACGCGTCCCCTCTTTTCTCGCGCTTTACAGAAAATAATGTAATGGCGCTTGGGACGTTCCATTTTTCTCCGTACACCCCTCCTCCTCCACCCAACTCCCCCCCCCTTCCCTTCCCTAAAGACAGGAGGAATTCGATCCCTCAAATTTTGGTCGGTGCCCTTTGAAGAAAAAAATCCGAGGGATTCATTGTTTGTCTGCACATTTGTACAAAATATCCGATGCTTCCAAATTTTGGCGGCTCCGTTGAAGAGAAAATCCTATTCCCCCCTTAGCAAAAAATCTGCCATCCTTTGGGGTGGGGGGGGGGGGGGGGGGGGGGGGGGGGGGAAGGATAAAAAATGGAACGTCCCTAGGACTCGAGTCTTCTTCTGGCCAGGATTTTGGTCTGAAGTAAAAAAACTGCTAACTTGTACTTCTAAGATCTTCATTAGTACATGTAACTACAACGCAATTTTCACTGTCCACTGAATATATTAAAAGTTTCTAAAAGGTAGGTTTGTGTTTCAAAATATGAAGTGGTTGAAAAATGAGAGGTTTGACCCTCTGACTAAGGCAAGCTTTGGACGATTGACTTGTTTCTTCTTGGCTCCAGACTCTTCTCGACTTTCATCTGCACATGCATATACAGCATCCAGTTTGGATCAGAATTTGTACAATAATTAGTTTTCCAGTTTTATCTGCCTTGAAAATCATCACCTCTTCTTTTCTTTCCCGTGTCTTCCCTAAACAAGAGACAAAATGCAAATGTCTTGTCTCGGGTGTTTCTTGGTGTTGCGGAAGCCACTGTTGGTTAGCTTTTGTGTTGTGGCCTGGGTATTGTTCAGAGTCTTTTGAATCTTTTGTTTTATGTCATTTGGTGATCACACCATCCGCAACACCAAGAAACTACCCTTGTCTCTGATATGTATTTCTATTTTTTATACTTTAAATAACTTGGGGCCTGTTCACATGGATAAAAATTATTTCCTCCCATCTGCCAAACCCTAAGTCACTGAACCTGGTTGCAACCTAATTTCCATGTTATACAGTGGAACCTCCATTTTAAATGGTGACACCACTGGGACCAGGAGGGGTGTCCCCTTAAAAGAGATGTTCCTTTAATAAAGGTGATAATTACAAACTTAAGATTATATGAGCACCTTGCCGGCCGAGACCAGAAGTACCCACGCTGAGGGAAGACTATAAACAAACTAATTACTAGTAGTAATCATAGATTATAGTGCGTCTCCTTATCCCGTGGCACCTCGTCTTGACCTAGTACCTCAGTTTCATGAATTAATTCAGCCACTGTTTAAAGGGCTATGTCGCGAGATTTGTCACGCAGGCAAAAACGTCGGGCCGACATCAAACAAATTCACGCTATCGCCGTGGGATGGGGCAAAATCCTGCCGTGCTGTGTACTCCGAAAGGTCTCAGATTTTTCCAGCATATAAATAGTATAGTTGTCTTGATTTCATTTCGGTTATTTCTCCGATTCTGAAATCATACTCCTCAGTACATGTACTAATACCGGAACCGGAAATGAGAAATTTCTGAGAAAGCCTGAAAAAGTGCTCCCGTGATAAACTTCTTGGACACTTCTTGGCGTTAATGGAGCATGAAATCGACGATTAAGTCACGCAACATTCAACGTGAATTTCGCAGGATTTTTCGGATAAAATTACAACTACCAGTTGCAAGTAAGACACAAGACTGTTGAATATAATTCCTTTATTAGCGAGACAAAATTTAGTCACAAAACTGCGAAATCTTTAGTCGCAAATGCGCCCGATACAGGCGCAATTTCGAGCACTGTAAAGTTAATCTGCGTTCACCTGGCGCGGCCGGTCAGTGAATTATTGCTTCAAGACATACAGCGAATTGCACCGTACCTTAGAACATCGCGAAGAACGACGTTGGTATTTAAGTGAAAGCTTCCTAAATCAGGCAGATAACCACAGCAAAATTAAGATGGAACATTCAAAACATACCAGAACGGTAGTGAGGAAAATCCGATAACTTCTTGCTTGATTCCAAAGAGACCCAACAACTAACTTGGCCCGGAGAAGAACCTTCGTCCAATTTTTCCACAGCGTACTTTTAGTAGGCATTGAAATATTGAGCCGTACGATTTCAAAATCGGGAAAATATCCGAAACTAAATCAAGACAAATAGATTATTCACATGTGACATTTCGGAACCCCAGCTCCCCAGGATGGTGCCTGGTTTCCACGTGCTAGGAATGCTGGATACTATTGTGACGTTTCAAGATGGCGCAGATTTGGTACCGACACTTTTCTCGATTCGTTCCGCCTAGCCGACAAGATTAGGAAGCGTCTCCTTCGTCGACGCAACAAGGGCCTCAGGAAATATGTACAATGCTTTCATACCTGTGCCAGAATACCTAAGCTGGTTGGCCTGTGACACAAACTGTCTCCTACCTTGTGAAGCCCTGGCTAGTTACCAGGTTCTCTTGTAACATCCGGTCTTCTTGGATTAGATTTGGAAGATGTTCACACTGGGTTGGTGGCAAAAGGTTGGGAATAAATCGTGCAAACAAAAGTGGATTTCGTGATGAAAACTCTGCAGAATAACAACAACAACAAAGATTTTTTTTTTAGAAACAAATTTCCAAAAGCACAAAGACCATATTTTTTTCTTTGTTTCTGTACCAGGGCTGTCATTAAAGGCCATCACCCGTAGCATCTGTTACGGGTAAGTACACTTAATGGGACCTTAATGTTACGGTTGATTTTACCTGTTACATGCATGTATATGTTGAAGTTCAATTTTATCCTTGGTTCAATTTTGATTTTCCATTATTCTTTTCTATGTTAATATATGAGATAATGAATATGAAAACAAAGGAAAATCAAAATTGAACCAAGGATAAAATTGAACTACAACATGTATGTATGTTAAATTTACTGACAAAGCAACAAGCTTGTTACAGGTGTTGAGATCAGAGCAATGCCTGTCTCAAATCCTAATGACAGCCCTCTTTACTGCAGTTTTTAATGCAATCTTAAGCTCAACCTTCCCTTTATTCAACATAATCCAGGCAACACTATTGCACATTAGTAGGAGAGATGTTTAATACTTAATATTCTCATGTATGAGCTATTACATTTTAGCTCTGCTGTTAGGCTAGCCTAGATCTATATGTGGTTAGTATGCTAAGCCAGGGGCCATATTTCCTTGAATAAGCTAGCTCCCAGTACGTTTTATGCTTGGCAATAAAGCTGGAGAACTGGTGATCTTCCTATGGGTTCATGTTAATATCAGATTTCATAGCAGTTATGGGGTGCTTATCTGAGAGGGGTGGGGGTGGTGGTGGGGGTGGGGGAGTTAATGATGGAAAGGTGCTTAATCAAGGAAACACTTTTTAAAAGGATCACCATGACAAGTTAATAGCATGAACATTACCTGGCTTTAGTGAGTAGAGTCCTTTGATAACAGTCATCATGATCTGAGGATCCACACCAAATGGCTTGGATGAGACCTCCTCAATAACAACTGTAACATCAGAATACAAGTATGCTTTTAGATTGATCAACATTCAAGCGGTAATGTGAGGCCTTGTTGCTAATCATTGAGGTTATCATTGAATTTTTCATTATCCTTCCGTGAACTCCTGATTTGACTTGACCCTAGCCTGTGAAGACAACCGCCTCTCATCACTCCCGGCTGCTTGGGGAGTTTGTGCAAGAGAGCGTCTTTGGTTGACTGAATGCCGCAAGCGGCCGGGAATGATGAGAGGTGACTGTATTTGCAGGCTAAGTTGACGCCATCATCAGGGTTTTTGTTAAGGTTTGCAAACAGGGACCATTTATTGGCACGAGGTAAGTGTGGGAGGGGGATGTTCCCCTCTCACTGGGGGAGGGGGGTATAGGAGACTTACCACAAAATTTTTTTTTGAACTTTTGAGGCCCATATTGTGCATTTTAGGCCATTTCTGACCAATTTGGGTTTTTGTTTTAACTGTTATGAAAGAGGCATTAGTAATGAAGCACAGTTTTATTTCACTCGTAATAAAGATCAAATAGCCTTATCAACTTTAGCAGTTCTTTATTCAAATATCTTAGCCCATTTCCCTGAGAAATAGCTGGGACAAGAATTGAAATAGCAGAGTAAAGGTCCTGGTGTCCCTGCTCTAACAAATACCCTGCATCATGCGCAAAAATTCAGAGCGGTGTGGTTAGGGTGGGAACTTACAAGGCCAGTTATAAAATGTCATCAGGATTAATAATAACCATATGCAGATCTATTTAAAGGTGGCTTTATACAAGGCAATTTGCTTCTTACAACTTGATAAAAAAATGACAAGACAAGTTGAAAAAAAATGTTACTTGCTTGTTTCTAGTTGCCCTTGGGGAAACCACATTAATTTTGTTGGTTTGATTGCCCCAATGGACTTGACGTCTGAGCGTAACCATTCTTTGTCAAATTTTGATCTGCTCTTTTGGGGGGGGTCCAAATGAGCTGGATTTTTGCGTGTGGTCTCCAATTTAATAGAAAACCACAGCCCTGTATTTTTTCCTGCTGGTTTATGCCTCGTTTTTAAGTAAAACGGTATGCAATCCTAAAGAACAACTAGCGGCTATCTGACGCTTTGCTGATTTCATTGTTCAGGAAAACAAAAGGTTTCTTAAATGTTTCTTGTTCAACAGAAAATCTCCAAAAGTGCTGCTGAGTTTTTTGCATATGTTTTTAATTGGAAACGAAGCACAAACCAGTGGGGAATAATACAGTGCTGTGGTTTTCTATTAAAATGGAGACCAAATGCAAAAATTCAGCTCATTTGGATGAAAAGGAAAAAAAAAAACAGAAGGAATTCTCCATAGAATGGTTATGCTCCGACTGCTCAGGGGTTTCAATAAGAATTGAAGTAGGTGGCTGGCCAAGGTATAATAGGCGGCTGTGACAGATAAGGGGCTGTAAGGCCCCATGCCACTAGGGCGGTCTGGTAACCGGCAGTGAGAGGTGAAGTAGGCGGCGGCACACCACCTGTAGCCGGCTTCTTTTGAAACCCCTGCTGCTTCAATTAAGCCAAGGCATATCAAGTGTAGCCCAGTAACAGTATTGCAATAATTACATCAACAAAAACCATGGCACTGACTACTTCAAAAAAAGAAAGAAAAAAGAAAGGCTTAGCAGCTGTGATAAAGTTAGGGAGTTAATAATTTTATACTATAGAGACATGTAGCGTTGTTCTAACTTTTGAGTCTGTGGACAAAATCCTATGGTGTGTCCATTCAAATTAAACCTCTTCAGAATACTTTTGAATGGCACCATATGTTTTCCAATGAGCTTATAATATTTTTACAAAATGAAATTTCAGATTTTTCTTTTCTTGAATTCTGATTTTTGGCACTCTTGGGAGAGTGTTAATGAAGAAAAACGTTTTTTAGACTATACAGATAAACCTTGGAAATGAAAGGGTTTTATTATTTATCGCTCATTATATGGCTAGCATTACTTACCAAAGAGAATTTCATTGTCAGCAACAAGATTTGTGAAGAGTTTCCCTAGTTCAGTCTTTAGATCAGTTTTCAGCTTTGTTGTGACATAAAAACGGTTCTAAAGGACATAAACAGCATTAAATCTTTCAATAATTCATTCCTTGAGTGAGAGATATTTTAGTCTGCAGAATGAAATTCCAAAAGTGACTGGCCTTTCAAATGAAAGTTACACAGTGTCCTTATTCTTATGGTGCTGTCAGATACATGTAATAACAAATGAAATAATTATGATGGATTTCGTTTTCTATTTTGAGTTTGGCTGCTACAAGAAGTCAAAAGAATAAAAAAAAAACAGTTTGATGGAAGAAAGTAGTGGGAAGGGGTGGGGGGGGGGGGGGGGGGGGGGGGGGGGGGGGGCTAGGATCCAATGAGTTATCTTAATCTGTTGTCTTCATCTGCATTGAACGGTCACTCTTAAAATAAATTTGAGTATTCATTAAATACATTGTGTATGGTCTGCTGTTAAATAAATTCTGTAATTTCTTTCCTTGTATCGTAAGATCAGTGGAGGTATAAAAAGCTTTGTGGACAATATTAGTCTTGTGACAGTCCATTCTCTCTCCGTCAGTCTCTTTTCCGTGATTTTCAGCTATGCCACTCAAACCTATATAAGTGGTCAGATAGCCATTCCTCAATGATGGCCACTTACTGGTAATACAGGTTTACCAGTATAAAACATTTCAACTTTTCAGTGTGATTGGTTTTCATTAAAGTTGTTGCCTACTTACTGTATTATTTCTTACACAATTACATTAATCTAATTTATTAAAATCTCACCATGTAACTAAAGATGGCAACTATTCCACTAACAGCTTGAAAAAACTGCGCCATTGCAAAATGAAACTTCTCCAAATAAGCTTCTCTTGGCGTCATCTACAAACATGAACAAACAAAACATTCATTATAAAGCTGGACTGCTAAAACAGAAAAAAATTCTCATGAAAAGACCTTGTGAGCTGGGGAATGGTTTGCAGTAAGGTTGTGTAATACGAGTGTCAGTAATAATTACTGAGAAATAATTATTATTAGTTATTATTATTATTATTACCAATAATTATCATAACAATGTCATATTGAAGAGCTCCCAGCAAGAACGTCCTAAGTATGTTTTTTGGCAACTTTCACTAAAATTGTGTGTTTTAGGCCTTTAAAAGCACAGTTTTGTCAAATTAATGATTTATTATTGCTGAGGTACTTAAAACAGATCCAAAATGGGAAAGAAAATCCATATCCTTGAGAAATGTTTTGGGCCTTAGGACACCCACCCTAAGTATCTTTTCAAGATAAAATTTTATTCTGTTCGAAGATAGAAGATTTGTTGACCTGGTTGAAATCCTTTCAGTTACATTTACATGATCCAGTCATAATCTTGGCAAGTGAGTCCCTTTTGAGGCCAAAAAAACAAGATTTCAGTGAAAATTTTCCAACTTTTAGGACGTTCTTGCCAGGAGCCCTTCAATTGTTTTCATGTATATTGCATTCAAGAATGCCATGTAGAAAAATGAGAAAAATCATATCTCAACACACATGAAGATATCAATAAATATATTTTATTTTCAATGTAAAGAGTGAAGGGTGTTGTGGTTTAAATTTTTTTTTGGTTTGAAAATTTTCAAACCAGTTTAATTTTTGTTTTCCTTTATCTCAAATTCATTATCATATTCCAAGACAAAGGAAAACAAAAAATCAACCTGGTTTAAAAAATTTTAAACCAAAGAAAAATTTGAATCACAACACATACATTGATATCTTCATACCATGTTTGCCCCCTTTAAATGTCAAATGAGTGAAAAGTTGTTGGTTAGTAATCAAAACTTCTTCGGATCTTCCTCCAAAAACTTTCAAAGACTTCAGCAATCTTCAGAAAATGGTCAGAAATGTTTGTACAACCTTGCAACAGTATTCAGAATATTTTTGAACATCTTTGGAAAAGTGCTGCTTGGAGAACTGAAATTTCTCTTCTCCGACCCGTGTGCCATACTTGTGAGATATCAAGTTGAACCCTTAAAGAAAAAATTTCATACAATGTATCTCTGCCCACCCATGCATTATCTTATGTTTCATTTCAGAAAATCCTGACAAGGTCCATTTAGCTGTGTCCTTTTACCTGTAGCTCTTCAGAAACACGTCTCAGGTAGGAAGTTACAAGTTCAATAAGGCTGCTGTACATCTTGTCGGCATACTGCTGGCACACACATTTATACACAGTGCTACAAGAAATAAAATAGCTCAATTAAAAAAGAACATAAAAAAGGTGAAGAGGGATTCAGAAGTTTTCACTGCTCAAGAGAGTTTTCCGCACTAGAATTTTCCTAAAACCTTCTTAATTCAAAAATTGAAACATAAGATTAGGCCGCCTTTGAATTTATGGCTTAACTTTACAATACCAGGCCACTCTGAAGGCATAAGGGATATTGTGTATATATGGGCACTGTGCTCCACAGTCAATGAATGATAGTTAAACAAGTGCCACAGTGGTCTGCAGTCCCATAGTGGATGTTTCAATGACAAAATGATTAAATAAATAAATTAATTAATGCAGTCATGCCAGTCTGCACTCCACAGTCCACTAGTCTGCTGATGTAGATGTCTTGAATTAATAAAGAACAAGACGCTGTGGGAGCGTATACTTGGGCGTCGTTGTATTAGGCATATTGGAGAATAATTGTCTTGGGAATCGGCATGCACGTTATTTCACGGTTTGATGATTGGGAGTATTCGGATAGTGTGAGTAGTCTAATAAAGAAGCGCGTTAACCGTCTAAAACAAGAAGACACAGTACACTTAGCGTGTGAGATCGCACGCAAATTATTAAAGTAGTGTGTCCACTGTGTCAAAAGACGAGTACATACTGAAAAATACAAATCGATGCTTACTTTGTATTTACCGTTGAAAAAAAGGCCGTATGTCAGAGTTTCCCGATGGTTGTTATTGGTTTTAGCTAAATCTTGTAACTAGCTGGTCTGTGTTTCCGACACTTTTGAAGGGATAATAGCCGCAAAGTGGCCTTTCGAAGCCATGATGTAATTGCCTGGCCCGGACCCGAGGTCAAAACAACTTTTCCAATTGAAAGTTTTGCTGGAAGTATTCCCGCCGTTATTATAATAAAGTTTTAATGAAACTTATAAATTTAATCAAAGTTAACGACAGAAGTGATAATTTAGGAGGAGAGAAACAAATTTAGCCCTTTGAAATATATTTTTTCAGTTGAGGTAAAAATGTTGCAATTTGCATAATGTGAAAGTAATTTGAAACCTTTCCAGTACGCATAACGCAGCTGTTTCGTAAAACATCTCGCAATCAGACACACGAAAATATATCCAGTTTTTATTCCTCTGTATCCGAAACACAGAAAAGAAAATTAAATGAAAAAGTGATCGCTTTAAGGTTATTTTTGCCCGAGAAACATTCACTAGCGGAAGCAAAACTCGCAAGAAACGTCTCGCAAGACACCGCGTGCATTGTTTACATCTCTCGGCGGTGAATTTTTGCACTCAAAGTTTCAGTTGTCTGTTCTGTTCTTTCAACTTCACGAAATAAAAATTAATGAAAGACAAACAACCGAAAGAAGTGAAATTTATTGGGATTCCTACCATGCTTATATTTCTTCCTTCGCTGTCCACTGTTCACTTCTTCTTGATATATAAATAAGCGCTATGTATGTATTCGTCTAAATTATCTTCTCCATGTTCGTTTTAACATGTTTTAGCGGGTTTCCGTCATGAAGGTATCGTAGAATTAATCGCGAGTGTCAAATACTTTCGCAGTGTCTTCTTCAGTAATTTCCTTACGCATATTGAATATGAAACTGTTAGATGCAACAGAGAAAACACAACTCGCACTTTGTGACGTTCGCCTCGCATTAACAAACAACAGGTGTACTCCACCGCGGTCAAACGAGAGAAATTTGCAAAAGTTAACCAAAGTACTTCAAAGTTAAGGTTGTCATTTTCACTGTTTATTAAAAGTTTCATATATTGACAATACACTGTCAACTCACTAAACGTTTTGAAAGTTTACTAAAAAAAGTTCTAAGCGTTTGAAAACTACGAACCGCAGAACTGTCGGCGCCATTTGCCAACACAATTTTGCTCAGGCACGAAGCGTTTTGATCAGTTTTCAACGATCGAAAAGAAGCTCGTTATTTTGAGCCGGAAAGATAAAAAGATAGTTACATAAACTAATTATTTTATACATCCTTGCCCACGTTTCCACTTAATTCTAAATGAATCCCACCAAATAAAACGAAAAACGCCTCGAATGTGTGACCGCGGTGAAGGTTTGAATAATCCCGCCGTCCCCAGAGTTGCGCAATACTGCACATTTGTGGACGACCAAACTGCATTTTAATACTTGGTCGCTACGCCCAAGTAATAATGAATAATGATCTCACCTTTAATGTGAGATCATTTCAATACTTCACTACATTCATATACAGATAGAAAACAATATTTATACAGAGTAACCCAGTCAGCTCGAAGGCTGGTATATTTAGGGGCCCTGTTTATCCTAAATTAGGGAGCTTAAGCAGCCACGATCCATCATGGTAATGGCAGCGAGAACTGCCCAAAACAATAGGTTTAATGAGTAAAAACAAAGCCTCTGCACATGCATTTTACAATTTGGTACATTTCTTTGCCGTTCCCTGCAAAACAACAACGTCAAATGACCAAATTTAGGTTTTGTGGAGAACATGAACACACAACGGTTAATTTTCCTTTCTCTATTTGAACTTGAAAGCCATCCCTGCAAATTAAGCTCCTGGCAATTCAGTCATGTTAGACAAACTAAACAAATTGCAACAACTGCAAAGTAGTTTAAAATAGCACAAGTCCTTTTTTCAAGTGACGTTTTCCTTGGCATTGCCATTGTCATTGCTTAAGCTCCCCATTGTCCAGGGGACTGCAGACGGCGGTAGCAGTTCATTTCAATCTTTCATTAGGAAGACATATCTTAAAGTGTATATGACAGATTTTTTCATTTGCTTGTTGGAATCTACATGTACATGGCTTTGGACTATTTCCAGTCTTTCTTCTTGCGCAGTTTTGTACCCCATCGGAAGTGAAATTTCACGTTTTTAGATAGCTAAAACACAGAAAATAAAATCGATATTGAAAAACTCTTTTCGATTTTCTTATAAGAACACCATGTAGATTCCATCAAGCAAATAAAAAAAATCTGTCATATACACTTAAAAAATTGACTAAAGGACCGTGGGATTTTGTACCTAACGCTTTCTGAGTGGCCAGGTATTGTTAAGTCACTCCACATTTTACTGCCATCCACTCTTCCAACAACATGATATTAGTGATGTATAAGAAACAATTAAGTTATTTTGAGCTGATTTTCAAACTGATGGCCTGTGATGGGAAGCAAAATACCTGTACATTTCTTCATAAGAAATTGGTATAAATTGCCCAGGATTCTGTTGCAAAATCATCACAATCGCGCTCTCCAGCTTTGGCCAATGTAAACTGATATAATCTTCATCATTGAAAGTGGTAACTACGACAAAAACAATGAGTGAAAATCAAAATATCAACTTTATATTAGACTAGTAAATAAGCGGACTGAAATAGCAATATTTAATTTGGCGGGTTGATTTACCTCTAGATTGTCTAAGTAGCGAGTTTTCTGCAACACCGTTAGTGGACATGTTGGCTTAATTCTCCGAAACTCGCCTTTAGAAGCATGACAAGTTTTACGGGCGGAAAAATTGGCGATGCTTCGGTCAATCGTCCGCCATTTTGTTGTTCTCCCATCGTTTCCAGGGTCTTCTTGGTAACGCGGGAGGAATGGGTCGAGGGAGAGATTCAAGATGGCGGACTCGGAGTCTGACGATGCTGAAGAACAAAACAGAAAGAAAGAAAGGAAAAGAAGGCAGGAAAACAGCGATGATAAGTCTGATGGAGATTCATCTTCAGAAGCAGATACAGATGCATCAGATGAAAGTTTTGATGAGAACATGGTGAGCGTGTTTTAATCAGCTTTTTGTAGACGGTCAAGAAGTTCTGCTACAAGCTTAAGCTTATGTCCATGCAGAGGCCATGTTTTTTTTTTACTGATTTCTTTTTTGCTGCTGCAGGAGATCCCTGTTGAGTTTGAGGCTTTTCCGCCAACAGAAGAAGATTTTAGTGGAATGCGATGTCTCTTACAACAAGTGAGTTGAATGAAAACAATTAACTTAAGCTTAATGACCATGGGCCAAACAAGACAACTTGAGCCTCGTACGAAAAATGAATCACAAAATAAATGGACAAATAAATAAATAATACAAAACATAATAAATAAGCTTCACGATACAAAAAAAAACATTAAGCTTGAGTATTTGTTTTTGTATCATGAAGCTTATTAATTTTTATTATGTGTTGTATTATTTATTTATCCATTTATTTTGTTATTCATTTTTCATACGAGGCTCAAGCTGTCTTGTTTGGTCCATGGTCAGTGTAAAACTCCATGGCCAACTAGTACTACAGACTGCAGACTCAAGCTAACCCTGGATACTATAAATTATTATCCTGGCCTAAGATGATTTCATGTTTAGGTTTAAGCTAGTCCTGATGTAGTCTCCAGTTGGTTTGGTCTCCTACAAAGCTGTTGTTAGGGTTGTCATGTAATGCTCCTTCGCCAAGAGGGGGAGCATTGTGTGATGATCCAAATGACGTCTGTGTAGGAGACGACAGCTATTTTAGTGTGCAGTTCAGACAGGAACGCAGTATAAAGTTTTCATCTTTTACTGATATGAAAGCCATACTGGTTTCATGTACTTCCCCCCAAATGCTGAAGGGTCTTCTGGTCTTCAGATCCCTGCAGTGCACCTTATTTCAAGCCGTTCAGAAACCTACACCCCTTTGAGGAAAATATGTTCTGTTGTCCTGATCATTTGTTGGTTTTTATGACTTTTTACAGTTATTTCAAAAGAGTGCTGTTAATCTTTCAAAGCTTTGTGATCTGATAATTTCTCAACCTGAAGTAGCCACTGTTATAAAGGTATGTCTTAAGATTATATTGCTATCAATTCTCTTCAGTCACTTCCAGCTATGCATATAAAGGAAATCAGTCACTGACCTATCACCACGCAATCCACCCAGAAGTGGTGGATTGGGTGGAGGGGCCTGGGGCCACCCACACCCTCCTTATCATACCCAACAACAACAGCAGTCAATAACATTTTCAACCCCCCCCCCCCCCCCCCCCCCCCACCAACAATAGAGTCTAGATCCACTGCTGCCCAGTTTTTTCCTCGTTTAATTTGTGCCATTTATTAAAATACAGTGTAAGTTTGACCGGGTTTGAGTCTAAGCTGAATGAGCTGCAAGGCTATACAAGGACCAGATCTGAAGAAAGCCTGACAAATATGGCTAATCATTTTGCTATCCAGCCTAAAATTAACTCAGACCACAGCTTCCTCTATTCTGGCCAAAATGGGGAATAACTTTAGATTGAGAACAGCACCTCTTCAGGTATTTGAAAATGAAGTGCAATTATTGCTTCATGCCTCAAGCTTGACCAGAAGAAAAACTTTAAACTTTCATTTTGTATCGAACAAAGTTTATGAAATCTGTTGGGGATGAAGGGACCTAATGTAAATTTTATTATTTAATTGATTAAATTTGCAAGGTTGTAAATGAAGAAGACCATGAAAGCAATGGTGAAAGTAAAGATAAGGAGGAGGAGGCAGAGGAATCAGAAGAAGACATTTATGGAATTACAACAGTGGTTAACCTAAAAAAGCATCAGGTATAACTACTATAACAAACAAGATTTAATGTCTTATTTTGAGGAGGAGGAGGTGCAGTGGTTTAATGGTTAGCACATTGGACTTTCAACCTGAAGGTGTTGTGTTGTCTCCTTAGACAAGAAACTTGCTCCACATTACCTCCCTCCACCCAGGTGTATTAATGGGTACCAGCGACATAATGCTGGAGGGTAACCTTGCGATGGACTAGCATCCCATCCAGGGGGGAGTAGTAATACTATCAGCTGCTTCATCCTACCGAAACCAGGTTATACTCCAGCAGTTGTGAGCCATTAGGCTTGTAAAGACTTTTCCTCTTTTTACCTTTTTGAGGAGAAGAGCAATGTTTGGCTGTAATTCTTTGTTTGATAAATGTCAACTCTAAATTTTTAACTCTCTAGATTAAGAATGACCAAAATCCCTATAATATTAACAATGGAGTGGAAACTTTCACAAGTTTGACTGTTGTAAAATCACAATCAAATCTGGCCAATCACAGCAAATACAAACAATCCAATAAACCAATCAGAACTTGAAAACATGTGCGGGAAAACGGCAAATTGTTTCAAGTCGCTCAGATGGAGTCAACTGTATATTGGTTCTCTTTGTATTTACACAGGAAAATGATGCTGTTAAGCAGCTACAAAAGCTGCTGGCAGATAAGTGTAAAGAATCTGGATCAAAAGAAATCAGAAGAGAGTTCACAGAGGTGATGGAAGGACAGCATGCTGTGGGATTCCTCATTAATGAGCGCTTTATTAACATTCCACCACAGATTGCTGTACCTGTTTACAGAACATTAAGGTGTGAATTACAACATGTAAATATGCCAGTAAATTTTTGCATTTAGTTGAAACTTTGTGTGATATTACCAGTACATTAAAATTTCAAGGGAAAATGATTTGGGCCAAAAGCAAGCTCCGGTCATTGCAGACTGCCAATGGTAGGAAAATGAGTCCACATGGCCAGAGCTTGAAGCAGCTAGAAGTACTGTACAAGTATTACTACTCCTCCAGGACAGGATAGTGTCAACATGAGGATGTCACAAAATATTTCAAATGGTGTTTGGACCCTGGGGGGTACTCCCATATATGAGCTATGTAGGTATGTGCCGCTGTGAAGGGTATGGTTTTCAGGCAGTTAAGTCTGGGATAGGGTATAGTTATCAGAGATTTTTGGTCTAGAATAGGGCATCAATTTCCGCGACACTGATCAGTTGCGTGAAGAAATTTAGTCTAAACAAGGTTTGCTGGCAAATGGCATTTAAAAATCGGTACGGCAGGCAGTACGGCATTTTTACTGACCCCTGTTAACTAATAACTGTAATAGTGAACGAGTTTCTGGAAAAATAGTGAGTCTGGAATAGGTCTAGGATAGGGTAGGGTTTTTCGGTGTTTAGTCTAGAATAGGGTTGCAAAATGCAGCTAAAATGGTCTAGTATAGGCTAAGGGTCTCAGAGTCCCAGCAGCACATCCCCGCCCAAAAATTTGCAGAGTACCCCCCCCGCCCCCTGGGTTTGGACTTGGTTGAAGTGTTAAATGGCTGTTTTCTTTCTTAGATCGGAACTGAAGAAGATCTATAAAAAGGTCAGTAAATATTTAAGACATGTACAGTTTTAATATATCGATTCTTACAGCTGGATAACAATGTCAGGGCTCGAAAATAGTCCCATCCAGTTATCCAGGACAGGTAGATTTTCGTGAAGGGCAAGTAACTTTCCCCACTCACTTGCCTGATGGACAAGGATACAGACAAACCACATGTAAATTAAGCTTAAGTAACAATCTATAAAAACTTATCTGGACAAGTAAAACTTAGACTTGCTTGCCCAAAGGGAAAGCTTACATTTTATTTTTTTTCCAAGCCCTAAACATGTACTTTCCTTTTATGAAATGATATTCTTCTTTGAAATTTTCTAGGGACAGGACACACCTCTCTCCTATTTTGTTTTAATATGCAAGACATACAAAAGTATTGGACCAACATCGCACAAAAAAGCTAAAAAGGCCAAAGTGAAGGAGACAGCAAGTCCACTGGATTTTATTAATGTTGAGGATGAAGTGTTTCTCAAGGTAAGAATCAAATGAATAAGTGCCATTGGAGTCATTTGTAAGGGAATTTGATAAGTTAGAAAATATGCACTCATTTCAGAGCTCCAGTTTTCCCAGCTACACTTTCTCAGAATCAATTTTCCAAGTTTGGAGTTTTAGAATTAATTCTATGTGAGCCCTGAAAAGTCTTGGCAAATTGATTATGAGAAGGAATAGGTGCCCTGGAGCTCTGCAATTAAGTAAATAAATATAATTAAAATTTCTTATGTGTCATGGTTCAATTCATGTGGATGGTTGAAATTTTTTTTCAAATCAGGGGTCAATTCAATAAAACTTTTACAAGTGTAATAAATATTTATAAGTATAGCCATTGTTTCAGAGGTTGAAAACAATAGCTACACTATGTCTTGTAAATGGCACTTTGTAAAAATTTTATTGAATTGACCCCAGTACAAAACTTTAGACCGACTGTCTAAAAAGGGATTTTTAAAAGTTAAGTTTTCTCTTCACTACATCTCTTCTCTCCCCTATTCTTTTCCTTGCACCCCCTCCCCTCCCCATCCCCCCCAATCCCCCCCATTCCCCCCCCCCCCCCCCATCTTTCTACTTTACACCTGTAACCCTCCTCACCCACTCCTTTTGCTAGTTTAAAACTTTTCAATTCATTGGCAAAAATTGTACCATAACATGTGCATTACAAATGTAGGCCCAGTCAGTTCTGTGAGTGGGGTGGGGGTGAACTGGGGTCTGTACCCTCTACTCGACCCAGTTCCCTCCCCTTCCTTGGTTCCTTTCCTTAATATTATCCAATGTTATGAATTTCCTCCCACTTCCCGCCACCTTGAGAATCCCATTTCTTGCCCACTTTTTTCCTTCTTCTTGTCATCTTCCCACCCCTTTAGCCATTTACTAGGGCCTGGAAAGGGTCCCCGGGAACTCCAACCACCCCCCTTATCTTGCAAAACAAGCAACACTAAAAACATAATTGAAAACTCTTATTCTGGTTTCCATTTTGTCTACAGGAAAGTCAGTTATCCTTCAGTTTTGAGGCCAGCAGCAGCTCTGACGAAACTCTAGTAGGAGGCAAATGGACTTCTGATGATTCAGAATTAAAACCTTATAGGACAGTTCTGTTGCTTTCTGCTGACAAATTTGATAAAGCACTAGAAGGCATACATGTTATGCTTACAGAGTAGAATGCTGGCTTTACACTGTGCTACTGGGCCTTGTTGTTGGAAAGCTGGTTAACGCTGACCTGTGATTAAAACTTAACCGAGGATTAACTTGTTAGAAATATTTTCAAAAGCTAATTTTAAGCTACATTCAAAGACAAGTCAAAGTCAAAACTAAAGGAAAAAATACTTTGGAAAAATCTCCATATATTAATTATTTAACTGGAATCAAAATTGATGCTTACTTTGGGTTAGCAACCCGGCCCCAATGCATCAGTTTTTAATGTTGCACAGTTGTGTAAAAAGTATAATCATTGAACTTTGATGTTTTACTTGGCCACAAAAGACTAGCAGCTCTGCTTTATTCATACAGTATGCAGTGAGTATAATAAAGATTCGCTATATTTAACAATAAAAGTTTGCAATTGAAGCTCTCTGAGTAACCACTGGTAAGCTGCAACTACTGTTTGAAACATTTCTTAGTCGCTTAGTCGAACACTGTTTGGCTGCTAGTTGATCCTTGTCAGGCAATTGAGCAGGCAAACAAGCTTGGAGAGACTGGAGCAAGAGAATGAGTTGAGGGGAAACTGGGGGAGAGGCGGGAGGATTCTCTTCCCGCCTCTTTCCCAGTGCTGCCTTGGCTCGCATTTCTTTTGCTCGCTCGGTCGATCATAGGCTCAGTCTCCAGCTGTGGATGTCTCAATATGCCCACACCTGGGGAGAATCGCGGGCACATCGAGACACCCACGGCTGGAGACTGAGCTGAGCAGGAGCCGGGGACTGAGTCTAGGTCAATCACTGAATGCTTATTTGCTCACATGCTCAACTATCCAGAAAGGAACTGCTAGCAGTCTAAACACTGTTTTCATAAGAAACCATCTGATAAGTGAACCCCAGGAAAGGACTCCTGAAGTAACAGGAATAGAAACAATAAAATGTAGGGGTCAACGCAGTGCATAGATAAAACATGCACTGGTTCAGTTTTGTCTGGTCTTTAATATAATGCAGGGATGCTCAAGCCAGACATCACTGCAAGTGTAATGAAACAAAACTGAATGTATGACTGGGACTACAAGCAGTTGCCTATATGTATATGTATATTTATTATTTGGCTAGTTCAATTAAAGAGGTATTGTCATGCAGATTTTGCTGCGTTTCGGTCAAAATACACTAAATATATGACAAAGTACCTTTGCTCAAACATAAAATTGCTTTTAGAACACCAAGAAGATAATATCAAGTGATTTCTTCAAGGAAGAACAAACCATAATAAGTTTTTCTGCGATTTTTCCACGACTCTTGGGAGGAACTTGAAAAAATTGGCCAATTTTTTCAAGTTACAATCCATTTCCATCCTGGCCATCTGCAGCCAAAGATAACAAATACTAGTATCTGTGCACTGGTAGAGTATTTGTTAAACATAGGCACGCATTGCGTGCATGAGCTATTTTGAAAATTACCTAAATGATATGAAATGGTGAAAGTAACAAAACAGCGGAAGTTAACTCGCACAAATAACCGCTTGCAGATATACCTAATTCAAAAAAGGTTGCTTTGGTCATTGGTAATTGGGCATTGGGAAGCTATGGTTTGGCGGTCACTCAAGCGAAGCATTGCATTGTGTTCCGTATGCCCAAATGCCAATGCCCAATTACCAATGACCAATTGCCAAAGCAACCTTTATTGAATTAGGTGTATACGTTTTTCAAATCCTCCGGCCCGCCCACTACCAAAAAAAAATACCGAGATAACCAACTGGGTCCCGTTTCTCGTTTCTCGGCTAGCTTTTTTTCACGGGATTCCCGGAGTTATTTTTTGACGAAACTACGGTCCCAGTAAAATGAGCAACTTGTTTCAGTACTGAGTGTATTAAATTAAGTGTCAACCAGAAAAGTCCTGCACATAAATTTGATGCATCCAAATTGAAGGCTTATTATTTCCTGGAAATTTGTATCTAGTCTTTTTTTAAAGGTTTCTTTTATTATTCACAAAAGACACGTGGAAAAGGTTCCTTTGGCCTGGAAGACGCAAACTAATTAAATTAAATTGTTTTCAACTCCAAACCACAAGCTAATTAAATTAGTGACACGAAAATTCTTTGAACCACCTGTTTCTGTAATGTCAACCAGAAAAGTCTTTCACAGAAACTAAACGCATGAAAAAAAGTCGTGCAAATAGAAACAGAACTAATTAGATTAAATTGTTTTCGACTCAAAACCACAAGCTAATTGAATTACTTACACGAACATTGTTGAGGTTAACATTTGGAACCAAACACCTTTTCCTGTAATGTCGACCAGCAGAAACTTAGCGCATCCAAAATGAATTTTGCTTGTTTCCTAGTAAATTGCAACTAATATTTTTTAAACAGGCGTTTTTTAATGCACCATATAAATTAATTACATTACGTTTTCTCGAAAACATGTTGAATTTCATCACGTACCAGTTTCTATAAGGACAAAGTTCAATATTTGCACGTGCACACAACGTGACTGCTCATACAAAATACAGTCGCTTCTCGCTTATAGTAATCGCTTGAGGCATACAATTAAAAAACCTACACATCAGCTCACATTAATTCAAAGAAAGATAAACGTTTTACATACTGTAAATTGTAGATTAATTGCATTACATTTTCTCTGTTGAACTCCATGCATCACGGACAAGTTTCTATAAGGACAAAGTTCAACATTTTCACGTGCAGACAGCGTGTCTGACAAAAAAAATCCAATTTTAAATAGTAATCTCTTGAAACCCAGGCTTGAAACATACAATTCATGTTCCGCATCATATTATTTGAAATCGGCTTGCCGTTTTTGCAATAAAACTATACTCATACTTCAGTATAAGCTCACCTATGAACGTAACCGCAGTCCACATTTTTTGGACGTCTCATCCCCCGCAGACCATTCTACCATTCATGCATAGGGCGCATTATAGGCGGTATTTCCGAATAAATGTCCTTGATATTGCCAGGTTAGCAAGCCAGTCGGGATTAGAGAACAGTTCCCAAGCAACAAATTTTCAAAACTTTACACTTTTAGTGTTTGCGGCAACAATCGCGGAGATTCAAGATGGCTGATTTTCAATTCATGTCAAGTGCCCTTCTTTGACCTTCAGTAATACCATTTTAGAAGCGAAAATTTGATTGGCTGGCATAGTACACGGTGTACATACTAGAGGCAATCTGATTGGTGTGACATAACCCAAGACATACATACAAACAAACAAACTAACAAACATACAAACATCACAAACCAACCTTTGCGCCTGCTAATGAGCTATTTTTTTCAAAATAGCTCAAACAAAACTGGACCATTATTTTAAGGTTTCCATTGAAACAAATTTGTTTTTTAGCTTTTCAAAGTGATACTAAAAATAGGTGACAGTGTCCCTTCAACGTTGTCGGATAAAAGCTCAAAGCTACAGTTAGGCAATAGCTGGGAGCGGCGCAAAACAAACGTTTTTCCGCTCATCGCATCGCTCATTCACACCGTTTCTTTTCGTTTCGCCACTCCCAACTATCTGCATGCCTGGAACAGGTGCTCGATTTACTCGTTCGGTCTTGATATGTAGGCTTTGAGCTTTCACCCAACGTTAATTGAAATAGCTGTATGCAGGAGTGGACAAAAGGCCTTATGCAGATGCATGAAACTGGAGAATGCCTTTCCTTCTTCGCAGCCTTTTTTCCTGCTCATGTGCATGACTTTGTGTATGCATGCAGAATAACCCTGAGTTTCGATAGACTTGGTGTCTTATGCAAGCAATAAAAGTGTGAGTTACAAAGGCAGAGAGGTACCAGAATCCTCACTGATTTCCGCCTTTCAGCCATTCACAATGCTTGCACAGATCTAAAAATTGAATGTCTACCTGCTGGCTAGACTTGTTTGCATGATAATAAATTTTCCTTTCTGTCATAGAATTCACAGGAGAAAGAAGTTTGACTGGATCCCAATTATTTTAAACACTTGAAACGTTTTATTAAGGATTGTAACACTGGTATCCACAAAGCATGTTAGAAACAGCTTTGTGGGATGTATAGTTAAGATTTTTGTATTTTTTATGTCGTGTGAAAACCAAGAATAAGTTCCTTTTGATATATTAAAATTCAACTTGATAGTGAGGCCAGAAGGACATAAACAAAAGAAAATAACAAACACGCCTATTCAATGTCTTTGTTTGTGTCCTCTAGGCCTTATTATTGGATTTTTATATATCGAAAGGACCCTATTTTAGAACAAGTTAAGTACATGAGACTCAGCTATCTTGAATAGAAACTGTTTCCCTTATACTGAATGGTAATTTACTATGGGTAATGTCAAACTCCTACTTTCTTTAACGTTTTTTGTTTCACATTGAAGCGTCTAAGAAAGCATGATCACTGTAAACTTTACCTCCATAAGCAGTGCAATCTGTACAGTCCCAGTGAGGAATTTCTATCATAGGCCCACAAAATTTTCCACATCACAAAAGATGACACAAATAAGAAACCCAATTTTTCCTAACTATTTTATCCAGTAACAACACATGAACACGCAGATTTGTCATTTCTATTTTCACAATATTTTATTAAGGCTTATTTGGAAGTAAAATGGTCGTAATAGTCGCCTTCCCCCATAACACCACCTGAAAATGATCCAAAAGAAAAACAGTAAGTCTTTTTGTTTACTTAGCACAATGGGAGAATGGTAAAATCACAAATTGAAGGGGTGCGCAGAATAAGGCCCTAAGTGACTTTTGATGTAATGTCAAATTCTCCCTGCCTTTCACAAGGGCAAACAAGTGAATTTGGAATGAGAATCTAGCAGTTTATCAGAAGTCACTTAGGCCTTTTTTCCAGGCACCCCTTCAATTTATGATATCCGCTCACAACCAGGATTAGATGGGTACCTTAAAACAAACACTGCACATTGGTCTGAGAACTATTATTTTTTAATTTAAGCAAGCTTTTTTCTCAAATTACCGATCCTTTATGATGTACTTTCCATCTGCGTCAATGTTTTTTCTTCTGCCAATATATTGAAAGCTTTTATTTTTGTACACAGTGTCCCAAATACTTCATGAAAGTACATGTAAGTACCATCTTCATGGACATTTTTCTCATTTCTTCCATATTAAAATTATGCCACTTACTGGGCTATTCAGTTGACATGGCTTGCACCTCTTCTTCAGTGTGCTTTCCTTTCTCGGCCAATTTGGATCGGTTCTTGCGCTCAAGAATCTTCTTCCTATCTTTGTCCAGCTTTAGCTTGATAATTTCCACTTTGCTTGGGTGAATGCCAACACTTACGGTTGCTCCATTAGCCTTTTCTCTCTGGATCCTCTCGATGTGAATGACCTTTAAGTAAACAGGCACCATGTTAGAAGCCATCACAAGCTACTTTTACCAGCCCAAATCAAGAAAAATTCCAAATTTCATTTTATAAAATATTGAAAAACAAGTAGTAGTACCATGCAATAATACTGCTGAAGAGGTTTTATTTGAATGGTCACACCATAGGATTTCATCCACAGACTTAAAAGTTAGAACAAATGGTACCATGCAAAAGTACTGCTGAAGAGGTTTTATTTGAATGGTCACATCATAGGATTTCATCCACAGACTCAAAAGTTAGAACAAATGGTACCATGCAAAAGTACTGCTGAAGAGGTTTTATTTGAATGGTCACACCATAGGATTTCATCCACAGACTCAAAAGTTAGAACAAATGGTACCATGCAAATGTACTGCTAAAGAGGTTTCATTTGAATGGTCACCCTGTATAATTTTGTTGACAGACTCAAAAGTTAAAACTACACTACAAGTTAGTGTACATGTCTCCATAATTGACTCTGGATGTGAAAGGGTTAGCAACACGTACTCACTGACCTATATATTGCACATTTTCAACAATTAAACGGACTTGGGCTAAGTTTACATATTAGAGCAAAGGTTTCTGGATTCAGTAACTTTTGGCACCAGATTCGTTTTCCCAGTTACATACAAAAGGGCGATTCCGGGGTGAAAAGTACCCTGATTGCACCACAAACATGGAAACTTTGAATCCAGAGTTTTATCTGGGTACTTCGTATCTGAATACTTTTGAGCCTGGAACATTTTATAGTTTCAACATTTGTACATTTTTTCTGCTTAGCACATAACTTACAAGAACTCAGAGGGCTTGGTGTGTCTTCAGTTCACATGGAAGGCACTTTGGCTTTTCTGTCATTCCTAACTTGTTGTCAACAAATAAAGTTGTTCTTGACAACAGAGCCTTGTCATAAAATTTTCTAAATAATCGTATCAATAACAAAATTCTAAATTGTGATTGGTCATCTGCATGCCTATTTCCTACGTAATTGGTGCGCGGTCACATGAGTGTCCAATTACAGATGTCCAATACAAGTTTTTGTTATTGGATACCTGTAATTGGACACCTATGTTGTGCATGCCTCAATCATGGGTTCATTTTTGCTGTTTCTCTACTGGATAGAAAATATCCCGTAAGTTTTTAGTAAAATAAAATCCACACATATTTTTTAATCTAAAATTTTGGTATGATGGGATTAATAAGTAATTGGACTTTGTGTCATACAATTCAGAGATAATCTTGCTGGTAATTTCAAATTGCCCTCGCGCTACGTACTAGGTCGATTTACTATTACTAGCCAACTTATACTTAGCCAATGACTGGTGCAATGTACATGTACGTGTGTTAAATTCCCCCCCCCCCCCCTCCTCCCCCAAAAAACCTTGGCACTAATAGCTTCATGTGTACAAACACCGTATAACACAGGTGCAATGTATTTTGTGTATTTTGGGTTGTCAATGAACATACATTATAAACTGTCCATTACAAATCTTACATCTAGTATTTGTAACATAATGTAGTTAATATATTTATTATTCTTATGTCATTTTATCTCTTTATAATATTACAAGTTAAGCTTTAACTTAAAATATAAGACTTAAGCTAAAGCTTAACTCAGATTTGTATTTTGAAAATTTCAGCTTTTTAGTGTAATTATTTAAGTTCTTAATGTACATTCACTTTTTAAGGAGCTCCCGCACTCAGTCTTTTGAATGAGAAAAATTAAGGTTATCTTTGTACTTTAATCACTTACCCATTTCTTACGGTAAACCTGAATAACTTTTCCTACTTGTTGGCTCTTAAAATGACCACGTGTGACTTGAACCTCGTCGTCTTTTCGGATAGCCATGGAGCGGACATTGTATTTTTGGCGCAGTTCTTTGGACAGAGGAGCACTCATAAGCTTTCTCCTCACGCTGGAAGGCGCTGAGAAGTGGGCTTTTCGGTTTTTTCTCCTAGAGGAGCTAACTTTACTGTTCAACTTCATTTTGAAGGCCGACCATGCATTCGAAGAAAAGTAAAAGGAAGATTCCTGGCAGAGGGGGGCTCTATATATCAAGTTTAAACAATTGATACGACCCCTAAACCGCTGACATGAAAGATTGCGACGCTCAAGTCCTGCTGCTCTCGTCGCTGCTCCAAAAATAATGGAGTTTCGGAAGCGGACAGTGGAGTTTTTCGTTCTGGTTTCATTAACTGTTACGCTTTTAACAATCTCAATTACCAGTGCATTTCGTCTCGATGATATCATCATCCGTGGCAGGATTAAAGATATTCCTTTGACAAGAACAAGACCTGATGGGCGGTTTAGTTTTCTCCGTGGAGCAGACTTCCAACAATTTGACAAGGAACTGAGACATTTACACGATACCTTGGGGCATGACAGATTGAGGCGAAGTGCGGGTGATGCACTCCGCAGACATAATCAGTCAATGATAGATGAATTTGAACTCAAGGGAGACAACCATACTGTGGCGTTCTTGCATTGGGCAGGCAAAAAAAGTCCGGTACGTATTTGCTGTATACAACCATTTGGAATCGTTTTTGTGTTAAACGGGGGTATAAATGAACAACAATTTTAGCAATATGGCGATCAATCGATAGGTGGAATTCATGCAACACATTTTAGCATACTTTTTGCTTTAACGTGTTTAAATTGACCGGTGCATAGTCAAAATTTGTACATTTTAACGCGTTTGGTAAAAACAAGCGAATAGAATGCATTAAAAGTGAAAAGAAAATCCAAAAACAAACGTACTAAGCATACGATAAAAATTCTATTAACATACAAGACGTTTATAATAAATATTGATGTCAGCTTTTCCTTCCGTACATACAGGTTCACGCTGGATTTTTCCTTTATTTTACTGCCTAGTCAAATATTTAGAGTGATTTCCGTATAACCCTAAATATGTACATTAGTTATGCATACCGTTCTTTAAAACAAAAGCCAAAGCAATAGAACTCCAAAAGCAAAACAATAGCACACACATACATACGTAATTAATGTCTGGGGTTATATGGAAATCTTACCGCTGTTAGTGGAACAGAAAGCAGAAAAATATAATTTCAATAAACGAGGGAGGAGTAAATAAATACCTGGAAAGGATTCAGAGTGATTTAAGAATACCCAGCTGCTTATTCACATGTCCCTGAATGTTTTATCGAATGAGTCATTTGAAAACAAAAGGATCCATTCTTATTCAACAAGATGCAAATAAGTGGCCGGGTATTCTACAGTTTAGCCAAGGATTCCATATGGTTAAACTGAAAGCCCCTAAAGTTGCAGCTAATTTTTTTCTCTTTTAAATAGTAACTTTGTTCATAAGCTTATACACTGTACATCACATTTGTATACACAATACAAAAAGACTCAAGAATGAAAAAAAAAAATAGCTAACACTACTTACAACATGTGTCATGCTATAAATACAGAAAAAAGTAATCAACAGAAAGCAAAAATAAACAGTGACTTATGCCTTTAAATAATAAGTTCTTGTTTTCTTGAAGTCCTGGGTAAATTCTGTTGAACAACATGGGGTTGAAACAACACTATCAGTGAACTGAAATGACTACAAACAAGAAGAAGAGTCCAGGAACCTTGCAAAATTTCAAAACGACTACAATCTTGGACATTTCAAATGAAAAATTAATACCACACCTCCCCCCAGTTCAGTGATGGGAAAAATGGCGCGTTTTGGTTTTCGCGCGAATCCATCTTTGAATCGGGGGGAGAGGAGGTGTTATTTTTCTTTTGTTCTGTCCGAGATTGTAGGTATGAAATTCAGACTAGGGACAGGCACTTTCCCCTCCCCCTCCTCCTTTTCTCCCTCCCCCCCCCTCCCCCAACAGGGCCTTTTTCTTGGACATTACTCATACACAGACTTATTTCAACTAAAAAGGGTCTAGATTCCCATATCCCAAAACATATAGGAGAAAGATGGATGGTAACAATGCGGTGTATTTTTTTTTCAGGTTATTTATATTTACACATGTGGACAAATTACTCAAACTCAAAACGATCACACTCTGTGTGAAGATGCATATTTCTGGAGGTTAGTTTACTCAATGGCAAGCTGCAGAGAAGCCATTGTAAATGTTCAATACAGATCGAATCAGTATTGTCTCCACACCTTTCAAGCCAGGTGTGCCTGGCTTGATTTTGGAAATATTGAAAGCCACCTGGCTTGTAAAAAAATATGCTGTTATGCTTGAAGATAAAGTGTTGTGTAGTTCATACTTTTTTACAAGCCACATGGCTTGTAAAAAATGCTGTAATGCTTGAAGATGTAGTTCATATTTTTTTTCTCAATCTTTGTACATGTTGTGGTTCAAATTTTTCTTTGGTTTTAAAATTTTCAAACCAGTTTAATTTTTATTTTCCTTTGTCTCAGATTCATTATCATGTTTCAGTTTTTTTTTCATTTTTTGTCATATTAATAATTAAAAAAAGAAAACACAAAATAAATGAATGTTTCGATGGATATCTGTAAATCCGATCCAAATTTTTTATGTACTTATTTACATAAACTTTTCCTTGGCTAAAATGTTTGGTATTGCCAAAACAGTCAATAAACATTGGTATTTGATGTCTTAGTGAATTTAAAATAAAATAGCAATTTTTAAAGAGGGTGGTATCAAGATAACTCTAGGTTAATTAGGGTGGCCCTCTAAAAATTCCTGGTCGAATTGGCATTTGGAAATGTTAGTTTTAACTTTTTAAGAAGGGAGAAAAAAACGGAGTACCCGGAGAAAAAACCCTTGGAGCAAGGATGAAACTAACAATAAACTCAATCCGCATATGATGCCGAGTTCAGGAATTCAACCTGGGCCACATTGGTGGGAGGTAAGGGCTGTCACCACTGTGCCATCCCTTCGCCAAAACAGCCATTTGATACAAGTCAGAATATTTCCTGGCCAGCCTTCTCAAACCCTGCTGATGTGCTGTTGTAAGTTCAGTTTGACGCAAACAAATTATTTTGCCCATTGGTCCAGACATTTTAAATTAACGGTTTGCAACAGGTGTTAAAACATTTAGGGTGAAACTCTAAAGTTTTAATATAAATGATAGCATTAGCCACATATAAAGGTTTCTCTCTTTGCTACAATTCTTTCTCTTCTAGCACAAAGGATTCATTCAGTCTTTCTTTCTTTTGCTTGCTGGTTTTTATGTTTGGTTGCCGGTCACCTTGTTGTTCAGTCATTCATGGGCTCAGTCGTCCTTTCAATTGCGCGAGCTGACTTTCTGTGCCTCATTTTGGCTGCCCTTCCGTTCATTCATTCTCAGTTTACGATTTTTAGTTGGGCTGTTCGTGTCTTTTACTCTTTACAAAAACAAGGAATTTCAAAACAAAAGAAACCACTCTGGTGGGACACTCTTTTTGTGGAATGTTTTTGTTTTTATGTCATTTTGCACAGGCTAATTTTCGTTTTTGACTGTGGTGCGACCAGGCCCTTATAAGTGATCAATAGCAATGCAGCTTTTTGATATTCTTAACCCATTGACACCTGAACTGCCCGAAACCGCCCGTACAAGACTCCACTGCTTTAAAAAATTGCAACTTTCTCAATCGTGCGAACATTGCCTTAACTAGCAGTTGTGAGCATTGACTAGAAAGTCCCTCAAATTGAGATACCCAATAAACACAAAAAAGTCAGCGATTTTTGCACAATATCAGCGTTTGAATTTGGACAATAACAGAAATGACCGTTTTTAATGTCATAGAAAAACAACAAAAATCACGTTTTTGCCTTTCGTTTTTTTTATTCAAATCGTCGTGGCAAACCCAAAAGTCAACATTCACAGCAAAATTCAGTCCTAGTCCTAGCTTAGCAGCGATTTTTTTTGTTCTTATTCGTTGCTCGGGCCGAGCTACAGCCTGTTGTTATAGTGCATACTGACCTTGCCCCGATTTTCAACATCACCACTGCACTGCATGCTGGGAAATAGCGAGAATTTTTGACAGCGTTCCTTCTGACCTCCACACATTTCATATATATACTAAGTCAACAGCCACTCCGACCCACCGCCGAAATTTTGCGCTTGTTGTGTTCTCCTGTGGTTGCAACTTCCAAAATATGCCGCGGTAGGTCGAGAAGTTCATCCAGAGTTGAGTCCCAAGGCTACTTCGTTTCGTGGCGGCCATTTTTCCAGTTCAACGAGCAACGAGCCAAATTCGTAAACGAAGTACAACACCTACATGTAGCTCGCTTCATTGAGAAGTGGACTCTGAACTACCTTCAAGCTTAATGATGCTCATCAGGCAGCTACTAAAGATGAAAAATGGCTGTGAACTTACCAAAAATGGTAGATAATTCATATTGGACCCTTTATTGCAATTCAACCAAGCAAAATGAAAACGTCAAAATGACGTTTCCAGTAAACTTGAGCCTTCAGTGTTTTAGAACAGCAGCACTTTCAATGGTAACTTTAAATATGGAGTCACGAAATCCTATGGGGCGTGTGTATGCAGGAAATCGCTCAAAAACGTAAAAATTCTCAGGTGTCAATGGGTTAACTTCCAAGATTGCTGAAAATAAAAAAATTGTAGCAAAATTCCCAATTTCATTTTGTAAAATATTAAAAAACTAACGGTACCATGCAATAGTACTGCTGAAGAGGTTTCATTTGAATGGTCACACCATGGATTAATTTAATGAATATTTAAAATTTGAATGAAGTGAAGCATGTTGTTTGCTTTTCCTCCTTGCAGATCAACAGATTATGGAAGCACATTTAAACGTGAAGATAAGCAATTCAAGAGCAAGGTCATAAACAATGTGGATTTTTGTCGCAGTAACCATAAGAAGGTATGTTGTGTATTTCCTTCTTATAATAAATAGATAAAAAATAAAAATAAAACTAGTAGTAATCATAGATTATAGTGCGTCTCCTTATCCCGTGGCACCTCGTCTTAGCCTAGTACCTCAGTTTCATGAATTAATTCAGCCACTGTTGAAAAGGGCTATGTCGCGAGATATGTCACGCAGGCAAAAACGTCGGGCCGTCATCAAACAAATTCACGCTATTGCCTTGGAATCGGGCAAAATCCTGCCGTGCTGTGTACTCCGAAAGGTCTCAGATTTTTCCGACATATAAATAGTATATTTGTCTTGATTTCATTTCGGTTATTTCTCCGATTCTGAAATCATACTCCTCAGTACATGTACCAATACCGGAACCGGAAATGAGAAATTTCGACGTTTAAGTCACGCAACATTCAACGTGAAATTTCGCAAGATTTTTCGGATAAAATTACAACTACCAATTGCAAGTAAGACACAAGACTGTTGAATATAATTCCTTTATTAGCTAGACAAATTTTAGTCACAAAACTGCGAAATCTTTAGTCGCAAATGCGCCCGATACAGGCGCAATTTCGAGCACTGTAAAGTTAAATTATCTGCGTTCGCCTGGCGCGGCCGGTCAGTGAATTATTGCTACAAGACATAAGCGAATTGCACCGTACCGTAGAACATCGCGAAGAACGACGTCGGTATTTAGGTGAAAGCTTCCCAAATCAGGCAGAGAACCACAGCAAAATCAAGATAGAACATTCAAAACATACCAGAACGGCAGCGAGGAAAATCTGTAACTTCTTGCTTGATTCCAAAGAGACCCAACAACTTACTTGGTCCGGAGAAGAACCTTCGTCCAATTTTTCCACTGCATACTTTTACTAGGCATTGAAATATTGAGCCGTACGATTCCAAAATCGAGAAAATATCCGAAACTAAATCAAGACAAATAGATTATTCACATGTACGGGTGACATTTCGGAACCCCAGCTCCCCAGGATGATGCCTGATTTCCACGCGATGCTGGATACTATTGTGACGTTTCAAAATGGCGCAGATTTGGTACCGACACTTTTCTCGATTCGTTCCGCTTAGCCTAGACGACGCGCTATGAATGCTGGATACTATTGTGACGTTTCAAAATGGCGCAGATTTGGTACCGACACATTTCTCGATTCGTTTTGCTTAGCCGACAAGATTAGGAAGCGTCTCCTTCGTCGACGCAATAAGCTTCAATGAAAACCATTTTGGAGATAAAAACACATACATGGTTTTTACAATACATAAAAATAATTTTTTGTAAGAATAAGTATGCAACAAATGAAGAATAAAAAGGAAGCGCATCTGCGTCAATTAAGACAAAAGCCGTAGGGGGTGTTTACATGACACCGGGGGAACTTTCACGCCGGGGCGAGTTCACTCTGGTTCCCTCTTATGGCTCTACATTTGTTTACATGATACCACCACAAAATGTGGTGGTATCATGTAAACAAATGTAGAGCCATAAGAGGGAACTGGAGTGAACTCGCCTCGGCGCGAAAGTCGCTCCGGTGTCATGTAAACACCCCCTTACAGCTTGTGGGATAAAGCTGTTCTTGTGTCTCTCAGTTCCCTAGGGAGAAATGGTCAATTTGAGTTTGATTCTCAAGTTATAATTTATTATTGTGTACAATACAATGTAGATCCCTATGAAAACTGTTATTAAAAAAATCCTCCTGTAATCTCTGGATTGTAAATGTTACAGTTGTAATGTAGTTAGTACTGGATTGCAGATGACATCATTGTAAACTACCGTATTTCCTCGAATAATAGCCATCCCTCGATTAATCGCCTCCCTCAAATAATCGCACCCCTTCGACGGAAATATTAAAAATAATCGCCTCCCTCGAATAATCGCCCCCCGCCCACCTCTCTCGCCATCTTCTCTTTCTTTTATCCCATCCCTGTCAAGTTAAAAATTGACACCTTGGATAACAAACAAGCTTTCATTTAATTGTTTACAACTAAATAGTTACAAAAGCACAGGTTTTGTTACTGTTTTTTCTATTGTAATGTTCATGTATTTCACTTTTTCCTTTATTCCTTGGAGCTCTTTATTCAGCACATCGGAAACGTTCTTGTTCTTTGTACGCAAGGAATAAACTGCTGGAAGCACAAGTCCATTTTCTAGAGTCCGCTTTCCGATAACCTCGGCATCGATTTAAATCATTGATTTAATGGGATAATAAAACCAAATATTTAGGGCACGACTTCCAGTGAGCAATATTTGAAATAATTGCCTCCCTCGAATAATCGCCTTCCCTCGAATAATCACCCCCTTTTGGTGCGAAAAAAAAAAATCGCCCCCGGCTATTATTCGAGGAAATACGGTAGTACATGTAATTACTGGACTGCAAAGTAAATGGTACTGTTGTAATCCAGTAATTACTGGATTGTAATAAGATTTTTTAATCAAGATTTTCTTTTTGTAATAATGTTTTAAATGTGCTTTAATCTTTCAAGGTCATTGTTAGTAATCTGAGAAACAAGACTCTCTACATCTCAGAAAATGAAGGTGAAACGTTTGCTTATTCCTACTTGCCCTTTGCGCCACATGTGATTTCCTGTAATCCTCTCTCTGACAAGTTGATAGCTGGCCATGATACTGACGCTGACAAGGTTTGTTGATAAATGTTGTGTTGACGTGTGAAAAGTACAAAGCTGTTAAAATGCAGCATTCGGTCACCAGGAATTGTCAGAATAAATTTTTGGAATTTCTGTCTAATTTAAAGAATTATTTTCTTTTCAATTTTTGCTAAAAAATATCTGGGAGTTTAGGTTTTTGAGACCTAACTAAAAAAAAAAGAAGGAGAATTATTTCCAGCTTTAGGTAAAACATATACTTTTCAGGTAAAAGTTAAGTCATCATTATCATCATCGTCATCGTCATCATCATCATCATCATCATCATCATCATCATCCTCATCATCATCATCATCATCGTTAACATCGTCTTCATCATCATCGTCGTCATCATCATCATCATCATCATTGATCAACTGCATAAATGCTATCATCTATTACCTTTCTTTATCTTCCTTGGTCAGGGGCTAGATTGATACTTTCATACAGAAAGTGGTGTGTCCCCTTGATCTGGTCCAGGGGTCATAACTGCTGACGTCTGACATTAAAGTTATGGATTTGGTTAACTTGGCCCAAGGACATGCTGGCCATACGTTTTCACGTGTGAACTATACCCCCCCTTTCAGTACAGGCATGAGGCACCCCCTCGGTATGGCGCCATGTACCGAGGCTCCTCATTCACTCATCATCCGGTCGGTGGGTTTTATCTGAGCCTTGCGGGTATATTCCCTGCCCAACTTTGCCCACAAAAGAATATTGTGTTTTCTCTGTGTCTGTGCGTCGTAACATCAATAGCCTATTAAGGTCTTACAAGAATTTTAAGCTTAAAGTTTTTAGGGCTTCACCTGCTACGCAATTGTTGTAGCATGCGACACTATGCAATTGAAGGGATGTCCAGAAAAAAGCCCTAAGTGCCTTCTGATAAACTGCTAGATTCTTATTCCAAATTCCCTTGTATTCCCTTAAGAAACAGAGGGAGAATTTGACATTACATCAAAAGTCACTTAGGGCCTTATTCTGCACACCCCTTTAATTTGCATCTTGCATCTGATGATAATTTTTAGGGTAGTAATTTACTCTTTAGCAGTAATGTAATCCTCAATTATATTAATGTTATGAAAACCCTGTGTCTTTTTTCAGGTTTATTATTCAAATGATGGAGGAAAACATTGGTATTTCCTCTTTGAGAAGGTTTTGAGACATTACTGGTGAGATTTCACTTGTTTTTTTTTTAAACAGTAACAGCCCTGATTTAAAATGTTAATACACTAAGCATTTCTACATGTATATGCATCATACTGGAAGGACTTGATTTTAGACATGTTTAAAATTTGCATCAAATCAAAGGTTTCTGTCTGAGAGGTGGCTGTCAGTGAGTGTTTTTCTTACCTTTAGGTGGTTAATAATTTAAGCGCTCGGGGCATAACCGACCTATGTTGTGGGGTGGTTGCTGCAGAATGAGGGCAGCGAGTGAGCAGCAACATAATCAGGATTTAAGAGAAATATATGAGAAAAAAATAAAAGCTAGGAAAAATCTCGAATTGATCGCTTTTTACCTGAATTTACTGCGCCACGAACACATTTTGGGCCAGAATGCACTGCGCCACGAACAATAGCCTCGCTTGCTGCTTCAAGCTGTTGGCTGCGAGATTTGTAATATTTTGGTCCAACATGTCCCAGTCGAAATCAGAACTGAAGTGTCGAAAGACTACCGCAAGTTGAGCGAGGACTGTGAGGCATGGTGATAGGACCGTTGGATAGCAAAGATTTTCGAAGATTGTACGGAATAAAAGACAGCGGTCAATGAGACTGAACTGAGCGCATGGGGACGCGAAACCTGAGCTGAGCGCGTGGAGACACGAACACGATACGGCTAGCTAGTAATGCAACATACTCATTATCAATAATTAGCCTAAATTTTCACACCTTCCTTGTGGTGAATGCATCCTTTGCTCAACCATATTCTACAGACATTGCAAGAACTTGATGCATAAATTACAAAACAAAATTAGTCTTATCAGCTGGAGTTTTTGTTGATTCATCCCGGTTACATTTGCTTTGCTTCCCCTCAAAAAACGAAAGAGAAAATTCTGTAATACCAGCGAGACAATAAAACAGCATTACAACAAATTTACCGCAGCAATTACTATATTTTGGATATGTTGTGGTTCAATTTTTTCTTTGGTTTGAAAATTTTCAAACCAGTTTGATTTTTGTTTTCCTTTGTCTCAGAATATGATAATGAACATGAGACAAAGGAAAATAAAAATTAAACTGGTTTGAAAATTTTTAAACCAAACAAAAATTTGAACCACAACAGATACACTAGTTCTACATATAACTGCTAACAGTAAAAATTTTGGGCTTTATAACACTTAACAGTAAATCACATGTAGTCCCTCTTATCATTATCATCATAAACACCTGCAACCCTGTCTAGGGCAGGCCGCCAATCAGAGCCCTCCATCCATCATAGTCCTGGGCCAGTCACTCTAACTCTCCCCATGTGCAGCCAGTCCTTTTAATGTCTGCAGTCAAGTCACGGTGCCAGGTGTTTCTTGGCCGATGTCTCTTCCTTTTCCCCAGAGGGTTCCAGGTGAGGGCTTGCGGAGGGTGTGACCTATCCATCTCCAGCGTCTTTGTAGGATGTCGTCTTCTGTAGACTGCTGTCTCATTCATTGCCACAGTTCTTGGTTGTTGATTTTAGTTCCTCCTATACAAAACAAATTTAATGATTATTAACTTATGTAATTGGAAAGCTTTCTTTGCTGTCAACTTATTTCTGTCTTTTTCTCTAGGGGACCTGAGAGCAACTCAGAACTCTTTTTAGAAGTGAAGACAAACAAACCCTGTAAGATTTATAACTTTTTTAGTTAAATGAAGTGATTTAAGTCTCAGAGGAAAAATTGTATATGTTGTGGTTCAATTTTTGCCAATGGTTGAATTTTTTCAAACCACTTCAATTTTTTTCTAACCAGTTCCAGATTTTGAAACTGGTTTCAAAATACGAAAAATACGGAAAATTCGGACCCTTCCCTCTCCAAGATGTTTTGCTTCACCAACCCACCCCCCACCCCTCTTCCTCCAATGCCATCCTCATGGATAAGGCAGGTGACCATTACGTATTACGGGCTCACTGTGTGCACTGAACCTCCCCTCTCCTAGGTTGTTTTGCTCCACCGGCCCCCACCCCCCACCCTTTGCGTTTAACTCCCCACCCTCCCCAGCCTCAATTGCCGTCCCAATGGGTAAGGCAGGTGACCATTACATATTGTGGGCTCAATGGTCTCTCTCAACCAGTGTGCATTGCAGCTGTGTCGTGTTCCTGGCGTGGCAGACACGAGGTGTTGTATGCCGGAGTTTGCCAGTTTAACCAAAGTAGAGCATACAACAGTCAGCAGGATTCTAGATGTTTTATTGCAGGACAGGCTGAGCTGCTTGTTCATCACTTATGGTAAAAACTAGAAATGAATCGATGATTATTTGAGTAAAAAGGTACAGAATCACACGCTAAATAAAGTCATCGAGACTGTAAAGAAAGAAAAAAGGTAAAGAAACGACTTACATCTGATCTACACTCCGGGCGTGGGAAACTCCAAAGAAATAACTCCAAATATACTCCAAGTTTAAGCTCCAAGTGACTCCTAGATTGCATATGAATCCGATGAACTAAAAATGTGTTTATGAAATATAATTACCTACATACCTAAACGATGACGAAACAAAAAACCTAAAGCGGCCAGCCAAGAAATGGAAATTAAATATTAATTAAATTAACAAATGTGGTAACAAAAAGGAAATGTTCAGTTTCTGATAGTTCAGCACAAATCTATATACAGACAAGCCATATGTTATTGTTATGATCTGTGAGACGTGATATCTCTCGCAGTACAAATGAGAAGATTCCGGCGGATCTTTGGTCGAGTGTTCTACGCTTTCAGTCACCGTCTAAAAAAAATCCCTGGACATTTTACAGGACTATGGAATTTTGAAATAAGGTTGAACTCCAACCCTCTTATAATTTTTTTATTATAATAATTTATTGCTTTGAATTTATTTAATTTACCGGTATATGATCCTTCCTTTTTCTCAGATACCTCAGAGCTGAAGCATGTCAAGTTTCCATGTAGTGACCTGTCGGCTTGTGTTTTAAAGGTTTTTGACAAATCCCTAGGAAACTTCATGGCGCATTCTTTTGAGGTGGAAGGCAAATACTTGTTTGTTCAGGTATAAAGATAAGTTAAATTGGAGTAGTGCACTTTTCAATAACACATGAACTCTGACTTTCAAAACGCAACCAACAGTTCAACGCCTCAGGAAACAATGGTGCTTCAGGCAAAATGGTCAAAAGGTCATGTTTGTTGGTGGTGATTGGTGGATTTTGATCCATTTTGTCTGTTTCTGTTTTTAGGGATCCAATGTTTGTTGCCATAAGGGAAATTGTCAAAACTATTGTACTCGGACAGGAGTCCCACCATTTTACAAAAAGACTGGTGGTCTCTTTATGTACCCCCTCCGTCTCCCCCACCTAAAAAGATGGTGTCTTGTTGGTATAGCCCCCACTCTATCAGGAGTAGAAACTGAGAGAAAGATTAAAATGTTCCTGTGCCATTTTACTAGCAATGCAAGCTTCATGCACACAGAATATTTAAGTCTCATCTCCAATTTTAAAGCCAAAAAATTTAGTCCATTACACTCATCAGATAGGTGGTATCTTGCATAACCCCCCTACCCCTACACAAGGTGGGTCATCATTGTGTATACTTGTTATGACCACTTCCCAAAGGGCAATTTCCCACTGGCCAAGTACAACGAAATAAGTGGAAAATGTTTTTCTCACACACCACTGAGGGCCTGGGTATAGGTCATGTGACCTGAAAGGCGGGCAGTTGCTTTTGTTGCGTCCACCATGACTGACCTTCCCACCCACCCACCCTAAGATTTCAGTTCAATTTAATGTGCAACCTTGTAATTTTGTTAGTGGCCCCGCTTGTTAGGGTCGTTACAATTTTATGAGTTTAAAATAAAGGTCAGGCTGCAGTGGTCGACTTGGCAAGGCTACCAGTGGTGTGTGAGAATTATCATTAATGGTAGCATTGAGTCCGCTGACCAGTTCAAAAAAGCATTTTTCGACTACTTTAGTCAGTGATTTAATCTTATCTAATTATATTTCTAAACAATTTATCTTAGGATACTCATTTTATTATTATTGTTATTACTTTTAATTTTTAAATTATGTCTTGCGTGATGGTTGCCCCTTGCAGGACTATGAAATTTTGAATAAAGGTGAAATAAAGCATAAAAAATAAACCTGGTTCAAAGCCCAAGTTTTGGGCTTTGAACTATAGAGTTTGCATGTTATTGTAAGGTGTAGTAAGGGGTTAGTTTCTAAAGAAACTGTCACAGTGATACTTTCTTTTATTAAATTATTAACACAGTAATGTTATATCCTTCTATTCTTGAAGAAATATCATAATTTTGTGGCGCCATTAACCAATCTATCAAGTAAAAATGCTGTATGTATAGAAAAGTTTAATGACAAATCAGAGTGTTGCCTTATACCCCATTTACACTAATGCTTAAACATGTTTAGTTTAAAATAGGTTTAGAAAAATGCCTTCTAACCTTCTGTAATACATTGTATTTGGAGTAAAATCTGTACTAAAACAAACTTTATTTCTATTGACTTTTATTACCATTCCATTAAACAAGTTTAACCGTTGGGGCAAATGAGGCTTTAGACTATGTTATTATTTCATTATTAACTTTTGATTGAGTGTCACCAGTTTGTCAATGTTAACTGTTTTTTTGCTACCCTTATTAAATTAGTTTGTTTTTTTGTTTGTCTTAAGTTTGTTTATTTTTATGAATAATATTGGGATTATATTGTAGCATAATAATGGAATCTTTTATTAATAACCAAGCTAACTAAAAAAATCTTATTTTACAATTAATTTTACTTAAAAACTATTCAGTCCAAACACTATTTACATTACATTTTCTACATTTTTTAAGAATTACAGCAAATTACAGAGATTAATTCTGTAACTCTTATAACTCTAAATATTTGGGACAATTTTGAAATATTCATCAAGGTATTTAATACAAACTCCCCTTGAAACCATTATATTACTTACACTTACAAGACAGTTATAGCACAGTTGAGCATGGATCAGGTCCAGTATATTTCTCACTTCTTGCAAACTTCAACTGTATGTATATAACAGTATTGTACTTACAAAATAATTCATATGAAAGTTCTGCTGGCATTCCAACATTTTTTATTTTGTAACTCCATTTATTGCTAATTTGAATTTGAATTTTGCAGAAAGATTTGCCATCGAAAGGATTGTATGTTTTATACAAGAACGGCTCTGACCCTAACCAGAACTTTTTCAAGCATGCACAATTCCCTCTTCTTGGGTATGAAGAAAGGGTAAGACTTGAGTTCCTATTACATTGATTAATAAACAGTTTAAGGAGGCTCGTAAGGGTTTCTTGCTTTCAATAGTGTGTCTAGATGATGAAATATTTTAAAATGACGCTACCGGTGATATGGACAACTTTTGGATGTTTATGTGACACTGTTAAAGGGTGCTTGTGACGTCATAGCCATTACCATGGCAACAGTACTGCTCTCTGAAAAGAGCCTCTAAAAGTCAGTTTTTGCTAATTATCTTTAAAACTAATTTGGTGACCCATTTGGTTTTTTCTCAATTTCGAAAGCACAACTTATTTTCTTTTATTTTTGGCGCTATAACAAAAATCTATCTAGTGGAAATCAAGTTATTTCCAAAAAGGTTGTTGTCAGATAAGAAAAAGTTTTGCTAGATAATTTTTTCTCAAACTTTTGTTTAAGATAGGAAATAACGAATATTGCTTGCATACAGAAAATTAGGGTAGGTCACCGAACAAACTTTTGAGATAACTAGGAATATTTTATGCAAGATTTATTTCCGGTTTGCGCGATTTTATACAGTATTTTCATTTCCTATGAGCTGCGTGCGCTACTTTTTGATAGAAAAATCAGCTGATGCATGCGTCAATGCATGACGAGTGTATGTTGCGCGCGCACATAGCTGAAAACCCTTTCTAGTCTAAACACCGATCAAAAGACTTACAGATGGACAGACACCTCTGCTAAGCAGACACTCAGTCATGGTCCCAGTTTATATTCTGATTTAATGGGAACCAAACCCTTAGCACCTCGCTAGTGAAATACTGTGCTTCATCATCAAGAAAGTGTTTCATGCTACGTAGCCTGACACAGTCTGCAAATACAGCTGCCTCTCATCGCTCCTGGCTGTAAGGGGTAATTGGACTACTATTATTTTACAGCTTTCAGAAGAAACAGTAACGTTTTTCTATCCTTAGATGTTTTTTTTTTGCCACAAAATTATGGTACTTTACAATAGATAAAGAAAAAATTCAGCCCCAAAATGACAGAGAGCAATATTTTAAGTGGTGTGTAGGTCATCTAGTATTATGTGAAGTACAGACAGCTGAGATATGTCCAGAAATGCGGGCAGAAGTGGGAGGGGGAGGGGGATGTTACCCCATGACTGGAATCACTAAGTGTCCTCACCTATAAAAGTTCACCAAAACATGAAATTCTGTCACATATGATGTAATATGAAAGAGACAATCAACTCTGTCAAATATGAAGTACTCGTTAAACAATACTTGCCTGCATTTCTGGACATACTGCATGACTGGCATCACAAAGTGTCCTCACCTATAAAAGTTCACCAAAACACACAAAATTCTGTCACATATGAAGTAATATGAAAGACAATCAACTCTGTCAAATATGAAGTACTCATTAAACAATACTTCCTGCATTTCTGGACATACTGCATGACTGGCATCACAAAGTGTCCTCATCTATAAAAGTTCACCAAAACACACAGAATTCTGTCACATATGAAGTAATATGAAAGACAATCAACTCTATCAAATATGAAGTACTCATTAAACAATACTTGCCTGCATTTCTGGACATAAGTGAAACAGCTGACCATAAATGAGCCCATAGTCATTCATGTAACATCCCATTCTTTCCCCCTTGTTTTTTTGTCCCAAACAAACCAATGTCATTTGGATAATTTCAGCCAGGATTTCGTTCAGTGTTAAGGCAAAAGGAACTTGTAATTTCTACTCATAGAAATTACTTTGATCATTACTTTGTTTGATTTGCTTAAAAATACTGGTATGTGCTGGTTAGTTAATTAAGCAATTTAAGGCCAATTGTGTGGAAATCACACCATTGCATAATATCAGGTTGAAGTCCTGTTTATAGAAAGCTGCTCAGATATTCAGTAGACACTTACTTTCATTTGTGGTTATAAATGGTGCTATTCTAGTCGCCCAATCGCAGCGTTTGATAGATCCAAAATCCCTAGCAGATCATTAGGAGCCAATCAGCAAAACATCCAGATTCTGGATGTTTTCGTATAAGCGAGATTGTTACTGGATTGGCACTATCAAAGGAATCGAGCTCTTTCCCAGAGGCTTTTCTCGGCGCGAAAATATAAGAGACATGAGAGGCATGTTAAATGAGAGAGATGAGAGTGCGAGACAAGCCTCTGGCACCCAGGGTAAGCATGACCCTCATTCTTTAACATTTTAGGAGTACAAGGTTGTTGACGCCAGTGAGAATGAATTGATGGTGGTCGTGAAGCACGCGAAAGACTTATACAATCTTTATGTGTCGGATGTGACGGGCGTGAAGTTTTCCCTCTCCTTGGAGAATATTCTGAGCAACAGAACAAGTATTTGGAAAAAGCAGACAACTTTGGTGGACATCTACAGGGTAACAATAATAAACAAAAATACAATAATTTTAATTGCAATAATACGTACTTAAATATTTTTCCATCTGGCCAGACCTAACTTAGTCGATAAGTATTTTATCATATAACCAATTTGGAGACAAAATTACTTGAAATTTTAATAGGCAAGGCTGTCTGCTTTTGTAGTAGGGCCGTACGGCTTTTTCTGTCCCCGCTCGTGCAAATGCGTACAGCCCTCATACAGGACTTTCATCAATGGTTTTGCAAAGGAAAGGTTTGCAGGGCCGTACAGGTCATATGATAAATTTATTTATCACCTCACATGACACTTTTGACATTGCTTATCCTAGCAGTATGCAGGACGCATGTCATACATGAACCTAGTATATGACCTAACTCGCCACGAGTCTCTCGTAGCTCAGTGGTTAGAGCATCCGACCCGTGTGTGAACCTAGTATATGGCCTAGCTCGCCACGAGTTTCTCGTAGATTAGTGGATAGAGCATCCGACCGGTGTGTGAACCTAGTATATGGCCTAACTCGCCACGGGTCTCTCGTAGCTCAGTGGTTAGAGCATCCGACCGGTGTGTGAACCTAGTATATGGCCTAACTCGCCACGGGTCTCTCGTAGCTCAGTGGTTAGAGCATCCGACTGGTGTGCGGAAGGTCCTAGGTTTGAATCCTGTCGGGACTCAGATTTCCTTCTTTGTCCCATGCTCATGACATGATGAACATCGCACCTTATCAATAAAAACTGTATTGAACTGGCTTGTTTGTTCCGTATTGACCAATATTTGCCCAATAACAATAGTTCAGTAACAATATTTGCCCAATAACAATAGTTCAGTATAAAAAATAAAAAGATATTAAAAAGTTGACACTGGCTAAAAATGTTGTTTTTGGACGTTTCGGCAACTACTGTTGCCTTCTTCAGCAAGAGATAAAAATGCAAATGTCTAACGGCGTCCTGATGGTATAAGATACATGCAAATATTAAATCGCACCTCGAAAGAATATTTAGAGGTGAAACAAAAGTCTCTGGAGCATTCTTAATTATTTCTACAAATTCTTAATGTTATTATAAACATTTGGAAGCGTTATGTGTTCGTTTATAGCGTTCGTGTTACGCACGGAATGCCAAGCTTTAAGAATTAGTCTTTGTCGCCATGCCGATGATCTGTCAACAATTTCGACACTCGTCAAATCTATTTGGTGGCTGTGGAGCATGTGGTGTTTGGCCAACAAAGAGTTTTTATCCAATGTTGCTATAGCCTTTGCGTGCTCTTTCACGCGTGATTTTAGCGCGCGCGATGTCTGACCAATGTAAACACAATCACAATCTTTACATTTGATCTTATACACGATTCCTCTGGTGGCCTCTTTCTCGATCTTGTCTTTTGGCTTTTTAAGTATGTTTGAGATTGTCCGAATAGGCTTATGAGCGACTTTGATGTTGAAGCTTCGAAAGAACTCTTGCGATTATCTCGGAGAATCCTTTGGCGTAGGGCAGGATAACCATGCTACGTTGGTCGGTATCGTTTACTTCTTGTTGTCTATTCGGTTGGTGACCATTGTGAATGAATTTGGTAGGGTAGTTATTAGCGGTAAGGGCTTCCACTACTCGCTTAGTTTCCCGTAATGCTTCCTCCTCGGTGGAAGGAATGTTCTTTGCGCGATCCATAAGGGTGCGTACGACCGAGTGTTTATGCTGGGGATGGTGGTGTGATTTGAAATCAAGGTAGCGGTCAGTGTGGGTAGCTTTCCTATAGACAGATACGGTGATCGAGCCATCATCTTGTCTGGTTGTTTTTGTGTCAAGAAAGGCAATGGAACCTTCTGATTCTATCTCGATGGTAAATTTGATATGGGTGTTGATAGAATTGAGATGTGAGTGGAATTCATCCACGTGTTCCCTTTTTACGCACACATGGCCATCGAGAATCAGAAGGTTCCATTGCCTTTCTTGACACAAAAACAACCAGACAAGATGATGGCTCGATCACACTGACCGCTACCTTGATTTCAAATCACACCACCATCCCCAGCATAAACACTCGGTCGTACGCACCCTTATGGATTGCGCAAAGAACATTCCTTCCACCGAGGAGGAAGCATTACGGGAAACTAAGCGAGTAGTGGAAGCCCTTACCGCTAATAACTACCCTACCAAATTCATTCACAATGGTCACCAACCGAATAGACAACAAGAAGTAAACGATACCGACCAACGTAGCATGGTTATCCTGCCCTACGCCAAAGGATTCTCCGAGAGAATCGCAAGAGTTCTTCGAAGCTTCAACATCAAAGTCGCTTATAAGCCTATTCGGACAATCTCAAACATACTTAAAAAGCCAAAAGACAAGATCGAGAAAGAGGCCACCAGAGGAATCGTGTATAAGATCAAATGTAAAGATTGTGATTGTGTTTACATTGGTCAGACATCGCGCGCGCTAAAATCACGCGTGAAAGAGCACGCAAAGGCTATAGCAACATTGGATAAAAACTCTTTGTTGGCCAAACACCACATGCTCCACAGCCACCAAATAGATTTGACGAGTGTCGAAATTGTTGACAGATCATCGGCATGGCGACAAAGACTAATTCTTGAAGCTTGGCATTCCGTGCGTAACACGAACGCTATAAACGAACACATAATGCTTCCAAATGTTTATAATAACATTAAGAATTTGTAGAAATAATTAAGAATGCTCCAGAGACTTTTGTTTCACCTCTAAATATTCTTTCGAGGTGCGATTTAATATTTGCATGTATCTTATACCATCAGGACGCCGTTAGACATTTGCATTTTTATCTCTTGCTGAAGAAGGCAACAGTAGTTGCCGAAACGTCCAAAAACAACATTTTTAGCCAGTGTCAACTTTTTAATATCTTTTTATTTTTAACATGCCTGGCTACACACCAAACATTAATAGTTCAGTAACATATATGTAATGGTCAACAATAGCCTGTATAGACCTTTAAAGAATAATAGAAAGTGAATAATAATAGAGTTTAGACCTATTAACCTGGTAAATACATTAAGTAAAATAAATAAATAAATAAATAAATAAATAGCCCTTCAATACAAACAAAAACACATTGCTGTAGTAGCCCAGGGCTTAAAACCATGATTTTATGCACACAGCTTTTGTTTTTTACATTTTGTAGGTTAGAAGTTTGCCTGGAACATACCTGGCAAATGTCTTATTCACAGACAGCTTTGGAGACAAAGTCAGATCTGTGGTTTCCTTTGACAAGGGTGGAGAATGGCACCCATTGAAGGCTCCAGAATATGATCATTATGGTTTGCCTACAAACTGCTATCTGGTAAGTACATCTGTAATCAGGGCCTACTGACAACCGATATTATCATTCGATTCAATTTTTTCCTTCCTTTTCATTGGCCAAGAGCCCACCACATGACCTGCAAATAACTGCCGACAAATAATTCTGCTCATGTGCACAATGGTGCAAAGTTGTTATGCTGGGAATAATAATTGAAGGGCCGAGAGCATATCCAGCCTATATGACTTTTTAGGCCTTTTTTTATTTTTTCTCGCTCAGAATAGCCTCATTTTATCGTACAACGAATAATATCACAAGCCCTTGTCGAATTTGCACTAACCCTAAGGAATTTGACCAATTTCACCTGAAAAAAGCAGAGTTCTGGCCCTCTAGTGCTTTGACTGTACATTCAAAGCGCAATTTCGAAGCCATTTCAAAGCAGTACGGCCGTAAGAATACACGACTGCAATACTTCTGACCAGTGCCAACAACCTGAATGAAAATACCATTATTTACGCACGCCTGGCTCGCTTATCTATCGTGAGCTCACTACGGCAACACATCACCTCAGTAGCGTGTGTGTAAGCCAACATGTATGAGGCCTGTCCGGTGATTGAAAGACATCATTAAGTCCGGAAATCATTAATTTAAGTCTCTAGCACTTCTCAAAGAAACGAGTCGTGTTTCTTGTCCTTCCTTGTGTCTGAAGCACCACTTAGCGCTCAAGGTGAAAAACGGACCTTGGTGGGGAAGACGAGCCGGTGGGAAAGTCTGGAATCACTTCGGATCAGAAAAGGGGCAGCGTTGAGAGTTGTGGGCCATTTCCCATCCCGTGCCGTGGTCGAAATGCCCGATATCCGAAGTGCTTTCAGACTTATAGTATTTTGCAATAATTTTCGGGCCGGGAACTCCATTTCGGTTTTGTTGTAGGATTTCCCGACATGCTTTGCGACAGTGGTAGATGGGTCCGCTGTGTGCTTTGGGCAGCTCGAAGTGAGTTCTTGCTGGCCGGCAGGAAGATGTTTCGCATTTGGAGTCTTTAATGCAACATCAAATTCGAACTAAAAGGATTTTGAAATCGAGATACGCGTTTTGATGCGTATCAACCTTTAAATAATAAAACTTAGTCTGAACTGAGCATGTGTTCCTCGGTGGTCTAGTGGTTTGGTCCGGGATTTGCGCTCGGACGGCTCCGGGTTCGATTCACGCTCAGCATCTTTTTTTTTTTTTCGAACTGGACCTTATGAAAGTGATTTACCTTTTTTGCGTTCGTCAAAAATCCTTACGTTTAATTTTAAAAAAAATATCGAACCGTGTTAGTGTGAAAACAGAAGCTTACCGCAATATTTCGTTACAATAGGAGCCTTTGATTGACTTTTTTTTTTTGAGTCCATGGATGTAAAATTTTCTAATTTGTCACCATACAAACGAAAGCATTTCAGTCTTGAATGAGATATGGGGACAGATATCCAGATTTTCACTTGTTCCATAACCTGTAAATGTTTTTAATTCCCCAGTGTATTACGTGTTAAAAGATGATTGCTGTAGTAAACTTTTTTTAATTCCCCAGTGTAATTATGTCATCCAGTTTTCTAGACAGTCTTGTTTCACACAATACGTAATTTACTGATGTCACGCTAAGATGTTTTGGTCATTTTTAATGTTTTTCTCTTCAATTCTTTGACTTCTTTGACTTCGAACTCAGTATTTGACTGCCAAACGGCTTTGAAAATGTGGTCACATTAATAAAAGGTATACAGTCAACTCTCTCGTAAGCGGACACCCTCAGGGATTGGAAAAAGTGTCCGTTAGTAGAGCTGTCCGTTTACAAGAATTATTCCCATAAGCGGACACCAAAGAAAAATAGGGTGGATGTCCGCTCATGGGAGAGTTATGCAGCTGCTGCCTAATTTAGAAGATTGCACTTTTGAAACCACATCCAAGGAACACGCTAACACAGTTACTGGATTAGATGAGATACTTGGTCACATTCCTTTGAGGATGGCTGTATTTGTCCCCAAGTTTTTAAAGCACAGAACAAACAAAGGGAAAGCCATCATAATGGGTAAACGTGTCAACAGAGGAGCTGGGTACGGCCTGGATATTCCTTGTAAATAGTTTTTTTATGGTAATGTTACATCTTTCGTGGCCGTGGCTCAAGTCCAAGCTTGATTATCTGGGATACAGTGTTCGATACAGTAAGTGATTGAAAACAGAAACAAGAAGGAAAGAAGACCATGACAAACATGGCCATAACCTGACTCTACAAATGTTACGTCAGACTATTGTTTATGTCAAACGAACGAACAGCTTGCTTTCCGGCGGACTAATGGAGATTTGACAAAACCGATCCCACTGTTCTGTTGTTCTGTCAAAGGTGCAAATTAAAGACAAATTTCATTGCCAAGAGTCAATTATTATACATGGGGTGTCGGCTTACGAGAGAGCGTAAACAAAAGAAAAATCTGATTTTCATTTTCAAAAGTGTCCACGTCCGCTTATGAGAGAGTGTCCGCTTAAGGGAATGTGTAAATACAGAGTTTGACTGGGAGGTAAAACGGGGATTTGAAAAGGCGTCCGTAAGTAGAGCTGTCCGCTTATGAGAGTGTCCATTAGCGGAGAGTTGACTGTAGTCGCAATTGAGTCACAGGTCGCCCACTTGGGCAAGAGTGCCAAAAATCAAAATTCAAGAAAAATCCTAAATTTCATTTTGTAAAATATTGAAAAACAAATGGTACCATGCAAAAGTACTGCTGAAGAGGTTTCATTTGAATGGTAACACCATAGGATTTCATCAACAGACTCAAAAGTTAGAACAAAATGGTACCATGCAAAAGTACTGCTGAAGAGGTTTCATTTGAATGGTCACACCATAGGATTTCATTAATGTTATAATATGTGTTTAATTATGCATGTTACAAATATGCACGCGTCAATTTAAGTGTAAATTACGCTGCATCGGTTAGATTAGCATTCGTTCTTGAGATGTGAGTTTGAACGTAGGTCGGTTCGTTTTCTACACTGAGTGTCGTGTTATTACATGGTGGCAGCGGCAAATTAAACCGTCGACAACATGCCGGATGATGGGGCGAATTCGCAAGCTTCAGCGCCTCAATCGACGATGTTGCATCAGATTTCACCGCCTCAATATCTGGATCTAAAACACAGCGGAGAAGTGGCTGAGAATTGGAAACTATGGAAGGAGAAATACAACAACTATTTCATTATCTCAAGGTTAGATCGAGAAACTGCCGAATTTCAGTTAGCGATGTTCAAACATACGATAGGAGATGATGCTTTGAAAGTCATCAAAACGTTTAGCTACGCTGACGGAGAGAACTCGAATGATTGGCGTGTTGTTATGAGTAAAATGGAGAAACATTGTATCGGTGAAGTCAACGAGATTTATGAAAGATATTGTTTCAACAAGAGGGATAAGTTTTCTGTGGAATCGGTGGATACTTTCGTGGCTGAATTGAAGACTTTGGCAAAGACCTGCAACTTCTGTGATTGCTTACGCGACAGCCTTATCCGTGATCGCATTGTGCTGGGAATTGGGAACGAACAAACCACAAAGAAGCTGCTCAGAATAAGAGATCTAACATTGAACAAGTGCATCGATATTTGTCGCAGCGAAGAGATCGCTGAAGTGCAAATGAAGACGCTTTCCGAGCCAGTTGATGGGAGCGGCATCCATCAAGTTATGTCCAAAGCGAGGAGACCCTCACAATCTGTGGATGGAAACTCGAAGAAAATCTTATGTAAGTTTTGCGGGTACGAGCATCAGTTTGACAGGAAGAAGTGTCCTGCGTGGGGAAGAACGTGCAATCGCTGTAAAGGAAAGAACCATTTTGCCAGGAGGTGTAAAGAAGCTCTCGTCTACAACATCGAAAGCGAGGAAGAGTCAGAGGAAATTAGTGTTGTAAGAGTTCAAGCTGTGAAAGGGAGGGCTGTGTACGCGAAAATGCTTGTCAGGCAGCAACCGGTACAGTTTCAAGTTGATTGCGGAGCTAGTGCTAACATCTTACCGCGCAAGCATGTAGAAGATGTTGAGCTCTCCCCTTGTTCTCAGTCTCTGGTTATGTGGAATGGTACCAAGATCAAGCCTGTGGGGACGTGTGCTCTACCAGTTGTGAACCCCCGTAACGGTATGAAATATAAAGTGAGGTTTTTGGTCGTTCAAGAGAATCTAACTCCACTCCTGGGTTTGAACGCTACCGAAAAGATGGGTTTGTTGACTGTTCACAAGGAGAACTTTATAAGCGTTGTGGAGAATCCGGAAGATGATCTTGCAACAAAGTATGCAGATGTGTTCGACAAGGGCCTGGGTAGGCTGCCTGGAAAAGTTCATCTGCAAGTGGATCCGGTTTCCCAACCAGTGATTCTTCCAGCGAGGAAGGTGCCTGTCTCCGTGAGGGAGAAGTTCAAGGCGGAACTACAAAGGTTGCAGGATCTCAAGGTCATCGCACCTGTGGATGAACCCACCGATTGGGTCAGCCAGTTCGTGGTCGCAGTCAAGAAGTCTGGTGAGCTACGTGTCTGCATTGATCCGAAGCCACTCAATGCTGCTCTCAAAAGAGAAAGGTATCAGATTCCTGTTATTGACGATTTGTTGCCAGATTTGGCAAGCGCGCATGTGTTCACGAAAGTCGATCTCGCATCTGCATTTTGGCATCTGGAACTTGACCAGCAGTCTAGCATGTTGACAACTTTTGCCACTCCTCATGGGAGATTTCGTTGGCTACGTTTACCGTTTGGTCTGTCGGTTTCAAGTGAGATATTCCAGAAGCATCTACACCAAGAGCTACAGGGCCTTCCAGGTGTGAATTGTATTGCTGATGACGTGCTCATTTATGGCAAAGATGACGCTGACCATGATTGCAATCTGGAGAGTTTTATGGAAAGGTGCCAGCAGAAGGGCATAAAGCTCAATCGCGAAAAGCTGGAGTACAAGTGCAAGTTTTTTGACTGAAGTTTTTTGACGGCAGAAGGCCTGAAGCCAGATCCGCAGAAGGTTAGAGCGATTGTTGAAATGCCGCGTCCCGAGAAGCCGGAAGATGTGTCGCGTCTAAATGGCATGGTTGGCTACCTCAGTCGTTTCCTGCCGAACCTGTCTGACGCCATGAAGCCGCTTCGAGACCTTACGCGCAAGGATGTAGAATGGTGCTGGTCCGAAGCACAAGAACAAGCTTTTAGCAAGGTTAAGAGTCTCATCGCGTCCGCCCCTGTCCTATCTTACTACGAGCCGGGTAAACCGTTGGAGTTGCAGTGTGACAGCAGCCAGTCTGGTCTTGGCGTGGCCCTGATGCAAGGCGGACATCCTATTGCTTATGCGAGCAGGGCGCTAACTGAAACCGAGTCCCGCTACGCCCAAATTGAAAAGGAGATGTTGGCTATTGTTTTTGCGGTGGAGAGGTTCAACGATTATACGTTTGGCAGAAAGACAGTTGTTTTTAGTGACCACAAGCCACTGGAATCAATTATCAAGAAGCCATTGCATTGTGCGCCCAAGCGTTTGCAGGGCATGATCATTCGTCTGCAGAAATATGATCTGGAGGTGAGATATGAGAAGGGAAGCAGAATGTTCCTGGCAGATACTCTTTCGAGAGCATCTCTCCCTGTTGGTGATCAGGACGAGTCGGAGTTTGAGACAATTAACATGGTGAAGTATTTGCCGGTGTCAGAGGAAAGGCTCCAGCAGATTCAGCGAGATACCGCAGCAGATGAATCTCTTCAAGTGTTAAAGACCGTGATCCAGGGAGGCTGGCCGGAGCACAAGAGTAACGTGCCAAGTGTTATCTCTCCTTATTTTGATATGCGCGATGAGATGACTATTCAGGATGGCCTCATCTTCAAGGGAGAGCGAGTCGTGGTACCACGAGCCTCTCGGAGCGAGCTGCTGAAGCGTATACACAGTTCTCATCTTGGAGTCAACGGGTGTCTGAACAGAGCGCGTGAATGTGTCTTCTGGCCCGGGATGACAGCGGAGATCAAGAACCATGTATCCACCTGCGAGGCATGTCGAGAATATGAGCGTGGTCAAGCCAAAGAAACAATGATGTCCCCTGAGACACCAAGCCGACCTTGGCAACGAGTCGCAGCCGATCTGTGTGAGTCCGGAGGAAAGACTTACCTGGTCACGTCGGATTACTTCAGTGACTTTTTTGAGCTGGATCATTTGAGGTCGCCTTCATCAGTGAATGTCATCAGAAAGTTAAAGGCTCATTTTGCGCGACATGGGATACCCGAGCAGCTGGTGACCGACAATGGTCCCCAATTTGTGTCACGTGATTTTCTGAAGTTTGCAAAGGATTGGGATTTCGAGCATCTCACGAGCAGCCCGCATCATAGCCAGAGCAATGGTAAAGCGGAGAGTGCGGTGAAGGAGGCAAAGAAACTTCTCAGAAAGTGCAAGGCGAGTGGGTCAGATGCATTTCTTGCCTTACTCGACCATCGCAACACCCCGTCTACGGGTGTCCAAATCAGTCCAGCACAGCGCCTTTTCAGCAGAAGGACGAGGGGTCTTCTGCCTATGACCGCCAGTTTGCTTGCACCAGAAGCAATTCCAGGAAACGAGCTGTGCAGAGCCAGGCTGGAGCAACGCAAAGAGCGACAAGCTTATTATTACAACAGGGTTGCGTCTGATTTGAGTCCTTTACAGAGAGGGGACACTGTAAGGCTAAAACCATTTCAGTTGGGCAGGCAGGAATGGCAGAAAGGAATTGTTCGAGGTCGGCTGGATGAGAGATCGTACGAGGTGGAAACTCCCCAGAGCGTTGTTCGGCGAAATCGTGTCCACCTGCGGAAGACGAATGAACCGCCACCGCCGTCACCGGATGCGGAGGTCCCGGATGAAGTCCCGTCTGCGGTTCCTGCAGAAGTCGATGTACCGACTCCGTGTGAAGAAAGTGCTGAAAGTGCGTCTTCAAGCGGACAGGAGTCTTCTCCAAGCATAACAAGGTCTCCACCCAAGCCAGCGCTTAGACGATCTGAGCGACAGCGACGGGTCCCGAAATACTTAAGTGACTTTGTTTTGCTCAAGCCATAAACTGTCGAACATTCAAAGGATTAGTTTTGATTAGGCTTTAAGTTCACGCTAAAGACTTTAAGTATGTTATCACGGAGTCTAAGCTCTAACTTTCAATGTGTTCCTTAGCGAGTCGAGCTGTATGTCATTTAAATTGGTTTAGTCATTTCTTTTCACATGTAACGGGGAGGGTGTTATAATATGTGTTTAATTATGCATGTTACAAATATGCACGCGTCAATTTAAGTGTAAATTACGCTGCATCGGTTAGATTAGCATTCGTTCTTGAGATGTGAGTTTGAACGTAGGTCGGTTCGTTTTCTACACTGAGTGTCGTGTTATTACAATTAACAGACTCATAAGTTAGAACAAATGGTACCATGCAAAAGTACTGCCGAAGAGGTTTCATTTGAATGGTCACACCATAGGATTTCGACAACAGACTCAAAAGTTAGAACAAATGGTACCATGCAAAAGTACTGCCGAAGAGGTTTCATTTGAATGGTCACACCACAGGATTTCGACAACAGACTCAAAAGTTAGAACCACACTACATGTCTCCATAATTGACTCCGGGAGTTAAAGGGTAAACCCAGTTTTAGTAGCATGAAGCAACTAGAAGTATTACTACTCCTCCCTGGATTGTATGGTAGTCCAAGGTTATCCCCAGCATTTTGTTGCTGGTACCCATTTATACACCTGGGTGGAGAGAGACAATGTGGAGAATGTTTCTTGTCTAAAGAAACAACCACGACCAGTCTTCCAACCACTGACCCCCAGATCTGATGTCCAACGCACTAACCATAACAACACTGTGCCCTCACAGTAGAGTCAAAATAAAGTGCAAGTGTCTCCAATCCTGAGCATTTTGTTTTCATTAGATTGCTAGCAACGGAAATAAAAGATGTTGAATAGAAAGAAAAGGCAACCCTTCTGATCTTTCAATAATGATTCCATTAAAATAGTTTTGATCATTTTTATTAGTAGAACATTAAATCCCCTTATGCTTCTCAAAACCACTTCTAATTTTGTGCCTTGTCTAAAATAAACCAGCTCTTATATTACTGTTTACTGTTGTCTTTGCCACAGCCATACTGCTCTCTACACATTCATATCGTACTAAGTCGATGGTATTACTACATTCCTGGTGTCATGTCTTCAGAGTCAGCTGTGGGCATTATTGTAGCTCAAGGTTTGGCATTTTCATTGTTAACATTTTCCATGTCAGTTGCTGTATCCTGAAAATTAATCAGCTGACATTCTTGTACTCCAGGTATAGCATTTTCCCTCAAATAATAGCCAGGGGAGGGGGTTATTATTTTTTGCACCAAAAGAAAGCCATTATTCGAGGGGGCGTGCCGATTAATTGAGGGGGACATTTTTTTTTTCAAAAATTGTTCGCTGGAAGTCATGCCCTAAATATTTTGTTTTATTATCCTGTTTAATCATAAGATAATCACATCATGTTAACTGAACATGGGCTTTTTAAGTGTTCAATATCCTCTGCATCAGAGCTTGAGTCATCAATCAGTCTTGCTGGATTGAACGGACTCCACTTCAGCATAATCTGCCAGATCCTCCAGGGTAGGGTGGGGGGATTATTCAACGGAGGGGATTATTTCAAATAAATTATTTCCACCAAAGGGGGTGATTATTTGGGGGCCAATTAATTGAGAGACAAGGAGAAAGATCTCAAGAGCTGTTATTAAAGACAATACAGCAATTTGGTGTTGCTGAAACCATGTTTATTAAGTTGTTGATTAGGTTTGACTACTGATGTTGTTGTCTTTCAGTTCTTATGCTGTATCACTGGTAATTGCATCATTAACTTATGAAGCAGTATTCTCATTAAAAATTGTAACAGAGGCTATTAATGATATCAATAGTTTCCTTTTTTTTGCATTGGTGATGATCTATCCTGCTTTATCAAGTATTTGTTTCCCACAATAATATTTGTAGGCAACCTGGGTAAAAGACTAGGAGAGCAGCCAATTGGTGTATTTATGTCCAATGACGGAGGACTGACTTGGACCAAGGTAACCTATATTTACATGTCTGGTAAAACTAAACTGTGACCAAATCTCTTGATGACTGTTACACTCGGATGCTTTGTATGGTACAAGATTTCAACTGGAGGGACCACAGGACCTGCTGCCCAAGATCTCAGAAAAGATCAACTCTAGAAGACTCAGTTTGGCCAGACACTGTTATAGTCACCCAGAGCTTCAAGCTAATAAGGTCATCATCTGGGAACCGGAGCATGGCAGGAGTGACCCTGGACAACCAGCAAAGACAATTGTGAAGATGATGATTGAACATGCAGGGGAAGAGACAAAGGAGGAGCTGGCCTGTCTCATGACAGACCCTGATTTGTGGAGTGTCTGGCACGGTGCCCAACTTAAGTCTCGTCACTTAGGTTGACTGAACTGAACTGACCTGTGTTGTTGTTATGACTGTCATAAATGTTAACTTTAGATTTGAGTACGAGCACGAGATTGAGTACGAGTACGACTTGCGAATTTCAAGCTAGTCATGTCCCCAAAGCTGTCGGTTCTTCCTGTTGCTTAACTGAAGATAAGGAGATTCTAGGTACATGCGAACTAGGTTTGAAAGTCGTAGTCGTACTCGTAGTCCAATCTAAAGTTCGCTTGTGATTGTTTTTTATATTTATAGGAGTTCAATTACTTTTATGATTTTGTGATTGGAGACCATGGTGGAATCATTGCAGCAGTTCCTATGGGGACTGATATTAAAGAAGTGTGGTAAGCTCTTGTATACTTCTTTGCTCATTTTTGGGGCAAGGGTGGCGGTGCATGTATCCTGCGAGTTTGAATCACACATTTAAAGTAATCTTTTAAAAGGTAAGGTCCACCAGGCAGGGCTGGAAAGCAATTTTGGTCCACACTTGCCAGTTAGCAAGTACCATTGGTATAACTGTCAGAATGCACTCACCCAGATTAATTTTCACATGCTCCAACAAAATCCCCCTTAGCGACCACTAAACAAGAAAATTATCTGTTAGAGAACATGTATTATAGTAATTGAATATGTTCTTACACTGTACATGGTTAATTTGGTCAAGTACTGTACATGTTTGTAACTTATAGTTGTTGTTTTGTTAGTGAAGCCTAAAGCCCCGGCTACATGTTCTAACATTGTCATATAACATTTGTTGGTCTAACAATGTTAGAACGTGTAGCCGGCATGTTAGATGATGTTACTAACATTTTTGTCAGAAGAATGTTTCATCGAAATCAAAACGTTCTTCTAACAAAAAATGTTACACAAACATCATCTAACATGCCGGCTACACGTTCTAACATTGTTAAACCAAAAAATGTTATATAACAATGTTAGAACGTGTAGCCGGGGCTTAAGGGTAGGCTATGATGGTTGGCTTGGTATGACTACCATTGGGCTTTGAAAAGTTTATTGATTGTATTCATTATTGAGTGAAATTTGTGGTCCTCGCAGTGTGCTATCAACTTAAGCAGTTAAAAAAGCAACCTGAAAAAAAATGGGATTCGAACCTACACCTACCGGTACAATGCTCTATCCACTGAGCTATCAAGCTATATGGTTAGATAGTCAATTCACCATCTATCCATTTCACTCATGTTTATCTGCAGTTCACATAAATGATTTTCATATATTCATATGCATTCATTATTAAAAATAGTTATGTTTTTTCCCTCTGTTGAAAAGTATTAAGCAACATTATAAAATGCTCAAGGAAATGCGCGCGCTCTGATTGGTTCCCGCGAGTTCATTATAACTCTATAAAGCACGCGCGTGACGTAAGATTCATTATAACCGTTTTTATTTTATAAAAGAAATAAAAAAACTTGTTCCTCGTGCATTATTGAGTTATATAAGCACTTGGCAATTTTTAAGAACACTCGAGAAGTGCGAGAAGCACTCGCCTTTGGCTCATGCTTCTCTGCACTTCTCTCATGTTCTTAAAAATTCCCGCGTGCTTGTATAACTCAATAATGCACTCAGCGCGTTTTTTATTTCTTTATTTTGTCCTGCTGCAATATTCTTAGGTACACTTGTACAGAAGGAAAATCTTGGAAGAATATATCATTAGATAACAAAGTCCGAGTATACGGCATGGTCACCGAACCAGGAGAAACAACTCTTATAGTCAAGTAAGAAACACAGTCAGCAGATTATGGGGCAAAAATAGTTTGTTTTTCAATTCTCTGTTATTTTTCATAGACCTTTTTACTGATACAGGAGCCATATTGATTTTGCCTCATGGACATCCCATAATGAACATTGAAATTAATAGATTCCTATGTTAATGCTTATTAATTTAAATGGTCAATATGGGATGTCCAGGGGGCAAAATCAATATGGCTGCCATATCGGTAAAAGGTCTATTACCATATACAGGAATAAGGCACATGCACAATGTCCTATGAATTGGGGGCAGTATGCAGCTCTTACAAGGTCTTTTCTGATTTGTTGAGAAAACAATAGAACAAACAACACAACAATGGACCCTAGCCCTGAATGTAATAGAGCTGCATGATACCCAGGTCCAATGAAGAGGCCCTGCCAGGGTAAATTCCGACAGGCGACATGACCCAAAAAGTAGCGACAGCACGTAAAATGAAATTGCGACAAAAGGCAAATGTTCATTCAATTTCCGACAGCAACGTGAAACATTGATAAAACACCGACACGAGTCATTTTAAAATTCAGACGAGCAACATGGGACCTCCCCCCCCCCCCCCCCCCCCCCCCCTGGCAGGGCCTCAATGAAATTAGAGGTTGTTAAGAGCTGTGTGGTATCTGATGAATTGAATAAGGAAGTGGTGTATAATTTATATGCATTAACTCACTCTCAATAATTTATTTTTTAAGGGCTATAAACACTGTCAGTAATTTACTATGTCTAGTTTCTTCTCAAGTTGTTATTGCAAAACAACCGTAATACAAGCAGAGTTGAAGAAATAACACAACAGTTTTAAATTTGTAAGACATGTTTCGGCAAACTTATGCCATCTTCAGTTGCAGAAGCTCGTTACAATTTATAGATTGAAGTAGTTACAATTTAAATATGCTAATTACAGCAGAGTAAATAATGATGTAAATAATGCAATGTTATCATGATATTATTTGTCTCTTTACAATTTGTTTGTTTGTTTTATCATAATAATTAGGTATCAACTGAGTTGATAAGGTAAATTGCCCACATTAACGATTCCAAAAAGCTGGTGTGTCAAGCACTAGCACTTTGTCAGATTTTCTCTGACGAAGTGCTAGTGCTCGAAACATCAGCTTTTTAAATCTCTTTACAGTGGCCAATTTACCGTATCAACTCAGTTGATAAAACCAAATTTTCATGTTTAACTCTCCCACCAACGCAGCACAACAGTTTATTTAGAAATTAACCCCTTTATGCATTTGTTTGTTTTATCAGTTTGTTTGGCCAGTATTCGCAGAAGGAATTCCAGTGGCTTTCGGTCAAACTGAATTTCACATCAGTTTTGAACCAAAAATGTGAGGCAGGCAACTATACCTATTGGTCTCCAAATGATGAGGTACTGAAAAACTCGACCTGCTTTTTTGTATGAGAACATGTTCATTGTTTTTAAATCAGATCAACAGCACGTTAAAGGGCTATGTCATGATTGATTTGGCTGATTGTTGGTCAAATATATGCTAAAATTACTGATATGCATCCTCAATCTTGCAAAAACGTTTGTTTCAACCTAATGAAGAAGATATTAAAGTGAATTCTGAAAGGAAAAATGAGCCATAGCCATTCTTTTATCAATTTTTTAAAGCTATGTAGCTGCAACATAGCAGATTGAGCCATTGTGAGACAAGTTGCACGGAACATTGCCTAGTGTAACACCCCCTCTTCATGTAGCTGCACCATAGCAGATTGAGCCATTGTGAGACAAGTTGCACGGAACATTGCCTAGTGTAACACCCCCTCTTCATGTAGCTGCAACATAGCAGATTGAGCCATTGTGAGACAAGTTGCACGGAACATTGCCTAGTGTAACACCCCCTCTTCATGTAGCTGCAACATAGCAGATTGAGCCATTGTGAGACAAGTTGCACGGAACATTGCCTAGTGTAACACCCCCTCTTCATGTAGCTGCAACATAGCAGATTGAGCCATTGTGAGACAAGTTGCACGGAACATTGCCTAGTGTAACACCCCCTCTTCATGTAGCTGCAACATAGCAGATTGAGCCATTGTGAGACAAGTTGCACGGAACATTGCCTAGTGTAATACCCCCTCTTTATGTAGCTGCAACATAGTAGATTTAGCCATTGTGAGACAAGTTGCACGAAACATTGCCTAGTGTAACACCCCCTCTTCATGTAGCTGCAACATAGCAGATTGAGCCATTGTGAGACAAGTTGCACAGAACATTGCCTAGTGTAACACCCCCTCTTCATGTAGCTGTACCATAGCAGATTGAGCCATTGTAAGACAAGTTGCACGGAACATTGCCTAGTGTAACACCCCCTCTTCATGTAGCTGCAACATAGCAGATTGAGCCATTGTGAGACAAGTTGCACGAAACATTGCCTAGTGTAACACCCCCTCTTCATGTAGCTGCAACATAGCAGATTGAGCCATTGTGAGACAAGTTGCACGAAACATTGCCTAGTGTAACACCCCCTCTTCATGTAGCTGCAACATAGCAGATTGAGCCATTGTGAGACAAGTTGCACGGAACATTGCCTAGTGTAACACCCCCTCTTCATGTAGCTGCAACATAGCAGATTGAGCCATTGTGAGACAAGTTGCACGAAACATTTCCTAGTGTTACACCCCCTCTTCATGGAGCTGCAACATAGCAGATTGAGCCATTGTGAGACAAGTTGCATGGAACATTGCCTAGTGTAACACCCCCTCTTCATGTAGCTGCAACATAGCAGATTGAGCCATTGTGAGACAAGTTGCACGGAACATTACCTAGTGTAACACCCCCTCTTCATGTAGCTGCACCATAGCAGATTGAGCCATTGTGAGACAAGTTGCACGGAACATTGCCTAGTGTAACACCCCCTCTTCATGTAGCTGCAACATAGCAGATTGAGCCATTGTGAGACAAGTTGCACAGAACATTGTCTAGTGTAACACCCCCTCTTCATGTAGCTGCAACATAGCAGATTCAGCCATTGTGAGACAAGTTGCACGGAACATTGCCTAGTGTAATACCCCCTCTTCATGTAGCTGCAACATAGCAGATTTAGCCATTGTGAGACAAGTTGCATGGAACATTGCTCAGTGAAACACCCCCTTTTCATGTAGCTGCAACATAGTAGAATGAGCCATTGCGAGAGAAGTTGCACGGATGATTGTACAGTGTAACACCACGTTTAGACAAATAATCAGTGTTTGTTATATCCTTGTCATGCTTTAAACAGTTTATAAATATGATTTTTTTTTGTGATGTCTCTGCAGCGAATAGATGGTCATTGTTTGTTAGGTCAGCACCTGACATATGAGCGCCGCAAGTCAGGAGATTGTTGTTTCAATGGAATGGAGTATGAGAGAGAAATCAACATTACTTCCTGCTATTGTGAAGCAGGCGATTTTGAGTGGTAAGGTCACTAACTTTGTAGGAACTTTTTGGCAAGTCACTTATGTGTGGAATAATTAATATTATTATCGTTTGTTCCCAAATGTGATGTCATTGTTTTTGAATCATGTTTTAGCCCTAAACACTCGTCTTATTCAGGGCTCGAGTTCGCAAAAAGTCCCACCTGGTTGTCTGGGACAAGTAAATTTTTATGTCAGGCAAGTTTCTTTGTGCGCTCACTTGCTTGATGGGCACGAACATGGGCAAGGCTTCTGTGAATTAAGTGGTGATATACTTTCACCTATAAGCCAGCCAAGCAATATTACTGTGGCCAATCACAACAGTTACAAAAATAAAAATTCAAGGAAACTTCTTAATTCATTTAAAAAAAATAATATTGAAAAACAAATAGTACCATGTGAAAGTACTGCCAAAGAGGTTTCATTTGAATGGTCACACCATAGGGTTTGGTTGACAGACTCAAAAGTTAGAACAAATGGTACCATGCAAAAGTACTGCTGAAGAGGTTTTATTTGAATGGTCACACCATAGGATTTCATCAACAGACTCAAAAGTTAGAACAAATGGTACCATGCAAAAGTACTGCTGAAGAGGTTTCATTTGAATGGTCACACCATAGGATTTCATCAACAGATTCAAAAGTTAGAACAAATGATACCATGCAAAAGTACTGCTAAAGAGGTTTCATTTGAATGGTCACACCATAGGATTTCATCAACAGACTAAAAAGTTAGAACAAATGGTACCATGCAAAAGTACTGCTGAAGAGGTTTCATTTGAATGGTCACACCATAGGATTTCATCAACAGACTAAAAAGTTAGAACAAATGGTACCATGCAAAAGTACTGCTGAAGAGGTTTCATTTGAATGGTCACACCATAGGATTTCGTCCACAGACTCAAAAGTTAGAACTACACTACATGTCTCCATAATTGACTCTGGGAGTGAAAAGGTTAAATATATACTAGCATAACCAGTCAAATTGCAAGTTGGTCAGTTTAGTCAGCCACTAGAAAAAGTTTAAAATTATTCAGAGAGGACTGTGATTTTTTTGACTCACAGATTAATTTGTATTGTTGTGCTGTTATTAGTGACTTTGGTTATAAGCACCCTGAACTGGGTGAAGTGTGCATAGCGACCGGGTTGGCCAACCCTATACCGACTCCGTGTCCAGAAGGAAAAACCTATCTGCACAGTAGCGGGTAAGAATAAACACTAATTGACTGTTTCCTGAGGGATCAGTCATTAAGTGATTTGTTTATATATAGCAACACAAAAACACAACACAGCACAGTTTGAAAAACGCGTCAAACACTCGAGGTAAACATCAATCGCATCAGTGAACGTAATATTATGCCACCTTTTGTCACGGTATGATCACGTGCGCAAGCCGGAAACAGTGAAAATGTTGCCTGCTTTCGCAAATGTTGGCCGCTATAGGACGTTTGGCGGGAAACAGTTTGTTTGTTAGATGTCATGTGACCATGATTCAACCAATGAACGCGCGCATTGTATTGAGAAAAATAAAAATTATGGTTATTATGATGTGGCAGATTTTTTATTTTAACTTCACAAAGTGCCGTTAAGTGGTTGTTTGTAATCCCCAAAAGTGACAACCTCCAAAAGTACGATCCCCCGATAGTAACGACCCCAAAGGTAAATTGAATCTCTGTAAGAAACAAAAGCGGACACCTGCGGAAAGATCGCATGAGCGCTCCCAACAATTCATTCATACGGCTCACAATACAATCTTAGAGGGCTCGCCAAAGAACCCTTTACAGATATCTATTATAACGAAAATAACCCTTTAAGCCCTAATATCAAAATTTAAATTCTCATTTCGTGTCCCTATACATTTCCAATAGACGTAGTGGGGAGAAATTGTTTGGATATCAAGAGAATTAATCTTTTTTTTTTTTTTTTTTTTTTTTTCTGATTTTTGCTCCTTTATTAGCTCCCGTATTGTATGGAAACAAAACAAATACAGTGTTATATTTCCCTATGGTTGATTTTTATTTATTAATTTTTTTTTTATTTGCCTTACATTACATTACATTACATTACATTACATTATATGACAAAGGAACTAAAGTTTGAACCATATACAAAGAATACTATACTAACATGAAGTGATCTAAATAAACTAGTACTATCTACATGGTTAGAAAAAGAATAGGAATAAAGAAAAAAGAAAACCTTACGTTGTTAGCTTTTGTGTTTTGAAAATGATCGATATTGAATCTTTTAATAAGTCGTTAAAAACCACTTGGATAAAAAAGTATCTTGATCAAAACAATCAAGGGAAATGGAAAGTTTTCTTCGAGCTGAACCTTCAACCTTATGGCAGCGATAGGTTTTTCGAATGCAATCTTAACAAGGAAGACTTCAACAGATATTTTAAAATATCTGATGTTTTTCTACATGAGATACTGCAAATCTGGTGTGAGCTAAACTACGAGAACAGGTTAAACTCTCTGGCACATTTTCACTCACAAATCTTATGGAATAACTCGCTTATCAAGATAGACAAAAAAATAGTCTTCTACAAAAAGTGGTTTATTAAAGACATTGTATACGTAAAAGATCTTCTGAAAGCAAATGGTACAGAATTCTTATCGCACGCTGATTTCCAATCCACCTTTGATATTAAAGTAAACGTCCTCGATTATCTGGGTATGACATCCGCCCTCAACCAGTTGAAGAAGTCTTGTCCAAAACACTCAGAGAACGGCGATCTTAGTACCCAGCAAAACTTCCGTATTACATTTCTTCAGCAGCAAAAGCCAAGTAAACTTGTGTATAAGAGAATAATTCAGGGAAAAGCAATTAAACCAAAAATGAACCAAGAGAAATGGCTCAAAGACTGCCTTATCTCACCAAATGAACCAATTAAATGGAAAGACATTTATAGAACCCCCTTCCAATACACTAAGTGCACAAAACTCATCAATTTCCAATTTAAATTTTTGCATAGACGGATAGCAACCAACAGCTTTTTAAAGAAAATTAAAATTAATGATTCGGACCAATGCACCTTCTGCCAAGATGAACCAGAAAGCTTAATTCATTTGTTCTGGACCTGTAACAATACTAGTGCCTTTTGGACTAACCTAACCACATGGCTCTCTTTCTCCAATATCATTTAAAACGATTTCAGACTAAATGCAGCTTTTGCTATGGGCCTGATTCCAGTACCTTCAAAATGGAAGGGGCTGATAACGATCTGCCTTTTAATTGCTAGATATTTCATTTGGCAATGTAAACTGAATCAAATCCTCCCAAATCTAAGTGGATATCTCCACCTTCTTCAAAAATACAAAGAAATAGACGAAAAGGCAAACAGGTTAACACCATCCAGAAAACAACTCCGGGAACCACTGACATACAGCTTTTGAGCCCTGAAGCAAAAATAAATAAATAGACCGAAAAAAAAAATTGTTTTGTCCCCTTACACCCTTGCCCCCTCCGCTCATGTCTGCAGCATTTAAAGTGAAGGAGTTTCTCTTTGTTCGCGTCATGTCAAAAACAAAAAAAAAGAGAATTAATCTTGTGTGATCATAATATTATACTTAATTCTCATGACCGGTTTGATTGATAAGGCATTGATATTACAAGGAGAAATTTGATGCTGATCACTCTTAGGGCTTAAAGGGATAATAGAGTAGTTTGAAGATCCCTAATAATTGCCTTTTTAAACAAAAATTCTGTTAGTGTTTAATGTTTTCACATCTGTCACGATTTTGTCAATAGGCGAATCAATCCATATATGGTACACTATTTTGCTACCTACCTATAAGAGAGGGTCTTATTTAAGATTAATAGAGGATTTACGGTAGCATACATAAGATCTGTTTTGTTTTGTTATAGATACAGAAAGGTAGTTGGCGACCGTTGTGTGGATGGAGTAGAAAACCAGTTCAATCCAGAGGCCAAGCTTTGTCCAATATCAGGTGAATCATATTCAATTGTGTTGTATGGTTCAAGTTCCACGATATGAACTACTCGGGTGCGCGATGCTGTGAAACCCTTCGCGGCTAAGGAGCACATTGCTATAAGGTAACTGAAAAGGCAAACAAAATCCTGGGCTAATATGAAGACCGCTGACATGCTGTGACCATGTAGTATAGTAAAGGAAAGGTCCTGTCAGTCTATGGTCAAGCCTGTATTTAAAAAACCTATTCAGAACGGGCTTTTAGGGACCGGGGGCGCATTCCCCTCCTTTACTTCGAGAATATTAAAGCTATGGCCATGAAACGTGGAGAGTCTATAGTATATCCTAAACTGTGACGATAGGTCACGTGACGTGATGAAGTCATATGACGTGACAAAGTCATATGACGTAGGAATTGCGTCATCATTCCGAATGGCCATCATTTTGGATTTTCATGATGCTAGAAATGTGCCAAAATTGAGTCAAAATTAATCAAAATCAATAGAAAAATACTAGTGATCTTAAATTGTAAAATTGACTACTAGAAAATTAAAATGTTTCTGTTTAGATGTTAATTTAAGAAGTATATTCAAAATTTGTGAAAACATGCATGTCAAAATATGGTTGCCATAGAAACGTCACATGTCGTGAACAAAAATGTCACATCAAAATGTTTTCAACTAAATTTCAGAAAAAGTCACGATGTTTGATGGGTATTGGTTAAATACTTTGGAAGTTATAAAAGTTCCGAATCAGCGCGGGTACCCCCACCCCCCCCACACCCCGCCTCGCAATGACACAGATGTTAAGTGCTTGGAGCTAATAAAAAAAACACTGCAAGATTTGTCTGCAATTACTACAGTATTAGCCCTCTACTAGCACATCTGAATTGGTTTAGTCACTAAGGGTGAGATACTTTAGAATAGAGGCATTTGTTTAAAGTGCATATGAAGTGAAAACACACTGTGAGCATACAAAAAACCGAATCTCAAGTATTTTCTACGTCAACAACGCCATGGATATCGACAACTCGTTCCCAGTCTCCGGGACACTGATTTCTGCAAATTGTGCTACTTTGGACGGCAAAAAAGAGGCCTTAAATTTTTTTCTGACAAATTTCTTTTATCATTTCAAAATAAAGACATAATTATCTCCAAAAAAGACAAAATAAAAAATTACAAAAGACAAAATAAAAAATTACTTTATCACTTAATCGATCGTTTAAATGTTACATACGTAGAATAGACCTTGTTTCTAAATTGACTGATAGTAAATGTGACAACTGCCTTTTATGTAAGACTTAGGTTAGATTTTAAATTGTACATATTATATATAGTTTTATTTTAAATTCTTAAATATTTTTAGGTAGTATTTAGTGTCCCCAGTTAGTGGTTGTATAACTGCTATTTTAGATTTGACACATGAATAAAGGTTGTTGTTGTTATCAGTTTGAATGTGAATGAAGTAATTAGTATAGTATACCATAAGTTTAACAGTTTTTGTGTTTTTTTTTTCTCTTAATAGCACCTAGAGATTTAAGTATCGACTTTAAAGCAAAATCGGACTCTGTGGAAGTCAACAAGCAAGTGTATTTTAACCTCAGCCAGCAACATGTAAATGAGTTTGATGTACATCTATCCTAACCTTAGTAAGAAAGTAGCACAGAAGGAAATCTTATCCTTTGTTAGGATTTGAACCCATCAGAATCTACTTTGTATAAAAAGAAGTACCACAGGACAGTACTGCTCAGTAGCTTTCATTTGAATAGTCACACTTTAGGATTTCATCCACAGACCTCAAGTTAGAACCACCTTGTACAGCATAATAAACAACACCACAGGAAAGTACTGCTCAATAGCTTTCATTTGAATGGTCACACTTTAGGGTTTCATCCACAGAACTCAAGTTAGAACCACCTTGTACAGCATAATAAACAGTACCACAGGAAAGTACTGCTCAGTAGCTTTCATTTGAATAGTCACACTTTAGGGTTTCATCCACACACTCAATAGTTAGAACCACCTTGTACTGCATAATAAACAACACCACAGGAAAGTACTGCTCAGTGGCTTTCATTTGAATAGTCACACTTTAGGATTTCATCCACAGACCTCAAAAGTTAGAACCACCTTGTGCAGCATGATAAACAGCAGCACAGGAAAGTACTGCTCAATAGCTTTCATTTGAATGGTCAAACTTTAGGATTTCGTACACAGACTCAAAGTTAGAACCACCTTGTACACCATGATAAACAGCACCACAGAAAATGAAATGAATGAATGGTCACAATTTAAGAGGATTTTGCCCACAGACTAAAAAATTAGAACAGTTTTATAAACTTTACTACACAAGAAAATTGCTCAATAACTTTCGTTTACTCTGAAAGGACCATTTACACATACTTTTTTTAATGCGATTTTAGCAAATGCGATTTCAAATGGCTTGTATATCCTACTGGCAATTTCAATGCGTTTCCACAGCGATTTGTTGCAACAAAATTATCCTTCATTTATGCTTTCACGCACTGCTGTCTTTTTCCACAGCTGCACAACATTTCGAAATTGTATTCAAATCGCCGTGAAATCACAGCGAAAACGCCGTTAGTTTACAAATTAAAGGAATTTGAGATCACACTCAAAATCGTCTTTGTAAACTGTTAGAGAGGTTTTTACTCGAGTGTCGTAAAATTAAAATCAAAACAGAGGCGGCCAATCCAATGAACCAATCAGGGCTCAAAACATGTAATGAATGGGGTTAGTTTCTAGAGAAACTGTGGTGCTAAGTCGGTGGGCTGCGTCGGTGGGAGGGGGGGTGGGAGGGGGGTTGAAACACGAGAATTTAGTTTTATCGACTGAGCCGATAAGGTAAATTGACCACCGTAAAAAGATTATAGTCATCGCCAAACGCGGGAAAGCACGTGCGAGCAACTTTCAATTAGTTTTGGTTTTACTTCTGATTGGTTGAAAAAGTGGCGCGAGATATTTCAGCCAATCACAAGGCATAGCAAAGCAAAACCCAAACAATAGCGAAATTCCTTTCGACACTCAATAAAAACCACTCTTCCTAATAAGATTCATAAAGACTTACTTTATGTGACGCAAGGCTGACTCAAGGGGTGAAAGAAAAAAGAAAAAGAAAAAAAATCTCATCTCACTTGCAGGGTTCAACGGACTCCACAAAGTATTGTTGGGACTTTGGAGATGGCAGTCCTATGCTGAATGTCACAGGACTCCCTAAAGCTGAGAGAACTGCACACACGTTTAAAACGCATGGTCATTTTATTGTGAAAGTCACAGCAACTAACACAGCCGGTTCATTTGATGTCTTTACTGACGTCACTGTTCTAGGTATGGCATGCTTTTTGTGTGTACCGCGCTAGCGCATCGTAGACACTTTGCTAAAACCATAAGCTGTAGCAATAAAAGCTGTATATTAGTCTAACAATGATTTTGTTTAACAATAAAAGTTGTCTATTAATTGTAACAATGAAAGCTGTTAATAATAATAATACTTTATTCATTGATATCCCAAACAAAAAATCATTAATACAATGAAAAGGAGATAATGTAACGATGATGCAATCCATTTATCAACAGGCAACCAGAAAGAGAAGACCTTTCAACACGAAATTCCGCAAAAGCCGGCACTTCGAA
>JAJLRJ010000001.1:10417584-10575084 GCA_024195265.1 Dendrophyllia cribrosa
AGTATAAAACACCTCTCCCTCAGTAATTAAAGAAAAAAATCTTGCAGACTTAAATCACAAATCTACTTTTCGTCTGGTACCATCATTTTTTTTTTTCGTTTTTTCGTTTTCTTTCCTAATGTAATGATTTAATTTTTAGTTAATTTAATTTTATTAAACATTATATATAAGCTCTATTGCCAACCTATATCTCCCATTTATAAATATTACATGTAATTATTGTTACTCGGCTCGATTAGCTTTCTAGTTATTCTGAGTAATATTACCTTCAACCGTGGACAAAATAGCTTGGGACACTTAAGAAAATACTACATAATGACAATTTTTTTCGAAGAGAGAAACTATCGTTCCATTTCCTAGTCCCCCCTCCCCCCCAATACAAAGTTGAGACATTGTGGCTTGGTTATATGCATGAAACTCAACATTGTATTGGGGGTGGGGAGGGGGAGGTAACGACAAAGTCAATTTGTGGGGGAAAAGGTAAAGTGTCCCAAAACTTCTGACCAGGATTGTCGGAATGTGTTTCTGTTTAAATTGCTCATTTTCGCTAGAAAATAACCAAATATTGTGACTGAAGTGGAGATCTACCGGTTTAACTGTGCATTAGGGTGTTTAGCATTAGAAAAAATAAACGTGACATAACAAAATATGGGGGGAGGGGTGGGTTAGTTATATGTAAGTGACATTGTAAGGGAAACAGGTTTTGGTTTGATATAATGCAATCGGTCTTTTATTTTTAAAAGTCGACCTTATGGCCAGTGATGACCATATCACTCTAAGAGGAGAAATGATGAATTTGCAATAAATGTTATGCCTATTTGACCAAGCAAACGCTCTACATGGGTAAGGTTGTAAACGGATTTTTGTTGCAAGAACCCCCCCAAAAGTTAAAAAGTCACTATTTTTTTTCTCTCTGAGCCTAAATTCAGGCTTCAATTAAAAGAGTTTCGTTTTTTTAGAAACACAATTTAACATGCTAGCTTACCGGAAATTTGAAACCGGATTTTAAGTCACGCACATCATGTGTTATTATTAATGAGTAACGACAACAGTGCTCCGCAACAGTACTCCATCAGCATTTTCCTCTTTTCTCTTGCTCGAGCACCGAAAGATAGCCACGAAAGCAGTTAAAATGTTTCAACCTTGTTAGAAGAATTGTTTACGGAGGTAGACTGTATCAGTACTGCACCTTTTATTCCATTTTCAACAGTGCTCCAGCATATGAGCGTTAAAGTAAACAAGAAATCAAATATTTCTCATTTTGGTTATGAGGGAGCACTGTTGATAAAATTACAAATTCAACAACTGTTCGAGAGTTTTGAATGTAATTACATTGAATAGACTATTTCTCATATATTGCAATAGAAAACGTTAGTAAACGCGCGCATTTTCCGTTGTTAGGCTTGAAAATTCGTGTGAGCACTGTCGAATTTCAGTGGAAAACTGTTCACACGGCACTTCCGGTGCTAACACAAATGTGTATTTTTTCAACATTTAGGGGTCTTTTTTTCTTTTCAATCGCACTGCTAGCGGAAAAACACACCTCTTTCATCATATAGACAACGTGCTTTTTATCTGTAATAGGAACAGTTCCATATTTGCGCTTCTTATGACTCAAAAACAAACTATACAAAGTTCAAAGAACGCGATGCTTGAAATTTGAATTAAAAAACACCGAAAAACTATGCTTTATGTGACCCAAAACTATAGTACTTACGTTCATGATCACTTGCGGCAGCTACTGCCACCACCGGCTCTCTATTTATGCTGCTAAAGGCTTTTTTTCAAGCGACGGACCTCTCTCTTTCAAAATTCTCTCTCGGACAACCGTGGACAAAATAGCTTGGGACACTTAAGAAAATACTACATAATGACAATTTTTTTCGAAGAGAGAAACTATCGTTCCATTTCCTAGTTCCCCCTCCCCCCCCCCCCCCCCCCCCCCCCCCCCCCCCAATACAAAGTTGAGACATTGTGGCTTGGTTATATGCATAAAACTCAACATTGTATTGGGGGTGGGGAGGGGGAGGTAACGACAAAGTCAATTTGTGGGGGAAAAGGTTAAGTGTCTCAAAACTTCTGACCAGGATTGTAGTTTTGTTTATAATTCTATATTGTAAAAATGTTCTTTGCAAAGTATGGTAATAAAATCTGTGTTGTTGTTGTTGTTGTATTTGAATGGGCACACAAAAAATTAGAACTACCTTGTAGAGCATAATAAATAGTACCACAGGAAAGTATAGCTCAATAGCTTTCATTTGCATGGTCACACTTTAGGATTTCATCCACAGACTCAATAGTTCGAACCATCTTGTACATCATAATAAACAGTACCACAGGAAAGTACTGCTCAGTAGCTTTCATTTGAATGGTCACACGTTAGGGTTTCATCCACAGACTCAAAAGTTAGAACCACTTTGTACAGTATAATAAACAGCACCACAGGAAAGTACTGCTCAATAGCTTTCATTTGGATGGTCACACTGTAGGGTTTCATCCACACACTCAATAGTTAGAACCCCCTTGCACATCACAATAAACAGTGCCACAGGAAAATACTGCTCAATAGCTTTCATTTGAATGGTCACACTTTAGGATTTCATCCACAGACTCAAAAGTAAGAACCACCTTGTTCAGTATAATAAACAGTACCACAGGAAAGTACTGCTCAAGAGCTTTCATTTGAATGGTCACACTGTAGGATTTCATCCACAGACTCAAAAGTTAGAACCACCTTGTACAGCATAATAAACAGTACCACAGGAAAGTACTGCTCAGTAACTTTCATTTGCGTGGTCACACGTTATAAATACCACGTTGAACTTTGTTGTTACGTGTTTGTTTTGTCGATTTAAAGCTTGTAAGAGCGGTTTTAGAAACTTGAACTGTTGGAGCATGTTCTAGGCATTAAGTTTGTGGCGCGCGAAAGAAATATCGAGCGCAAGAGAAAAAAATCGAGGGGAGGCTGGGGAGAGAAAGAACTTCTTTCCTAACTCCCAGTCTTCCCTCGAGCCGACCCTAGCCGACCACTTTTCGCTGCTCCCCACAATCTAAACGCCTGGAACAGGTTACAAGTCACGCTAAGAGATTGTGACTGAAGAAGGCTTGATTATGGCTGAATACTGTTGTATTGCAGGGTTTGATGGTAGCCCTTCACCCACAGATCAAAATGGATCAGGAGGAATCCAGTTGGCTATCGGCATTAGTATCGCTGCCGCTCTAGTTGTTATCTTCCTTATTGCGACCCTCGCCTATTTTCTAAGGTTTGTAGAATGGTGACCAACCTAATTTTCTTCATGTTTGAAAAGTGGCACCTTTGCTGAAGGGACAGTTAGACATTATGTACCATAACAATCCCCTTCACTCCCCAACGATTTTAGGTAAAATTGCCTTCACTCCCTAAGGATTTTAAGAACAATCCCTTTCACTTCCCAGGGTTTTTATTGACAATCCCGTTCACTCCCCAGGGTTTTAAATGACAAACCCGTTCACTCCACAGGGTGTTTTAATGACAACCCCCTTCACTCTCCAGTGGTTAAAATAACAATCCCTTTACTCCCCTGGGCCGGGTTGTTCAAAGCACGATTAAGTTAACCCAGAATTAGCGTCAATTTTGAATCCAGTAAAATAACTAAAAAATTGAAAAATTTCCAAAGTTTTCCGCCCTTTAGTTTCGACTTTTACTTGTCTTCATTACTAGCTACAAATGACCTTTTAAAAACATTTTTAAACAGAGAAATTAAATCCTCGCTAACTTTTAATCCGGGATTAGCGTTAACTGGCTTTCGAACAACCGGGCCCTGGGATTTAAATGACAATCACCTTCACTCCCCAGAGATTTTAAGAACAATCCCCTCCCCCCCTCCCGCTCTCTTGTTAGATGTCCCCTCTCCCCCTGGGATTTAAATGATAATCACCTTCACTCCCCAGAGATTTTAAGAACAATCCCCTTCTCCCCCCCCCCCCCCCCCCCCCCCCCTCCCGCTCTCTTGTTAGATGCCCCCTCTCACCCTGGGATTTTAATGACAATCACCTTCACTCCCCAGAGATTTTAAGAACAATCCCCTTCTCTCCCCCTCGCGCTCTCTTGTTAGATGCCCCCTCTCACCCTGGGATTTTAATGACAATCACCTTCACTCCCCAGAGATTTTAAGAACAATCCCCTTCTCCCCCCTCCCCCTCCCTCTCTCTTGTTAGATGTCCCCTCTCCCCCTGGGATTTAAATGACAATCACCTTCACACCCCAGAGATTTTAAGAACAATCCCCTTCTCCCCCCTCCCCCTCCCTCTCTCTTGTTAGATGTCCCCTCTCCCCCTGGGATTTAAATGACAATCACCTTCACTCCCCAGAGATTTTAAGAACAATCCCCTTTTCCCCCCTCCCCCTCCCTCTCTCTTGTTAGATGCCCCCTCTCACCCTGGGATTTAAATGACAATCACCTTCACTCCCCAGAGATTTTAAGAACAATCCCCTTCTCCCCTCTCCCCCTCCCTCTCTCTTGTTAGATGCCCCCTCTCACCCTGGGATTTTAATGACAATCACCTTCACTCCCCAGAGATTTTAAGAACAATCCCCTTCTCTCCCCCTCCCCCTCCCTCTCTCTTGTTAGATGCCCCCTCTCCCCCTGGGATTTAAATGACAATCACCTTCACTCCCCAGAGATTTTTAGAACAATCCCCTTCTCTCCCCCTCCCCCTCTCTTGTTAGATGCCCCCTCTCCCCCTGGGATTTAAATGACAATCACCTTCACTCCCCAGAGATTTTAAGAACAATCCCCTTCTCTTCCCCTCCCCCTCTCTTGTTAGATGCCCCTCTCCCCCGTATTTAAGCGCTCCCCGAAAATAAGCCCACCACAGAGTTTCAGAAAGGCCCTTTGATGTAAGACCAGGACTTATTTTCTGCATTTTACGGTATGACTGCTTAGACAGCGCTGTTTTTCAAAAATTTCAAGGTTCACCAAATTTAAAACGTTGTTATCGATGCCATTATATTTGTGGTTCCACCTGTTTGTATGAAAAGGTCGCTTTTAACGTTTTTTGTTGCTGTGTTTAGACGCTACCATAGGCTGCAGTCCCGCTACACTCACTTGCGCTTGTACAGTGATGGTGCAGAGTTGAGGGACAGGGACCCCCTACTAGAAGATGAAATCGAAACAGATGATGACCAAGCTCTTCACCCTCAGCCGGGGGGTACCTTACGGTATGTACCAGTCCCTGTCAATACGGAACCTGAGCCAGACAGCGACGAAGAACTTGTCGATAATTTCCAGCCTGGTAAGTAACGAAGCTTCGTTTGTTGTTTGTCATAGTGGTTTTGAGTTGGGTGTCGAAAGTAATTTCGCGATTGCTTCGGTTTTGCATTGCTACGCTTTTGTGATTGGCTGAAAAGTCTCGCGCCACTTTCTCAACCAATCAGAAGTAAAACCACAACTAATCGTGACTAAGTATTAGAGAAATGCTTGGGGATTTAGTTTCATTTACATGTCAGAGACTTCGAGCAAGTCCATACTCTTACTAGGTATTTTTATTTATATTTCGCTTGCTATTCTGTAGTAGTAGTAGTGGTAGTAGTAAACTTTATTATGACACTTGCTCTGTATATTGCAGGGACGTTAGTCGTGATGCCAGAAGGCCAAACAGGAGAGGAATCCCACGCGTGAATGAGAAATAACATAAGAAATGTAGCTCCATGTGTTTCTACCATCATTATAATAAGCCAGTGAAAACAAGTACAGTTTGCAAAGGTGTATTTTATTATTTAGATGTGCACAGTAAAATGCTTTAGAAAGAACGAAGTTGAATATTAATACATTACAGAAACAGGCACGGAAATTTAAAATAAACAATAGTTTGAGAAAGATGTAAATGTTCATCTTGCCACGAGCGTGGGACAAAGGAAAAAATCTGAGTCCTAGATAACAATAGAACCTTTGACCTTCCGCACACCGGTCGGATGCTTTAACCACTGAGCTACGAGAGACTCGTGACGAGCTAGGCCATTTACTGGGTTTTAAATTCGCGCCATATAGCTCCGTCATGGTTTGTCGTTCTTTTAAGGCTGGCACACATTAGGGGACATGTTGCGGGAACATAAAGCGGGGACAAGCCCCTTCGTGTGCACAGCATGGGCGCATGCATGCATGCATGCAGGGACAGTACGCAAGCTGGTGTACACAAAGCTTATTGAGGTATAGGGAAGATATCAATGACGTCACCAATTGTTATTAATGTGCCAACCAGAGCCTTATTGGCTACCGAAACAAAGGGTTCTTTTGTTCCAGTGGTTGGCACATTTGAATAACAGAAAGAATGTTTGTAAACAGATATCATCCCTATAAAAATCACAGAAATCACTGCAGTGCACACGATGCGACATCAAAATGGGGGTCATTTTGTCCCCGCTTCATGACGCACGAATTCAAACCAGTTGAATTTCATGCAACATGTTGCGGGGACAAAATTGTGTCCCCCCAACAGAACTTTTTCGAATAAACGGGGATGTCACACGATGAAAACTGTCGCTGCAACATGTCCCCGCTTCATGTCCCCCAGTGTGTGCCGGCCTTTAGTGGATTTGATATGATAATAAACAGATCTAAATTAAAGTGCATTGTTGATCACTATAGTCCCTTTGCATAACGTCACAAATATGTCAAAACAATGAGTGACTGGATGGCATAGAGAGCAGTGGGATTTCGAAAACAGTGAATAGACAATGAAACATTCCGAACACTGAACCGTGACTGGATGGCACTGTTGTTATGACGTTATTGCAAAGGCCCATTGTACGAGATCTTTATTAATGAAATAAAATGTTTTGTGTATGCTTGCTGTGTCTATAGTCGTCTTTGTTTATTTAATAGCGCCCCGCACGACGGAATTTTTCTTCTAATTACGGCATATTCCACGTCATCAACTACTTCTTGCTTCGGTTTCGTCTGAACATTTTTTCCATGCCTTAACTTCCCTTTTTGGAACAATCTCGTTCACATTTTCACAACTGTACGCCATGTTGGACGAAACAGAGAAAATCTGAATTCTCCATGACGTCAGTGCGTCATGTTCGCCTGTACTCTGATAGATCATAGGCAATGAACAATCTATTGCGCTTGCAGGGGCGTGCCAGGACTTTTCCAGAGGTACGCACAATCACTGTTTTCAAACACTCCCCATACCTCCTCCCCCCACCCTCAAGTCCCAAATCTTTCTTTTTTTTTTAGACTTTTTCAGGTACGCACGTGCGTACAGGTAGCTACGCCCCTGGCTTGGAATTCAGTCAAGACAATATAGTTCGAATTATATTCTCTTTATTCAGTATATTGTATCAAACGAATTAGACAGTGCTTTCACTCAAACCTTGATGAATGCCATTCAAATAGTCCATTTCTCGGGATACAGGTTCCCCGTCTTTCATGTCACGTGATAGAATGTGACATCACCCCAGACTCGCTAGTACCCAGTCGCTATTAATCCAAGTTTTTTTTAAATAATGTTTTTATTGAACAATACACTTAATACTTACAATACAGTGCATTACACTGCTCTACATACAATACAAGATGAAATATTACTACACATAAAACCTACAAACAATATCTACGTTAAATTGCAGAGACGTACTAACACAACCTTAAAAATTACGTAACCCTATATACTCATTAAGCATAATAATAGTAGCCAACGTAGCAGCAGTCTGACATAGTTATTAAATTACACAGCCCGACGTCAATGACCATTTCTTGTTACAGTGTTATTCTTAAAGCATATATATTTTTCTATTTCGTATTTAATTTTTACTTTTATCTTAAATCCTGCTATATTTGGAAGTATTTGAGTCCTTCTGCAATCCCATAAATAGACTTTGGCAATTAATAACAAATAATTCAGTAAAGGGCATTTTGAGACTATAATACCTATGATTATATCTTGCAAGGTAAGGTGTACAAATTCTTTGGTCAGCTAATAGTAAAAGATTTCAAATTCTTTCCAGAATTTTAAAGAGTGTGTACAGTGGAAGAACAGATGGTATATGGTTTCTGTTTCTAATTTACAGAAAGAGTATCTATCGTCTGTAAAATAACCAATCTTATATAGTTTATTAATCCAAGTTGCTTTTGGGGCGAGAGAACTTTGGATACAAGAGAAGGGGTTTTATGGGAAGGGATGAAGGAGAAACTTCTGTTGCTACAAAATCAAATAGATAGCGACTGGGTTCGAGTCTGACATCACCCATCGAGCTGATTTGTAAGATTATTATCCATGGTAAGATTCGCGCTTCTTTGTTCCGCCGAAGCCTTCGTTCGCTTGCTCAGCGCTTTGAAGCCTGGAAATGAAGCTGACTCAAACCCAGTCCTTAAAGAGCTTTTTGATGGGGTCTGGGTACGTGTAACCGAACATTTCAAAGTCCGTGCGGTAGATCTCGGCAAGTCTGATAATACGGTCGAGCGGGATCTGGGAATAGTGCTTCCTCAGAAGTTCTGGTGTCTTGGATCCATTGAATGAAGGAAATTCCACCATCTTGTCCAAGTGCAGCTTTTCTAAAATGTAATCTGCATCTTCTTTTACAGTTTCAAAGTGACCAACATAATTGTAGTTGATAGCGCAAGGGAAGCATGTTTGGTGGGACGGGCGCCAGTGCATGTCCCACGTGGACGGATTCGGCAACGTGTCCAGATACGACGTAAATTCGTCAAAAGTTGGCCTTTTATGCTCACCAGAACCACCTGCCTTTCCCGTGGAGTTGCGAACTTTACGAACTATATCTTCTCCAACATTCTCGTAGAATTGGGTCGTTTTACCAACGAATTTGTCCCTGTAACCTGACAGCAATCTTTCGAAAGGTTCTCGGACAAAGAAAAACGTTTTGTATGAATCAAGCATCTGTTTTCTTTCTTTCAATGGATAATCAGGCAGAAATTTAAAGATTTTATAATCAAATAAATTGATATCGTGATTTGGTGTAACAGGGCGAACTGCGAGGATGTTTAGAAGCGAATCTTTCCACTGGCTAGCTCCAGTTTTTGGCACATAACAAATGATGAACTTATGTTTCTCGCTGACGACAAAGTTAAAAGGATTTCGATGGTCTGGAAATTGGTGAAAGATCTCCTTGTTGTTTCTGGATTCGCTGCAGTAGTTTTTGATCCATTTTAGTCGATCATTCTGTCTCTTTTCATGATCAATCTGTAAAAAAAAACAGGATTGTAAACTACGGTCTGCACTGTTAATACCCATGTACAAGTAGCCTGCGAATACAGCCGCCTCTCATCGCTCCCGGCCGCTAGGGGCGTTCGCTCTCTCGCGAACGCCCCTGCGGCCGGGAGCGATGAGAGGCGGCTGTATTCGCAGGCTAATGTACAAGAGACTGACATGTTTTATTTCTAGATAACCGACGGCAAAATCATATCTTAAGTTTCCCTTGCCGAATTTTACTACTACGTATCCCAATCCTTATTTCGTAATCGGTTTTTTAGGGTTACAAACTGTTAGTAGCATTAACATTGTCTGAATGTGTTGACTCTCTAACACTAACAGTGTTAACACTAACAGTGTTAACCCTCGAAGAAGCTTTGTTTTGCAAAGCGAAATATTGGGCACCATTCATGATATTCCACTTTTATTGTATTTGCTTCTGCTTCCGTTTTTCTGCCGTAAGGATCAGTTTGCCGTTTCGTTTGTTTCACTTAAAGGCCCACCTTCACCCAAAATGCTGTGCGCGCCGTGATCTCTTTCTGTGCTGAATTTCGTGTAACACGAAATTCACGCTTGAATGCGTGCAAACAATCAGATCACGCGTATGAACAATGAAGCATTTCAAAACAAAAACAAACGACCGCAAAGTCTTTTGGATGAAGGTGGGCCTTTAAACCATTAAAGGGACATTGTCACGCAGATTTTAGGTTTACCTCGGTGAAAGAACCTGTGACTTTTTCCTTTGTTTTTTACCTTTGTAGTATTGCATTCCCAGTTGACTATTGTTTTATGCCTTTTGTTTTCTTTGTTTTACGTCACTTATGAGTTTCACAGGTTCTTACACCGAGGATGAGCCCAGATTTTCTTGTGTTTTGGTCAAAAGGTCTCAAAATAACCAAATAGTTGACAAAGTACCTTTGCTCAAACATAAAATTGCTCTTAGAACACCAAGAAAAAAATATCAAGTGATTTTTTTCAAGGAAGAACAAACCATAATCAGTTTTTCTGTGATTTTTTTCCACGACACTTGGGAGGAATTTGAAAAGGTTGGCCACTGAATGTTTTGTGATGTTTGGCTTTTCAAAGTGATACTAAAAATAGGTGACATAGCCCCATTAATAGCTCATTTCGAAAAATTCCATAATAGTCTTTTATGTGCAGGCTCAGCCTTACCGGAGTGTAATTATTAAAGTCTCCTTTGTTAGAATGGCATAATGGCATCAGGGGTGGAAGCAGGGGGGGGGGGGGGGGATTGGGTGGCTAGCCACCCCCTTTAGACCGTCGGTTTTAACAGTTTTTTTTAATTGCAACAATAAAACAATTTATAGACTTAGGCATATACCCGTAGCCACCCCCCATAAAAAATCCTGGATCCACCCCTGGGAATTCAGAGTACATGTAGGAACGCTAGGATGTAGCATTGTGTGTTCGTATACAAATGTGCACCGTATGCAAATTTCCAAGAAGTTGAAGCATAGCACGTGCAGTTCGTGCTGAAAACAAACGAAATTGGAAAAATCAGGCTTACATCAAGCACCACCCAAACCTGCACTTTAAAGAGTATTATGGTATTTTTCGAAGTGGCCTATACTGATCTACAGGTTTGGAACCCATATCCGGCCATTCGTTGTAGCGATGGTGCATTCTATGATTTGTTTGTATATTCATTTTAATTCATGCTACAGAAAACTGAAGGCAAGAAGCAGCACTGATGCTTACTACAGAGTGACTTTACTTCACCTTTGTTATCTTTTTGGCATTTAAATCTTTGCCTGGTGACGTCACTGGTCCTGCGGTCTTATCTTGTGGTCCTAAAAATGATCATCCAGATTCATTAAAAGGTCGAAAAGACATTTTGCTAACGGTGTAACTATACACCGACAGCTGTCTCAAACTGACGTTGGACACCTTACAATGTTTACACAAGTTAGTATTCTTTATTGTTATCAGACTGACGTACACGAAAACAGATAATAATAATAATAATAATAATAATATTTATATAGCGCCAAATCCACTAATAGACAAATTCGGCTAACGCATTGTTGTACCCAATTCAAACCTTTTGGGATTAGAACTCTTTGTTCGTCATATTTCCATATCAATGAAGCATTGACATGGAAATTATATGGAAATATTGTAAACAAAGAATCTTATTCCCAGAAGAATTTAGTTTTATCGACTGAGTCGATAAGGTAAATTGACCACCGTAAAACTCAAAGTTTCAGGTACCCTTTCATATACCGATTTTGACAGAAAAGGTACCCCTTTCATATACCTTTCAATGAAAATGGTACCCCTTTCAGAGCCTTTACGTGCGTCTGTTTGATATATTTTGAAAGGCCATTTTTATAATACTTAAATGGCAGTTTTCCCTACCTTTTTATGCTTTAACGGCATGGTTTCGCTTCCCTTTCCTATTCTTCGTGAAATCCCTACCCTTTCATATACCTCTAGCCTAAAAAAGGTACCCCTTTCGGGCGGAGCATCCCCGTATAGCCCATTATAGGGAGTACCCCCCCCCCCCCCCCCCCCCCCCCCGGGCGGACACTTGAACACTAAACCGCGGTCCCGGACACTTGAACACTAAACCGCGGTCCCGGCGATTTATCCTCTCAAACACTACATTTTTAACCTCCCGTAAGCGGACACGGACACCTATTTGGGGTCCGCATGGTCTAAAATAACCTCCCGATTTCAAAAAAATTTCTAACAAAACAGGTTCGGTTTAAAGGGTTTTAATTGTACTTGACCTGAACAAAAGTGAAGCGTGAGTCTGAACAGCTACATGTAGGTAACCGAGTCATTTCGATTCCAAGGTTACGGATATCTTAAGAGACCTTAAGATCAGGGGACCGCGAAAGCAGACACTCATCGATAGTTTCTTTTTACGTACCAAAGGACACTTTGCGTTTTAGAAAATAACTACATGCAATGTACAGGTATGTACTTCTGTTCTGTTCACCCCCCGAAACATGGAGAATTGAGTATGTTACTGTTTTTATATAGCTTACATCAGTTCGTGTGACGGCAATGCGAAAGCTTCACAGATGTACATTTATTTAGCGGCAAGTCTTTTGGACTGTAGTTTTCTAATTAGTGTTAAATTTATAATTATAATATAAAAAGCAAACATTCAACAATCCTGTGATGGATAATACAATTACAAGTGGCCTTAAAAGCTTCAATGAGACATGTACTGGTGCATTATACGCCCTCAAGTGCACTATCTTTTTTTTTCAACCCCCGTAAGCGGACACTTACCCTTGGTCCCGAGGGTTTCCGCTTACGGGAGGTTCGACTGTATTTGTCTAAATTCTGATAAGAAAAGTGGCTATATCGCACCACGATCTATTAAACTTTTCCCTGCTCTGTTACATTTACCCCATTTTTATTTATGAATTTAATTTATATATAAACAATCTGCGTTTAGTCAAAACGGCTAGTTCTAAATCGAAATGGCAAGGAACTATTTCGGCTTGTGAATTTCTGATAATTTTGGGAACATTAAAATATTAAAATACATAAAGTACACCTTCGAACCTTTTAGTCGTTCTTTTGCAAACGTTCTTTCAAACTTTGCCCTTTTCGGATTAATTGAAATAAATGCAACAAAGAAGGATAGTTCTTTGCATCAGTATCAGCAATGATCAATTTCCTTCGATAACAGGCTAAGAGTCGAAGTCTCAAGAACACCTTCGACCTACCAATAAGGCGCGGCGGCCCGCCGAGGCCACCCCACTGAAACGGCCTTGTTAATATTTTCCAAAGTAAAAAGAATTGAAACCTAAGGCTAACCATTCCATATTCAGGACCCTAAACCAAGTCTACATGCTAAATATCTGCAGCCAAAATCGGTGCGGTTCGGTGGCCGGCCCAAGTTCAAATTTTACTCTTAAATATTTCCTTTGCTAAGTTAAAACTCAACTCTTACCTTGTAGGACATTCATCGAGAATAAAATTCCAGTTGCCAGGCAAATGGCCAAGCCGCATGCAGTTCGTATACGCTGATGTCTCGCCTGGTTCCATAAACTTCGTTTAAGTCGTGAAAACGATGCCATTATTTGGAAAGAGGTCAAGGAACTTCATACATCGAGCACATTATTTCTATTTTATAACCTCTGGTTAATTACTATGCGACATGAACGTTTCGATCCCGTAGAAAGGAACTCGAAGGTAGCGTGCTAGAAACCGATCAAGGATAAAATAATATCAGTGTCTGTGTCACGGCTCGCGCATATTTCTAAGGCTTAAAAATTCCGGGATCAAAATACATGGATCGTTTTCACCTCACGTCATCAAAATTGTAACTAGAAACTAAATGTTTTATCCTACGTTTTGTTGTGAAGTGATAATTACTCCCCGAGGTATTATGTAATCCGGGGCTAAATTGATCCCCGAAGTAGAAGTCGAATTGTGTGAGTCAACAAGATCAGAGGGGTCCGGGGGCCGGGGGCATGCTCCCAAGAACGACAAGAACTACAAACAAACCGCACCATGTACCAGGAGCCGGCAATTGGCTTCTGTGTTTGTGTTATACAATTGACCTTTATTTCATCTCGAATAACATCTAACATCTAATAACATCATTTCGAGAAATGAGTAAATATTAAAATAAGAAAAAAAAAATAGATACTAGCAGTAATCATAGATTAAAGTGCGTCTCCTTAGCCTAGCCATCTCGTCTTGACACACCTGCGTAGGGCATTGGGGAGAGGAGAACTGGGGAGAGGGGGGAGGAGGGCGCGAGGGAGGGGTTGAAGGACCCTCTCCTTTTTCGCGTGGCCTACCCCCTCACGTCCCCTCCCTGTTTACGCCTGCCACGCAGGTTACCCAGTATCAGCCATTCCCCCGTTTTTCCTTATCCAGGTCGTTCCCCTTCCAGCACCAGCCTTCTATTTTATATTTCCCTTTGGTTGATATGTACAGGGGAACCCCGATATGACAACGACCCCAGTATAACGAATGATATTCCTCAGCCCATTTAGCCCATTTATAGTAAAATGTATGGAAAAGAACTCCGATAAAACGAACCCTTGTTATAAGGAACATATTTTCCCAGACCCTTTGTACTTCATTATGTCGGGGTTTCACTGTAGTACTTCCAAGAATAATTGCAACAATTATTTGTTGTATATGGATCAGAACTGTTTATTATCAATGAGATTTGAATGAATGACTTATTTTAATTTATTAAGAATGAATTAATTGTTTGAATTTAAAGTGATCAACTAAATCTTGTTTATTGTGTAATTTAAAAAAAATGTAAGTGTTATTGATATCGATTTACGCCCTGCTAAATGTTTTTGTTCACCCTTAGTGCAATCAACTCGGTTATTGTTCACCCTTAGTGCAATCAACTCGGTTATTGTTGCGGATGCGTAAGAAACAGCGTGACAGCTGCGTTACTTTTTATAGAGACGTTTCCGGTTTGCATTTGCTTAGCTACATGTAAATATATCTGGAAAATTCGACTAGTCATAAGCGAACAACATTGAATATTTGACATACAGGGCAAGCGGCAGCACAGATGTAATAAAGATGATGCGATTCAAACGTAAGCTTACTCGATCTTTGATAAATCTGAACAAAATCATTAACATATCGAATTTTATTTAATAAAGCAATAAAGCAACAACAGCGAGCAAAAATTGAATGCAAACAGAAAAGAAATCCGCTGCAGCCAACCATTACTTTACTTGCAGTAAGACAGAGACCGGCTAATTGTCCAGCTTTCCGTACCTTTCAAAAGCATAAAGTCTCTTTTGTCTCTTTTATGCGCCACATATCAGTGCGATCCTATTTAAAGATCGACGGCGTTTAAACAACTTCGTAGGTCTTGTAGTTGTCGAAGCGCAGCAAAGAAGGTGCGCGGGCAGGGCAAAGAGGCGTCCTCGCGCTGGGTATGCTGAATGCTGGCTACTATTGTGACGTTTCAAGATGGCGCAGAAATGGTACCTACGTTTTTTCTCGATTCTTTCCGCTTGGAACAAATGTCATAGGACACCCAACTATTGTGACGTTTCAAGATGGCGCAGATTTGGTACCGACACTTTTCTCGATTGATTTGTTCCGCCTAGCCGACAAGATTAGGAAGCGTCTTCTTCGTCGACGCAAAAATTACAATAATCCGATTATGTGCATTAAGGCTGATTCCCGATACGGCCTGCAATGGTTCATTTTTACAAATATGGTCGTTCGGTGTACCGTGAATCAGCCTTGCTATTTTATCAAATCGTTTCATTATTTTATGGCTGATTAGCTCCTTTACTACAGGATCTGGTGTTTCTAATTCGAAACGGTGGTCTTCTTGGCAAGGGTAACTTGTCTGACCTTTTTTTTCAAATTGAGAAGTTGGGGTACCTGTGGTCCAAAATGTTAACAGAGCGAATACTGGGAACCACAACTTTTGGTTCACTCCTCGTCGATCTCTCACAGTGAGTAAGGGTCGTTTGTTGTTTGAACTTTGATTTGTACTACAGACCCCGCATTTTTCGCAGCTGTGAGGTTAAAGGAATGGATAGAGCTATTTCTTATGCGTATACCACGTGAATAGCTGTTAAGGTCGATAAACAAGTTTAAATATGTCTGCTGGTACAAGACGAAGACTCGAGGACGCTCTGAACGCGGGAAAAGACATCGATAATAGCAGGTGAGAGCAGAAACAAGATTCGTTTTTACTAAAACAACCCAAAAACATCACTAGCAACAACTGGCAACATCACGATAGCTGACAACATTACGATAAACTTGCAAAAAGAGCAGCTCAAACAACTGTCAGAACTCTTTTCAGCTCTGATCCTGACAGTACGCAATGCAAAGGGAAATGGTGTCTTCATCGTCTGTGATAAAAATATGCTCTTTATCACTATAGTTACCACATAAAGACCTCGAGACAAAGCTAAAATTCAAATACCTGGAGTAATTAGGGGTATTTCATTGAATCGTATATTACATCTGGCAAGTTATGGTGAAATTTCACTAAATGTTTCATGTTTACCTTGTCTTCGATGGATCATTGCAGTTTTATGGGTTTACCTTGGTGTAAAAACCTGCCAATCTCACGAGTGACGTAAAGCAAAGAAAACAATAGAGTGCAAAACAACAATAGGTAGAAAAACGTAGAAAACAAAGACAGGTTTTTACACTGAGGGTGAGCCAGTTGTATGGAAAAAACCCGGAGGGGTGGGGGGGGGGGGGGGTACTCCCATATAAAAATGACGGGGGTGCTCGTCGGAAATTTTCGAAAAACACCCTAAAAGGTACCAGAATCTCATTTGATGGGCGTGGCTCAAAATTTTTTTTACCCCTAAGAGGTACAAATTTAAAACAACACATGTCGTATTCTGTCATATTTTTGGCTCATACCCTAAAAGGTACAGCGATAATTCTAACGGTGGTCATTTTATATTTTAGTACCCTATACGGTACCAATCTACAAATTTTAACCCCTAAAAGGTACGACTAGCACCCCCGTCATTTTTATATGGGAGTCCCCCCCCCCCCCCCGCGGGGAAAAACACTTGGCACAACCTTTTAGACTACTTTCTGCATTACTTGGTTTGGTTTCTAAGACATGTTTTGGATGATCAACATCCAATGTCAGTTACTGGTACACTGAATAAAGTTAATTTAAAAGGAAACTATTATATCTGCTCATAAAATGTGATAGTAGGTGATAACAACATGACAATGGAAAAATAGATAAAGAGTTACTAACAATGACTGAAACATGAACAAAACATAAATGACAGATAAATTATTCAGTGACACTACGCTGTAATGGGAGAAAGGGATAATGAATAAAATCAAAGGACATGGTGGTACAAATTCTTTTTTGAGTGAGGGTTGCTCTCAACCTTTATAGTGGTGGAAAATAGTCTTTCGAAGAAAAATGGTCTTGCATATGCATAATAGAGGACATCGCCCTTTATAGGAATTATGGGTAAATCAGGGCAAACATGCTGCCAAATACGGTGTTTGTTTTTTTTTCATTTATTTTTATTTTTTTTTATTTACTCCATTTTTTATTTTTACATACGTTTTTTGAAATTAACAAGATAAAAAAAAATGGAAAAGGGCAAGATATAGGTAAACTAATTATATGCCCTATAACTAAATTACATTTTTTTTGAGAAAAAACACTACTAAGAAAGGAATATAAACATAGAAGTAATATAGCTGTTACAAGATTGGCGAGACAGTGTTTAATACTGAGCAAAATAGTATTGGTAAAGTGCTCTTTTGAATTGTTGTTTAGTTTGTTTGGGAATCCAGTGCCAAATAATTTCAGTAAAATTTAAATGTTCAGGAAGAATACTTTACTCATCAAATTTGAGGGATGTAGCTGTGTTAGAAAGCATGCATTTTTTTTTTGTTTTAACCCATTCGCTCCTACACCGGCCAAAACCGGCCGTACAATACTCCACTGCTTTAAAAAATTGCAACTTTCTCAATCGCGCGAACATTGCCCTAACTAGCAGTTCTGAGCATTGACTAGAAAGTCCCTCAAATTGAGATACCCAATAAACACAAAAAAGTCAGCGATTTTTGCAGAATATCAGCGTTTGAATTTGGACAACAACAAAAATGACCGTTTTTAACGTCATAGAAAAACAACAAAAATCACGTTTTTGCCTTTAGTTTTTTTTATTCAAATCATCATGGCAAACCCAAAAGTCAACATTCACAGCAAAATTCAGTCCTAGTCCTAGCTTAGCAGTGAAATTTTTTGCTCTTATTCGTTGCTCGGGCCGAGCTCTAGCCTCTCGTTCTAATGCATACTGACCTTGCCTCGATTTTCAATATCACCACCGCACTGCATGCTGGGAAAAAGCCAAACATTTTGACAGCGCTCGATTCTTTCCGCACACATTTCATATTTATACTAAGTCCACAGCCACTCCGACCCACCGCCGAAATTTCGCGCTTGTTGTATTCTCCTGTGGTCGCAACTTCCAAAATATGCCGCGGTAGGTCGAGAAATTCATCCAGAGTCGAGTCCCAAAGCCACTTCGTTTCCAGGCGGCCATTTTTCCAGTTCAACGAGCAACGAGCCAAATTCGTAAACGAAGTACAACACCTAACTCGCTTCATTGAGAAGTGGACTCTGAACTACCTCCAAGCTTAATGATGCTCATCAGGCAGCTACTAAAGATGAAAAATGGCTGTGAACTTACCAAAAATCGTAGATAATTCATATTGGACCCTTTATTGCAAATCAACCAAGCAAAATGAGATCGTCACAATGACGTTTCCAGTAAACTCGAGCCTTCAGTGTTTAAGAACAGCAGCACTTTCAATGGTAACTTTAAATATGGAGTCACGAAATCCTATGGGGCGTGTGAATGCAGAAAATCGCTCAAAAACGTAAAAATTCTCAGGAGTGAATGGGTTAATCAAGAAAAATGGCGGTCACGTGACCAGGGCTTTTGACACCCCCCGGCAAAAGCTAGGGTTCAGGATAGTTCAAATCTAGGGTTAGAGTTAAGATTCTAGGGTTAGAACAATTTCTAGGGTAGGGGGTAACTTAGCTCAGGACCATGCCTAACTTAGGGTTAGGTCCCAGGTTTAGGGTTGGCCAGGTCACGTGATAGGCAATAGTATCAAACTTGATCACCCTAGATGAACTGACACTCGACTACTAACTATCACTAGCTGTTCTAACTCCACCTTTCTTGTCTAGTTTTTAAAATCACCACCCCTTGAAGTTGGCTTTTATGCAACTTTCACCTTTGTACTAAATATTGCCCTACAACTAGTACCCTCCCCCCCAGATCTTGATGCATATGCCTGGTTTCAAATAAAGTAGTGATGACATGTTGCTGGTCTTAAGAGTTTTTTGTTTGAGTGGTTTAAGAATCAAAACTATCAACAGTAAGAAAAATAATTTTTTTGTTTAACCCATTCGCTCCTACACCGGCCAAAACCGGCCGTACAATACTCCACTGCTTTAAAAAATTGCAACTTTCTCAATCGCGCGAACATTGCCCTAACTAGCAGTTCTGAGCATTGACTAGAAAGTCCCTCAAATTGAGATACCCAATAAACACAAAAAAGTCAGCGATTTTTGCAGAATATCAGCGTTTGAATTTGGACAACAACAAAAATGACCGTTTTTAACGTCATAGAAAAACAACAAAAATCACGTTTTTTGCCTTTAGTTTTTTTTATTCAAATCATCATGGCAAACCCAAAAGTCAACATTCACAGCAAAATTCAGTCCTAGTGCTAGCTTAGCAGTGAAATTTTTTGCTCTTATTCGTTGCTCGGGCCGAGCTCTAGCCTCTCGTTCTAATGCATACTGACCTTGCCTCGATTTTCAATATCACCACCGCACTGCATGCTGGGAAAAAGCCAAACATTTTGACAGCGCTCGATTCTTTCCGCACACATTTCATATTTATACTAAGTCCACAGCCACTCCGACCCACCGCCGAAATTTCGCGCTTGTTGTATTCTCCTGTGGTCGCAACTTCCAAAATATGCCGCGGTAGGTCGAGAAATTCATCCAGAGTCGAGTCCCAAAGCCACTTCGTTTCCAGGCGGCCATTTTTCCAGTTCAACGAGCAACGAGCCAAATTCGTAAACGAAGTACAACACCTAACTCGCTTCATTGAGAAGTGGACTCTGAACTACCTCCAAGCTTAATGATGCTCATCAGGCAGCTACTAAAGATGAAAAATGGCTGTGAACTTACCAAAAATTGTAGATAATTCATATTGGACCCTTTATTGCAAATCAACCAAGCAAAATGAGATCGTCACAATGACGTTTCCAGTAAACTCAAGCCTTCAGTGTTTAAGAACAGCAGCACTTTCAATGGTAACTTTAAATATGGAGTCACGAAATCCTATGGGGCGTGTGAATGCAGAAAATCGCTCAAAAACGTAAAAATTCTCAGGAGTGAATGGGTTAATAATAATCCATTTCCATACATTAATTTTTTTTATCAATAAAACCCAGTGGAAGTTGAAGTCCACCGAAAAATTTGCAAACTTAAAGTGCCTATGAAATGAATTTTTTTTCTTCGTTTTTCATTAGTTTATTATGTCCAAAGAACGAAAACAATAATCATTTCCCGAGGAAAAGAAAGAAAATCGGTTTTTTAGCCCCTTGAAGATGCGTCACTTCGGTTGAAAAGTGGCTCCAATTTTTGGAGAGCCTGGGGGCGAGTGGGCGTGCGTGATGACGTGAATTACGTAAATAGTATGACACATTGGTTTGTTTACGCTATAATTCCCTTGGAATCCTTTAGCGTGATGGTCATTTTGCCAACGTTTTTGGCTGTACAAATGTCAGACAGCGCCTAATTTGTTTCTTTACTGTCCTCTGAAGGTGAAGAGGATCAGTTTCGAATCACTCTTGATCAACTGAAATGATCGTGTCCACTGTAGTTTTGCCGTAGCGAGACGAACCGACTGTGCCGCTTGAGCGAAGGAAGTGAACATGAAGAAGACGGACTTTGATCATTTAGATTATTGAACGTGAAAGGTATACATTTCAGTAGCACAGCGTCTCAGTGGTTCGCCAGTTGAGTTGTAAGCTTATTGAACGCAGAGGCGTTTTTGTTATTTCTTTTTAGTGGCTCGTTGACTAGCGTTTATCGAACGCGAACGATATATTTGTAGTACAAACAATCATGATATTAGCGCATTAGCGACACGGCCGGTCTTCTCTGAAGTTCATTGATAGCGCGTGGAGGTTATGAACTTATTTTATCGGCTTGGCAATCCGCTCGTCTACTTAAAGTTCGTTTTTCAATGCGAAGGATATGTCTTGGCGGCTTGCTAGTTGAAAGTTTCTAAATTATACTGATATGTTATGCATATCCGAGGTGGTGTTTTTCAGGCGGCTTGCTGAATTGAATGTGAATGGTGTATTTTTAGCGGCAAGGTGCCTTGATAGCGTATTTTTTATTTATTTATTCAAAATGTTTGAACTCAAGTATATACGTAATAATTATGCTTCTTAGTTCAGTGTCTTGCCAGCGATTGATCGTTTCTGGAAATTTTAACCACTTGGCGGCTTGTAAGTGAGTTCAAAGTATCGTGTTTACATTCATGTCTGATTTATATTTCATTGTATAAAAATTGATCTGATCGAACACGCAATGATTCAGCGATGTATTTTGTTTCGAATAGCATTTGTACGTGTAGATTTTTGATAGATGTTCTGTAGAATAGACGCCTTCCAGTGAACACTTGCGTCGCTGCACTTTGAATTTTATAATTCGGAATACGGTATAAACGTACATTTATATTACTCGCCAGTCAGTGCCGATCGAGTCAGTATATTTTTGTAGGCCTCACTGACTTCGACGGCTCTCCAGTCGAGCCGAGGCTTGAAGGAACTTCCAAACAGGATATGGATTGGAAAAATTATGCTTGATTAAACGGCCTCACCGGCCGGAATGTTATTTTCTTTTGCAAAATAATATTAATCTTAACAATAAGCGCTTTCATTGAAAACAACATCGCTTGACGTACCCTTTCCGATGTCGACGAACAAATTTCGTGTATTTCGCCGGCCTATTTTCCTCTGGAGCAAAATAAAGCTTTGTTACACCCTCTGTTATCGAAGAATTCTAATATCTCGTATGTTTGAGGCCGCTCGCCACATAATATTGGTCCACCTCTAGCGACGTCTCTTGTCAGCTCTCTTGTTCTCTATATTCCCGCAGCAGTTTGTACAACTATTTACGTCACAGTGTAATATGACACTGGTTTTGGCCGCGCACAAATTGGAGCCACTTTTTAGCGCCAACAACCTAACTTTGAGACCATAAAAAAAGCATTTCGCACCGTCCCTAACACTTTAAACCTTTTATTCCAAGGTCTAAAAAGGTGAAACTTTCGATACATCAAAAAATAAATTTCATTTCATAGGCACTTTAAATAATGAAAAGGTCCCATAAGGCTTCAACATAGTCACTAATGGTAGATCTAGATCATTGTACATGAAGTGTCCAGGATGTCCAGACCCCGTCCCCCCAAACACAATTTTGAAACCTGCGACATCCCTGCCCCTGTCGCCGCTCAAGGTCTAATGAACAATTTTATCCAGTAATTATAGAGCTAGATAAAAATGAATGTTCTTTTTTAACATTTTATCTGCAATTTTAGTGCCTCAGAGAATGGTACATCTAAATTATCATCAGTCCAAGTAGACTTTGGAGATGTCATGGGAATTTACAGTGTTAATTTCTCATACAATACACAGTCTTTGGTTGCTGGCTGTGGTAATGGTGCAATTCAGGTAATTTAATTATAACTTGGATTATTGAGCACTTGAAAGGGCTAGGGCAATGTCATCTATTTTTGGGTCACTTTGAAAACCCCCAAAACATATTTGTATCTTCAGTACAAATGTAGAAACCAAAAATAATGGTTAAGTTTTGTTACCAAAATTTCTACGAATGCACAGAAACTAGTATTGGTTATCTTTGGCTGCGGATGGCTGCGGATGGATGAAAAAAAAAATTGGCCATTTTTTTTAAAGCTCTTCCCGTGCTTCTTGGAAAAATCGTTAAAACCTGATTATGGTTTGTACTTCCTTGAAGTTATCACTCAATATTTCCATCTCCATGTTCTAAGATCAATTTGCAAGGAGTGCAGTTTTGGAGAAAACAAAACAAAGCCCCTGTGATATTGCCCCTTTTACAGCTGTAAAAGCCCAAAAAATATTGTTGTCTGCAAATGAATACTTTAAACTTCTGTGCCTGCAGTATTATTTTACAGCTATGTAGTATGCCTGCCTTTTCTTTTATTTACCGTAAATCCTCTATTAAGACCACCAGGGCGGGGGGGTATAATGATTTTAAGTGCTTTTGAGGGGGGGGGGGGGGTTAATTAGAGGGGGTGGCTTATTACAATTTAATGAAACACAAGCAGTCTACCTTTCATTGATTACCGTAATAATGATCATTATTTTGTAGTACAACTACTGGTTATTATTTCCCCCAAAGCTTGTGAGTACTGTGTATTTGAATTCGTGCCGGGATTGGAATTCAGTCAGCCATTATATTTTTGATTGTTTAGGTTGTGAAGGAAGGGGAAGGGGAAGGGGCTTAATAAATTTCTTGCTCCAAAAAGGGCGAGGGGGCTTATTTGATGGGGGGGGGGGGGGGGGGGGGGGGCTTAATAAAGGATTTACGGTACTTAGTGATTTACTTTTAAATTTATTTATGTTTGTCATCATTGTCTTTGCTTAAGTCTTATTTATATGGAAAAGCTAATAAAATAAAATAAAAATAATACTTTTGTATTGCATGTTATAAATGTATGCAAATTGTAGGAAATTGTGGGAAAGTATGCCATATACTAAGTCCCTGGTTTCATGGCAAAGAACCTTCATTAAAAATAGAACAACAACAATATAGACTTGGTAATAGATCAACAACACAATAGACTTGACAATAGAACTTTACAATACAACAGACTTATTGGTACTGCAGGGCTAAAAAAAGTAGAGTTTTGTGTCTGGCAAATTAGTTTCCCCACTCGCTTGCCCCATGGGCAAGGATATGGACAAGCCACCTGCTATCTAAAAGCTTAAGTACAATAAATTAAATTTATTTATAATTACTTGTCCTGACAACTAAAACTTAAGACTTACTAGCCCAAAGGGAGAGCTTAAATATAAGGCTTTTTTTAGCCCTGTATAGCCTGAGCATCATCCAAATTATGTGGCAATTTATGATTCAGTAAATTACATTTAATTAAAACCCAAAAATGGCTAATGAGTTTCCATGCATCTTTTTATAAAGGTGTATGCATGCGACACAAGAAAAAAGAGGAGGCCACTAAAACATGGTTCTCTCTATGGTTTACCCGTCACAACAGTCAAGTTTTTCCCTTTTAAGGATGACGAACTAATAACTGCAAGTAAGTCAAGTTTGTTTTGTATGTAAATGATTTGGAGTGCTGTCAGAACTGATCATTTCCATAGAAGTTTAGTAATTTCAGTTGAAAAATCAATAGGAGCATGAATGCCCTTTGAAAGTTTCTGAAAGAATGATGAACGTTCAGTTGAGTGATCTGCTTTCACTGTCTTTTTCATCTTGAACTTTCTTTCTTTTTTGAAAATGGTTCACTTGTTTTACCTTTTTTTCCTCCTTTATTGTAAAGGCAGGGCATAAAACACATTTTTTTTCCTTTCCACTTGTCCATTGGACAAGTGCCACTCAAATTTTGGTTGCCCGAAAGTGAAATTCACTTGTCCAAAAAATGAATAAATTAAAACAATGTAGCAGTAAAACAAATTTACAATGTACCATAGAAACTATCGTATAAGCCACATTTGCCCTAAATTTTTGCTAAAAATTGGGGGTGCGGCTTATCTGTGGAAACATCAACAATAGATTATTCTTTCCAGTGATATAAGTTGACCAGACTTTTTGAGCCTTGAAATTGAACATTCTATTTATTTGAGGTGTACAATGTGAAGCAAACGTTCTTTAACTTTAGATGGTGTAGAAAAGTGAGTCTTGTTTCTCTAACAGAGCTGCCAGAGTGCCTCCGAGACCAAAAGTCAAATTGAAGAACATTAGGATCCGCATGAAACACGTATTCTGGTAACGCAGGAACGTGAGCGTTGTGTTAAATTGTAAAATTTAGCCTCAAATTGTCGAAATACCTGTGTTGAAACAGTGCTCCCTATCTTTGTCTGACATTTTGAAGCTTTTAGCAATGAAGGAACACCGAAGACGAACGAATTCAAAGCCAAAGCAAAGAGTCTAACCAAGCAGCCATCTTGGTTATTCTTAGTAACCGCATGCTAAATAAAAACATGTGCTCAAGAAATTTGCATGGTCGGAAAACGGGTAAGTTTATGAGTATAAAGAAACAGAAATTCGCGGAAACCAGGTTAGTTTATGAAGTCCAGAGATGCTTGGGAGACCTAGAACTCAGTGAAAAACAAGACAAATTTCTTCTGGTAAATTGTACTTGTCCCATCGGACAAGTGCTTTTGGAAATCCACTTTTTCGAGATCAAGAAGTACTTGTCTCAGACAAGCGGACGAGCGGAAGTTTTTTGCCCTGAAAGGACAACAAATTGCCCAAAATTCAAGCCAGCTTATTGATGACTTGAAAAGGCAAAAATTTGAAATATTAGTACCAAGCATGTTGTGAAAATAGTAATAATAAAATAAAACTTTTTGTTTCTCTAAACAATGAAATAAGCGAAGCAACGCAAGCCCTTTCAATACATTGATTTGCTATGAAACACAGAGTTTCTCTGGTTTTTGCTTTGTTTTCCAAGCAAATCAATTGATCGGAAGGGCTTGTGTTGCTTCACCAATTTGATTGTTTTGGTCTTTTTGGCAAAAGAAGCCGCGAGGAAGCACAGTGTTGTTTGCATACATTATTTCTTGAAAACAAAGCAAAAAACATTCAGAGCAATTATGTTTGGAATTTAATTTGTAGGTCATGCAAAAAATGAGGCAATTCTGAGCGAAAAAAAAATGGCCTAAAATTTGACAATTAAGGCAGTTGTACATCCAGCCCTTCAATTAACCTACCTACATTTACATACTTAGTAAACAAATTTGTTTGTTAGGTGCTGATGGAACAATGACATGTTGGGACTTGGGAACATGGAATGTCTTGAAAAAAGTTGACGAACCCCACAATGAAATAAGTGCTCTGGATTTCTCACATGATGGCAAAATATTTGCTACTGCTGGCAAGGTATTGCAAATGATTGGAATAAGTTGCAATTAGGTGATAAGAAAAAAAGTGCAGGCCCTAATTGCAACTCTTTAATTCAGTTTCTGAAAACTGAGATGATCACATACTCTTCAATTCCTTCTACCACATGTCATATGATTTTATTTTCATATTATTAAATAATAAAAACATTATCAGTATTATTATAAGTTGTATTTTCTCAATAGAACCAGTATAGAGTCATTGTGACAAGACTCGTCTTGATACTTTTAAATAGTACATCTGTATACTAACTGAGCCAGTCAATTGATGTTACCGGTAATTTAAATACGGCTGCTTTTTGAATTTTGTAAAATAAAATAAATACATTTTCATATAATGTCTCTTAACTTTTCGTGCATTAATATTTAATTGTCTCAAACATCTTAGGACAGAAAGATACGAGTCTATGATACAAGTACATTACAACTGAAGCTAACATTTGGGGGAACAGATCAACTCGACTCCACAAAGTGAGATTAATAAAAATCATACATGTAGTATTCAAATGAATAACCTCTCTTGTACAGTGTATACAGCAAGCAGTCTATTATTCTTTTATTTTTATGTAGTTGAGAGAGCCCATGCTAGAGCCTTGGTGAACAAGCCTGAGGAAAAGTATTTACTTTTCCTTGGGCTGATGCCCTCGTTCCTCGCAGCTACACAGCTCGCATGCATGCTCGCTCAACTACCTAAAAAAGAATAAGAGACTGCTCGCAGTTTATCTCATTTGGAATTTATAGGAATGTGCTTAATGCATTCCATTGTTCATCCACTGACCCATAAATCAAAGTTATAACTATAGCAAAAAGCCGGTTTAACAGTTGACTGTTCCTTAGTTCAAACATGATTTGTGTGTTTTGAGTCAGGTTTCTTTATTAACGCTTACAACTACATGAATGCATGGCTTAATTACAGTTTGTACATGCATTTAATGTTTCAATTACAGAGATGAAGACGTTTTTGCTCCTGAAGCTGGGCATGGAAGAAAAGTATTTGCGCTGAGATTTCACCCATTTGACGACAATGTATTTTTAACAGGAGGCTGGGATCGATGTATTAAGGTTTGTGTAGGATCTAAGGATGGCCATTTAATCATTTGCTTATTTTGCATGTTTTCCAATCATGCCTTTGATTTTTATAAGTTGTTGATTTCCTGTTAGGCGTCGCAGCCCGGCATGATGAAAAAACACATACTATATTAACAATTATTTTAAACTTTATGCATTGCTCTGTTCCATTGCTCTAGGTATGGGATGTACGAGCTGATCAGGTGGTCCGTTCAATCCAAGGCCCATACATTTGTGGTGATGGAATTGATATCTGGGAGGATTCAGTTTTGACGGCATCTTGGTTGGCCCATGATGCTCTGCAGGTATGTTTTGTTTATATTTTGTTTTTCAGCTTGCTATTGAGCTGCTCCTTTATTTTACCCTTTTAGTTGCCACTGCTATTTGTTTCCCTAATGCATGTAGGTCTGTTTTAAGCCTGTTCCCCGAGAATTGAGTTAATTTGTGGGAAGCAGTGCAGAGAAAAATTGGTGCGCATGGCGTACTTGTGTGTCCTCTAAAAATACAATCATGTAAAGTGGTTGAAAAAGTATTATTATTGTAGAAAATAATAGAAATTAAAAGGAGAAATAAAGACAGGGAAAGAAAAAAGGGAAAGACTGAAAAACTGATGGTCGGAACTTCGTTTTGAAGCTGGTTTTTAATTATTTAAATATACCATACCCACTTAATTCCCTTTACTTTACTCCTATCCATTTCAAGCAAAATGGGAATTGGGAAGTTCATAGTCTAGTTCTGTTCCATTTTTTTTTACACCTTTCCTCCGCCCGGATTTCCTGGCCTGCTAGACCGTTCCTCCCACCTGGATTTCGAAGCCAAGAGACCCCACTCCGGCCCGATTTCCACAGCCCTCAACTCTGGCATGTCGCAGCAGTAGTAATACTTTTTTCTGTGTTGTAGATTTGGGATTATGGCAGTGGACAGCTGGTGGAAACGATCCCATTTCCCAGTGATGAACATGGAGAGTTTCTGTATGTGGGTCGGTTTTGTGGTTCAAGTGACGTCATAGCTGCCGGAGGAAGCGGAACAAATGATCTAAAGATCATTAACAGAAGCACACGCAAGGTAGGTTTCCAGGGAGAGGTTGTGAGGTGCCGTTATCAAGGTCTAAATTATTTTATTACAATTCATGGCTAAAATAGAAATAAATTACATTACAAAAAAAAAATTGTAGACTAGAGATAGCCATAGGAGGTCCGCAAAAGAGTCCTAGACCCCATTCTAGGCGGACCCCCAATGTTCAAATCACATTAAAAAGATTAAAATTAAAATTACAAATTACAATTAAAAAACAGTATTAATCTAAAAAATTCAGTAGACTCCTTTTGAATGAGCGTAAGTTAGGACTAAGCTGAACTTCGGTCGGTAAACTATTCCAGCTATTAACGATACGATTAAAATAAGTGAATTTAAAAGCATTAGTTTTGGCATAGTTTTTCTTCAATTTTATGCCGTCAGAGTCTCTGAGAATGTAGCGATCATTTTCAAGATAAAATTTTAAAATCTTAGTAACATCTAAATTAAGGTAACCATAGAAAGCTTTGTATAAAAAAGAAACGTCAGCAATAAAACGTCTTTGTTCGAGAGTTCTCAAGTTCAATTCTTTTAAGCGGGCGTCATAGCAAGAGTCATTATCATGGTCTAAATTGAACAACAATGTGGAGACATACTCTTATTTTATTGTAGCATTCTGTTCTTTTTAACAGGTAGTTTCCAGCGTAGAGGATGAAGGCAAACCCATTCAAGCGCTTGATGTGTCACGTGATGGAAATCAGTTGGTTATTGGTGGCACAGGGAACTGTGTTCAAATCGTGACTCTTACATGAACAGATTTACAGATTACCAAGTGGAAATTACCTCTTCTGTTTTTGCTTATACTCGTTGAGCTTTTGAGATGTTAATGCTTTCTAGCCTGTTCCAAGCGTTAAGATTGCGGGGCGGGGAGCACCTACAAAGCCGCCCGTGAATGAGCGGGGAAAACAAGGGGCTCTCTTTCACACTATCCCCCTCCATCAGCACTCACTAAGGCTTAGATACAAAATTCCGGAATTTTTTTGAGAATGCTAGACACTGAAAAGAATTTTAGGCCCCGTCTACTCGTATCCAGATAGTTTTGAATCCGCAACTTGTTTGTTGCGAGTTAGAAAATATTCGCGTCCACACGTAGCGTATTCGAATCGCATTTGCCCGGATTCGCTCTAGTACCCAGGGCTCCTCTTTAAATGTTGTCAACAGAGCATGCGCAAAGGCCAACATTTTGTGCGCCGCGTTGTAAAACTGTAAACACGTTATTAGACTTGAAGTAAGTCCAAGTAGAAGTGAAGCGACAACATTTCAGTCGGCCATGTTAAATATTCGCGCGGTTAAAGACTGGATCCGATACTGTTACGTCAGCGTATTAAAAAATATCCGGATTCGACCGTCCACACGATGCCGTACTCGTAGCGTATTAAAATATTTCCACTCTGGAGAGCGGATTCAAAAAGTTAAAGGTTCGCAAGCCGAATTCGCCGGATACGTGTGGACGGAAGGCCAATCCACAACAAAAACGTTGCGGATTCAAAAATATCCGGATACGCGTGGACGGGGCCTTAGAAAATCTCTGGAATTTTAGACAATGAGTAAAATTTGATAGAATTTTAGAGAAATTTCAGCTTCCAGGTGACACTTTGACAATTTTACACAAGCAAAAACGTCATGAAAGCATTTATTTTGTGTTCTGACCAATGTTGCGAATGCCAAAGTCACAGGCCGTTCTTTGCAAACTTCTCTTTATTCTATCCAAAATCACAGTAATAGTCGGGTAGTCTTCTCTAGTCTCTAGTCTTCGATAGTCTCCAATAGTCTGAACTGATCCGAAATGTACACAGAGTCTTATCTGGAGATGCCGCCACGCGGCACTCCTTGAAACCTAGGGAACGCTTATTATTTGGCGATTCTATTGTCTGGTTTTGCCATCACGAGAATTGTACATGTCCACAACAGGAAATGGTTTGATTGAAATGGAAACATCTTGATTGACAACTATTAATTGAAACTGCACGCACTTTTAAAATCACAAAACTACTTATGTAACACAATGCTACTATAAATGTCACGACACCAATTTGAGGGCTCACCCTCATAGAAGTGTCTACAGTGCAACTAATCAGCGGCTTCCCACACTTATGCTTTCCACATCTCTGTTCAGTCTGTTGGTAGCGAATATAGCTGATTCCGGTGAGCTATCTACCAGCTTACAGTCAGAATATTCTTCCTTATTTCGCACGCTGCCTTTCCTTCCCTCCCCATTATTTAAACGCCTGGAACAGGATAAATGCTTTCATAATCATTTATCGAAAGTGTATAACCACATGTTGTTAAAAACGCCAGTTTTATAATTTACTCTTGTCGTTTTTTAGCGTACATCCAATTTAGATTGTTACCTCGAGTCCACTTGTAAAGTTGGAGTAAATATATAAAGATATTTTTAAAATAAAAAACTGTTATGACAAGGAAAATTATTTTACAGAAGCATGATGTTCTCATTGGCGCCCACCCAAAAGTCTGCATTGCCTTGATAATCCTCGAGTAAGTCATCAAATAACAGCCTCTTCGAAAATAATTGGTGTGATTAGAGCAGCAGTGTTTTATCAGGTATAAAATACCGAGGGCGAAGCCCGAGGGATTTTATACCTGATAAAACACGTGCTGCGAGTTTATTAAACTGGACTTTAAAACACGTTTATTGAATGAGTTTATTGAATGACTTAAAAAAAAATCGTTAATAATTCATGACCATTTTGTCCCCGGCAATATCGATGAAACTATGTGGAGTGATATGAGAAAACAAAAGAAGGTTGTTTGCATTTGGAAATTGAACAACAATAATGAAGGAGAAATAAAATTAGAAATTTAAATATGCAGAACTATGTCAGTATTTTATTCGAATGCGGTCTTTTGATACTTCGCTTGCATTAGTAAAAACATACCTCCGAAGCGGGCGTTTAGGCCACCAAAGTCTAAAGAAGAAGAGAAAAACGCATTGGAAGAGTGTATTCCAAAGGCCACACGTTCGTCTACAAAGTGGTCGTTTAAAGTATTTTCTGAATGGCAAAATAAGTCGAGTTAACAAAGATCCTTCGAAAGAGCAGCGTTCTTTTGAGGTGGACGTGGAAAAAGTACAGTCATTAGAAACGAATATTGCCAATATGAATGCAGAATCCCTGAACTTTTGCGTGAAATTAATGGTTGTTCTCAGTATTTAATTCCTACTGTATATAAACTTGAAGCATTATATAACATCACATGTGGCATTATATATGAATATTGATAGATAATGCAACGTGTGTCATTATATAATGCTTCACGTTCATTTGTATGCCATTGTTTTTCTATTATACCCCATTATTCCCCTGGGCCACATTCAAAACCCTCCCCGGGCTTTTTAGTTTCAAGCGTATTTTATGTGGTAAAGAGTGCTTTCCTCGTGCCTAGAGAGGAGCATCGGATTGGACAAAATGGTCATGAATTATTAATGAGTTTTTTAAATACCTAATTGAAAATACGATGTCGGGTGCAAAGTGAAAACGGCTTAGATCTCATGGATATACACACAATGATTCCCCCATTGTTATAGTCTTTGTTTGTGATCTATTATTTCCGTGTAGTCTATTGTTTAGTCTTTGTTTCACGGTCTGGTTAGTATATCCATGAGATCTTTGCCGTGAAAACCATGAACGATGCGACGAAAAGTTTTCTGGGGGTGGAAAAAAACGTCTTGTGTTCTCAGATAAATTACATATTTTTATAACAAAGTAAACGCACAAAATCATGCCCTGAATCATTTAGGAAGGAATAGATTTTAAAGGTCTAGTATCACTCATTCGACTTTGCGGTCGTTTATTTTTGTTTTCAAATGACGAGCTCGCTCGTGATTGGCTCTTTCGGGAATTTGCGTAAATTCAATCGTCAAGGCGTTGGGCGCGCAATGCATTTGGGGAGATACTGGGCCTTTAAATACTGATAAATGGAATGTTAACAAGCCTTATTTGTCTTTTTCACAGAATTCCATCGTGTCGTGTCGTTTATGGTGAGGTTTTTTTCCCAACGTTCCTTCAATTAAGTGTATATGCATTGGGAAATAGAAGCATTGATGCCATGAAAAAAAATGGGTCGAGTTATAAAAAACATAGACCGATTCAGATAAAATTGGACTATTCATAAATTAACCGTACTGTGCTGCGTTTTCTTTTGTCTGGTAAAATCTATATGAAGTCCATATTTCGGTTTTAATTTCAACGATGCCACGTTTAGCTTATCTTCTTCTTTAAACGAACGCACAAAATCGTTCAACTCACTCTTCGCTCCGCTCAAGCATCTTGGATAACGCCGCCCATCTTGAATTTCCCCTTTTCCTCGAGAACTCCCGAACCTTCTGATCCTGTCCTAGGGTTTTACACATTATGCCGGCATTATTTTGAGCATAATAGTGAGGCAAAAGCATTGAGCATTATGCCGGAATAATAGTGACGAAATTCACGAAAACTGGCTGGCGGTTGGGGTCTGGGCCCTGGACAGGCCAAATTGGGCTGCAGCATGCAAGAAGGTTTTGCTAATTCAACCCTCTTCTGCTGCATCAGAGCAGGTTTTTTCATTACTAGAAAACTCATTTCATAATAACCAAGCCAGAGCAATGGAGGATTACATTGAGGTGTCGCTCATGCTCCAATATAACAAGCGTTAATTGACTTTTTTGGCTATTTAAAGGTATATATTAGCTTCGGCTCCTGCTTTTTTATGTGAGCATAATGGAGCATAATAGTGACGCCTTTGGGGCATAATAGTGAGATTTTTTGAGCATCGAGCATTAGCATCATAGTGAAAAATTGGCGCATAATGTGTAAAACCCTACCCTGCCCTCGCCTAGGCGTTTTGCTCTACCGACCACCCACCCATTGCGTTCAACTCACCCCACCCCCCCCCCCCCCCCCCCCCCCCCCCTCCCTCCAACGCTGCTCCCATGGGTAAGGCAGGTGACCAGTACAATGTTAACATTCCATTGACCGACCAATCGAGTGAATTTTGTCTCTAACTTCTTAACTCGTTCAACGCTCCGCGTATTATCGAGTTAAAAAGACACCGAGGAGGATCCCGCCGAGATCCCGCCGGGATCTTGCTAAAATTTCCGCCGGGATTTTATTCCTAGATTACTCCCGGGAAGAATCCCGCTACAAATCCCGTAGAGAAATGTCCTTCCCGATTAGAATGCTGTTGGGACCGAGTTGAGCGACAAGTCACAGTTATAATAACAAACTAACACAAGTGTTCAATACCAAAGAGACGATTTTGGCCGTAAAAGTTTGGAGGAAATGTAAGAAAAAAAGTGTGAAAAGATACTAGAGTGTGCACGTGCTCAGTTCTCCATCTATGACGTAAAAAACATCGGATCTGATAACGCCGGGAAAGACATTGATCCAGAGCGTTGTCGAAATAGATGTCGTTTAGTAGCCTTGGGATTATATCATGACAATCTTTTTCAGCCAAAAGATATTTCTTCAGTGCAACAAATGACGCCTCTTTCTGAAAGACACAGAGATACGCGTAGAGAAGGTGATATTACAGTTTCTGTTTGTTTTTGTTGTTCGTTAACGGCTGCTTCACGCAAGCGACGGCTAGCATTCGTTACTTTTAGTGGTTTACTGCCGCGCTCTATAGAACAACTTTCTTAAATTGCACGCGCAAATGCATGACGAGTATATTAAAGATGGCGAGATACATTGCGTAAAAATCGGTAACAACATGGATAATAATCTCTTTATTATCCATGGTAACAAGTATAGTGGAAATGCAAAGTTACAACAAAGATACTGTATTAAAACTGTTACAAAGTAAAAAAAATATCGGGAAAATGTTCAAAAAGAGTAAAAAAAAGCAATGTCATTCAAAAGTTGTGAAAAAATGTCATCGTAACGGCAAATGTAGGCGAAAAAGATTCATTTTTGCAGCAATGAAATCACGCAATAAAATTCGTCATCTTCAATAATGCGTGAACGTGGCAGAAAGCTGTTTCGCGCGAAACCACTAAGCGTAACGAGCTCAATGTTAACATCTCTAACTGCTTAACGCGTTCAACGCTTCGCGTATTCACTAGTTTAAAAGACACCGGAATCTACGCGGATCCCACCGAGATCCCGTCGGGATCTTGCTAAAATTTCCGCCGGGATTTTATTCCTAGATTACTCCCGGGAAGAATCCCGCTACAAATCCCGTAGAGAAATGTCTTTCCCGATTAGAATGCTGTTGGGACCGAGTTGAGTGACAAGTCACAGTTATAATAACAAACTAACACAAGTGTTCAATACCAAAGAGACGATTTTGGCCGTAAAAGTTTGGAGGAAATAAAATGCACTGATTCGGTTTTGCAGGATCTTAGTTTATGTTTTTTAGTTATAAGCGCTAAAATTTAGGGTGTCTTTATTTGATACCATTACTGTGGCATCAACTGATAAAGAATGGTAGTATTGATCCATCAAAGTATAAGTGATGTAAAATGCTGGGAACTACCGCTTAAATATTTTTCTCGTGTTTCTTTCCAGAACCCATTCAGCCAAGACGCGCACCACGACTTTGCTTGGAAAGACTGCAATCGTTACCCAGCGGTTTTCGCCCATATTTCACATGCACGGTGGCCACGGCACAGTTGTGTATGTTTATTTGGCTGTGTTGGGCAGCAACATTTGCTGATGTAGGATTGTCACCCATCATTTTTCAACGAACAGGTGAATAAGGGTGCATTTCTTTGGGGAAAAAAATAGAAAAACAGATCTTGTAATTCTTTGCTAAACTCCAAAAACAGATCATAAATCCAATAAATTCAATGGAGATCCCGGCGTTTCATTGGCGAGGGATTGGGGAGGGACGAGTGCTTGAGGTCAGCGGGTACTTGCACATGGATCCACATGCGCACTGTCGTTGCCATGCCAAAAAACATAAATCCGTTTCCAGATTCAGCATTTCTTTGTTCTTTCATGAGGAATCCGGCCTATTTTCTGTATGAATCCGGAATAAATGAAAAGTTATTTTTCAGAGCCTAACACATTTCGTGGTAATGTCACAGTTACATACATCGAGCGACCAAACCCATTGATAGGTCCGTCAGGGTCACAGTTGGTATCTCTAGGAGCACTTTTCCCGCCATGCATGAGAGAGGACCATGCACTCAATGTACAACAGGTACAGGCTTTGTATCCACGCCCTGTAGCAAGTGGAGAATTAGAAGAACTGGGCTGCTGTGAGGTTCCACAGTCGAACATAGCGGGGACAACGACGGAGGTATTTCACTTGGAATTCCAGCTTATAAGTGTAGAAGCTCTTCCATCAGTCGCAAAATTTATTGAACTTTCATGATGCCATCTTATCTGAATACAGCTTTGTTACTGGCAATATACAAACTGCAAGTTTGAACGACATTTTCGTGCTATTAAAGTTAATCATTTGGTAAGGAAACAGCCTTAGAAATAGCCTTTTAAAGGAAGAAAGTTCTCTGCTTTTATGATAATGGTCGGAAACTTATAGAAGAGATTTCTTTTCGTAATGAACGGTGTTGACATAACGCTTCAGTAAATGTTGTTTCGTACTTAATTTGCAGGTGGAATGCGGCGTTCTCTCAAACGGTCATGCTCAGTGGAGAGCAACACAGTGTAGTCAGCGGTCTTCACCGCTGTCCATTGTGCAGCATATTTTACGACCTTGCTGTGAAGAGCTCAGTGGGAAGTGCACGCTGACCAGTCCGCACCATTGCTGGTTTATGAACGGTCGTTTTCATGTTCACGCTGAGCACTGTACTCAGGTACCGAAGGCTCATTTTATGAGCGATGTTTAAATTTTAGAATTGAAAGGTGAAGTCCGTGCTCCATACAACCCATTGAACGACAGTAACGAGACATTTTACTCATTTTTGCTGCGATCAGCCGTCCTTTTTTTTGGTAGCGAAAGTCGGTGGAAGCGCTTCTGCCGACTTTCGCGCCGGTTACATCTGAACAGTCGCATAGCTCCGGGTTCTGAACATAAACGACTAGGAGCATTACTACTCCGCTTGAATGAGATGCTTATTCATGATCACAGGTCCCATACAAAAGCTCATCGAAAATTTTGAAAAGAACCACTGAAATGTACCAGAAACTCGTAATGAGGACGGCACCTACCTTAACTCTAATGGTCAACAAGCATTTTCACAGTTTTTATTGGCAATTAAATTGGTGTCATAGTCAAAGTTCTACTTGTACTTAGATTTTGACAGTAATAACATGAATCTCTACCTTTTCTTTATCTCCGGCGTAAAATGACGGTACCATAATATCTACAACTTACAGTACAGTAGAAGCACGGTACGCAAGGGTACGAGATTAGGTACTGCCGACATAATGCTTGGGGGTTAACCGCGGTCAAACGAGAGACATTTGCAAAAGTTAAGCAAAGTACTTAAAAGTTAAGGTTGTCATTTTCACTGTTTAAAGTTTAATATATTGCCAATACACTGTCAATTTACCAAACGTTTTGAAAGTTTACCAAAAAAGTTCTAATAATTAAAAACTGTGAACTGCAGAATTGTCGGCGCCATTTGCCAACATAATTTTGATCAGGCGCAAAGAGTTTTGGTCAGTTTTCAACAGAAAAAAGCTCATCATTTTGAGAAAAATTAAAAGATAGTAACGTCAACTAACTTTTTTTATACATCCTTACCCATATTTCCATTTAATATTAAATAAAATCCCACTAAATGAAACGAAAAACGCCTCGGACGTTTGATCGCGGTGGAGCTTGGGTAACCTTGCGATGGACTAGCATCCCATCCAGGGGGGGGGGGGGGGGGGGGGGGGGGGGTGGGGGTGGGGGTGGTAGGGGAGTAGTAATACCTTCAGTCGCTCCATGCTACAGAAACCGAGTTGATCCCCGGCAGTTGTGAACCACTAGGCTCGTCAAGACTTAGGGCCGAATATTTAAACGATGCTTAGACGGTGTTTAACAAAAAACCGCGGTCTAAACCAATTTCAATTTGGCCAACCATAATATTTAAACGTAATTTACTGTAAAACGTATCCAGAAGGCAACAGCACAGACTAGAAAAACATTTATCTACTTAGAATTAGCCACTTATAAACACATGTGGTGGTCCATTAATTGTCTTAAACCGCGATCTAAGTTAAACTTCTTTGAAATAACTGGCCCTTATGTTACAGTAGGCGATTTTTCATGCAATTTGTATTGGGCAAAAAAAATTGCAAGACAAAATGCCCTAACTATTGCCTAGTAACACCGCATTGACAGAAAAAAAAAATATTTTACTTCAGGTCGACTGCTTACAGCAGCTTTGCCTTGTGGGTGAAGAACTCGTGCCTAACAAGTACGTCACTCAATACTCTCCCCGTCAATCAAATCAGTGGTGGCGCCTTATGACGTCAGTTTATCTGCACCGAGGCGTTTTGGACTGTTTTGTGATCACTTCACTCCAAATTTGGGTATCATGGGGCCAGGAAAACTCTCAAGGATGGTTGCGCGTGGCACTGGTGCATCATACTGCTGGCGTTGGTGGACACTTGGTAATCCGTGATTCCAAATCAAACCTTGACAAATTACTGATAGAGTCCTTAAGTGATGACGTCACAAAAACTAAATTTGTGAAATTAAGGGATTTGATTTGCTCGCTTGCCAAAATCAGCATCCTATAGACCCTATTCATAAATGGCGGACGGTTTATTACTCTTTTATATTTATGCTAATCAGCCCAACTAGCCTCGTTAGCACGTGCAAAATTAAAAAGAATTTTTGCTCTAAAATGAGGCTAGTTGGGCTGATTAGCATGAATATAAAAGAATAAATAAATCGGCCGCCATTTATGAATAGGGTCTATAGAAATTCGGGGGTGGGATATTAGCACTTTATGCTCTGATGAATCCATACAATCCTTCTAGTTTTGCCTCAGTTCCAAACGGTCAAAACGGTAAGAACAACAGTGGCACATGACCGGTGTACGACGACTGTATTGTATTGCATTGTGTTAGGTAGTGTTAGGTTGTATTGTGTTGTATTAGGTTGTATTATATTAGGCTTTATGACGTCCGTCAGGTCGTCGTACACCAGCCATGAGCCGAACAAATTGCATGTAGGTTTTATATGGAGTCATCAGAGCAAGAACTAATATGTCACCCCTAAATTGCAATAAGACGCTGGTTTGAAAAACGGGCATTTTCATCAAACTCTTTAAGAATATCTTATCAAACCCTATAATTTCACAAATGTAAGTATTTATGATGTCACACTTTAGGACTCCTTTCTGGTCTATTCTTCTTCGTCCTAGGATGACTGACAGGGTATCTCTTATGCTCTCTTGCGTCAGATTTCTCTGGCCCTCCCAAAGGTCCTTTGGCCCTCCCCGTCGACTTTGGTCTCAGAATTTCAACTCTAATGCCTGTTCTTGATATTTAAGGCTGTGCAATCTTTGTGTAACTTCGCGTTGGAGTGAATTTGCAAGACAAGTTATATTACTGTAAATAAAGTTACTCAGTATAGAGCAGTTTTCAATTGACTGTCGAAAGTAATTACACAATTGCTTTGGTTTTGCATTGCTACGCTTTGTGATTGGCTAAAAAATCTCGCGCCACTTTCTCGACCAATCAGAAGTAAAACCAAAACCAATCGTGACTTGCTCGCACGCGTTTTCCCGCGCTTGGCGCCGGCGACATGTAATTGCTTCGAGCTCTGATTGGTTCATTGGATTGTTTACGACTGCTGTGATTGGTCAGAGTAATTACTTTGGTTTTGGTTTTACGACACTCAATTGAAAACTGCTCTAATATCAATCCAATTCTACTTGCTATTTACTATGTAAATGCTGCGAGCTTCAGCTGACCACATCTGTGTAATGGGAAACAGTTATAGATTAAATTTGTAGATGTAGATGTACGAAGCATTGCAGTAACATTGTGTGCGACGGAAAAATAATCATGTGAGGCAAGTTGCCGTACAACGGTTCCAAGGAATGTAAGTCAGTTCTATTGTCTGAAACGACTGCATAAACTTATCTCATGTATAAATTTTGATATCGCTAATCTTTTCTCAGTCTTATTTTATAAAAGCGGTTTTTACTTAAGTGTCATAAAGCGGTTTTCAATTGAATGTCGAAAGTATTTTCGCCCATTGCCTTGGTTTTGTATTGCTACGCTTTGTGATTGGCTAAAAATTTTCGCGCCACTTTCTCGACCAATCAGAAGTAAAACCAAAACCAATCGTGACTTGCCTGTGCGCGTTTTCCCGCGCTTGGCGCCGGCAACGTGTATTTACTTCGAGCTCTGATTGGTTCATTGCAGTAATTGTTTACGACAGTTGTGATTGGTCAGAGTGATTTCAAAAATTGCGCTAAAACCAATACCAAAGTAATTTCTCTGGCCAACACAACAGAAACAGACAAAGTCACTCATGGAATGAACCAATCAGCACTCGAAGCAAATACATGTAACCGTCGCCATGCGCGGAAAAACGCGTGCGAGTAAGTCACGATTGGTTTCGGTTCTGCTTATGACTGGTTAAGAAAGTGGAGCGAGATTTTTTTGGCCAATCACAAACTAAGCGTAGTCATGCAAATCCAAAGCAATCGCAACATTACTTTCAACTGAATCTGCTCTGTACATTCTATTTATCTCTACAGATTGGTTCCTTATTCACAAAACATGACTCGCCCCAGGCCGGCGCTGGACCCGCTGTGGGTGGTATCTTTGGTCTGGCACTAGTCGAACACGTGATCTTGTTGCCAACGGTGAAGGAACCTAAACGAAGACTAGCTATGTTAATTAGCTGTTTGTTTGTACTGTTTGCTTTTGGAACGCTTCCACATGTGAACAATTTTTCCTTGATGGCCGGTTTACTGTATGGCTGCCTGTTTGCCTTGTTGTTTTGGTCTTGTGTTATTTTTCAACGTAAACTGGCCTTGTTTCAGTTTTTATTTATATTTTTTATAATAACAGTGTTTTTATTAAGTCTTGTTTTATTTTACGGAGTGCAACACATTCACACAAGTTCGTTCTTTAGTTATATCAATTGTATTCCTTATGCAGAAGGTTTGTGTGATTATGTGTGAATATTAAAACATAGAAAGCGGAAGAAACAGTAGAAATAGTGCTTTAATTATACCGTCGTTGTCTCCATAAAATATTTTGATGGAAATGAAAAAATACTGAATGGAAAATGGCACGCGTGCTTAAGGTGGCTCCGTTGTTATTTCGGGCGCACTCGTCTATGAACAACTTTGTCTCATAACTTTTCCGGCTCCAAAGCGATGCTTCTAAAACTTTGCAAAAACGCGCAGCTATTATCCAGCAATAATATGATAGATTTCGATTTTAATGGGAAAATTACATTTAGAAATAATCGGGCTTAAATGAACCCCACTTTTTAAACAAAATCGAACCCTGTGAAAAATTTTGCTGTTATATTTGTGTTAAATTTCTGGAATCAGCTTACATTGACTCAATACATACCCTTACCAAGTTTCAGCAAAATCGTTGGAGCCGAAATGCGGAAGAATTAACGCCATCAAAATTTAGCCCTAAAATTCTCTTACAATTTTAAATACTTCATGCCCTTTGACTAAACAATCTACGAACCCAAATTTCTGGGAGAAGCCTTCCCAATGCTTGCTAAATCTGAATTATAAGCCGATTGCAAATCGTGCCAACCGCTAAAAAGTATTCAATAGTTCTGTAAATATTATAAAATGCTCCAAAACCAGATCAAATCTCCAACGCTGCGTTTTCCATCATTTTTCGAAAATTATCCTGCAGTTTGGTGTCAAACTCGTTCCACATGAATTTCAAGGTACTGCAATACTTTTACATCGATTGGTTTTTGCTTAGAAGGGCTTGCAATTGGAGAAATAGTTGTTGGGATTATAAGCTGCTTCGCATCTGAGCTCAGGCGAAGCTGACAAGCAGTTTTCAGAGTTTTGTTTATGAATACGAAATGAGCACGTGTGGAATTTATTCTAAGAATTCGCACCTTTATAAGGGGGGCGAACGAAATATGCACGCTAGTTACCCCAGGAGGGGAGGGAGCTTGTACGCTCCATTAGAAGTTTCCATGGGGTGCAATGTTTTTAAATGCGGGGACTACGCTGACTACGAGCGCATATCGCGTACGCCCCCCTAACTAAGGTGCGAATTCTTAGAATAAATTCCACACGTGCTCATTTCGTATTCATAAACAAAACTCTGAAAACTGCTTGTCAGCTTCGCCTGAGCTCAGATGCGGAGTAGCTTATAATCCCAACAACTATTTCTCCAATTCAAGCCCTTCTAAGCAAAAAACAATCGATGTATAAGTATTGCAGTATCTTGAAATTCATGTGGAAGGAGTTTGACACCAAACTGCAGGATAATTTTCGAAAAATGATGGAAAACGTAGCGTTGGAGAATTGAGCAGGTTTTGGAGCATTTTATGATATTTACAGAAATAGTGAATACTTTTTAACGGTTCGCACGATTTGCAATCGGCTTATAATTCAGATTTAGCAAGCACTGGGAAGGCTTCTCCCAGAAATTTGGGTTCGTAGATTGTTTAGTCAAAGAGCATGAAGTATTTAAAATTGTAAGAGAATTTTAGGGCTAAATTGTGATGGCGTTAATTCTTCCGCATTTCGGCTCCAACGATTTTGCTGAAACTTGGTAAGGGTATGTATCAAGTCAATGTAAGCTGATTCCAGAAATTTAACACAAATATAACAGCAAAATTTTTCACAGGGTGCGATTTTGTTCAAAAAGTGGGGTTCATTTAAGCCCGATTATCACTAAATATATTTTATCCCATTAAAATCGAATTCTATCATATTATTGCTAGATAATAGCTGTAAGTTTTCGCAAAGTTTTAGAAGGATCGCTTTAGAGCCGGAAAAGCTATGGGACAAAGTTTGTCATAGACGAGTGCGCCCGAAATAACAACGGAGTCACCTTACACACTAGGCGACATGTCGCTGCAACACGTCGCGGCGACAAACTACTCCTTGTGAACAGGTGGGGCGACAAGTTGCTGCAACAGCTCACGGCGACACAAGATTTCGGACGAGGGGGAATGTTAACTAGTTTCATTGATTCAATATGGCAGAAGCGCGAATACAGCGAATGTCTTCAAAGTCAAAGAAAAAGAAGGTTTTAGTTATGTTAATGTAAAAGTAACAAAAAAGTAACGTAAAGCTGACGTACGAATATTGTGCCATCTTTTCTTTATTTCTTCTTCGTTTTTCGGTAGATTCGACCGCTCCAACTTTGCCACCAAAGGCATGATTGCCTTCCTTTGGACTTGTTTTTTGCCATAGTCTTTATGACCTTTGTCCCAAAGTATTCTGTTCTCTTTATAAAATTGAATTAACATCTTCGTGGTAGTCACGTTCCATGCTGAACTGGAAGAAGAATCCTCAGATTGCTCCGATTTGTCTTCCACATGTTCAGTCGCCATCTTGAAAGGGTCATAAAAGGATCACGGGAAAATGAATGTTGCTCTTTGATTGGTTGATTATTTTTTTGTTGCAGCGATTTTTTTGCAGAAGCGTTCACACGCTGCGAAACGCTCCGATATAACAAATTTTAATCTTTTTGTCGCCGCAACAAGTCGCACAAATTCTGTCTGATTTGATTTTCTGCAACATGTTGCTGCGACAAAATTTTGTTGCAGCGACAAAGATTTTGTTTAAATTCTCCAGTACACACGAAGCGATTTTAAGGACGTTCGCGCTAATTGTTTATGCGCATTTTTACTGCTCACGCAATTCGTATTGCAACGCCATGCTACGTCATGCACGGGCGCGCGCGCAAAGCAAGAAATCTAAACAGATAAAGGGCTGGTAGCCGTTACGTTAACTTCACTTAGATTTTACTCGCTTGGATGCTCGGTGACCCCTATTTTTTTTCTTCATATATCACTTTCTTTACCGATTATCTACAGTTTGCGAAAAAAGGAAAAAAATCTGTCTTGTAGAAGTTTGATTTTTTTTTTTCATTTTTTTATCCACGCGACGTCGAATTGCACTCATATCTCAGCTGTATGTTGTTTCCGAATGCCCTCTTTAAAGGGTTAACTCATTTAAGTAATGATCCGCATAAGAAGGATGGTGCTGAACGGCAATGCACGATGGAATGTCAACTATTTTCATTGTTACAACTAGTGATCTCATTGGCCTATACTCAAAAACCGCTAAAAAGTTAAGGTTCAAGGTGCATAAAGTCTAAATTTTTAAGGTTTCAAGTATTTTGAGACCCAATCGCACAACATGCAATTTTTTAAAGAAATTGTATTTGGGGAACTTCATCAAAGAAGCAAAATTAGTAGCTATTATCTTCTGCTATTCTGATTGGTTAAGCACGAACATTTCCTAATATATATTTGACGCAAATGGATTTTCTGTATTTTTATAATGAAATATAATTATGAACCATCAGCCCCTCCTCTATTCTTAAAATCAAAGATATTTTATGTGGGAAAGAGCCATTGCCGCAGAACAATGAAGTTTACTAAAGTTCTTATGTGAAGCATTACTTAAAGGTTGAAAACAGTTCGAATTATTTACGAACCAGGCCCACTTAGATAACATTTAAATATAATAGTTTCTCCCCAGCGATTCATCTTTGATATTTTTTAACTAAAAGCCATGGACACCATGTCATGTTACGAGGACTAACTTTTCAAAAACAGGGTATATTTCTACACACTATATCTCTTAAATCAATTCGGTGACCCCCAATGTTTTTTTTGAATTTCTGACATCAGTAACTCATTATCAGACCGTAGCCAGATAAGTTTGAAATAAGTTTTGTAGAAGATTTTCGCGCGAACGTCCTTAAGGGCTAAATTCCACTAGCGATGGAATCGGAATCGGATGAAAGTTCCGCTATAGTGGAAATCAAAACGACGGAAGCGGATAGTGAGCGATGCGGAAGCAGAAGCGGAATCGGAAGAAAAAGGAAACCTTCTGATCCTTTCGATTCCGATTCCGCCGAGCTTCCGATTCCGATTGAGACTCCGTTTTTTGATTTACACTAGAACGTAAGGTTTCTTACATGTACGCTTACGACTCCGACTCCGCTTTCGATAACGTTGCTAGTGGGAACCAGTTCTTAAGCGCGGCTCCTAAAAGTGTAACCACATACTTTCTTTAAGGTCGATTGTGAAATCAAAATTTTTGGATAGATCTCAGAAAACCAACTGAAGTTCACTTTCAGCTTCGTTCAGTTAAGTACTGGCCAAACGGAGATGAACGTTGAAAACATTCGTCAGTTCTTGACTCTGTTTGTTCACGGCTTGCATGCGATTGCGACGACTTTGATCGAGATCAAATTTTCACGCAAAAAGGCGCCAGTGTTTACACCGTTTTACGGAGCTTTCGCATCATTGAGAGCAAAAGCCAGCAAACAACGAGTTCCCTCCCACCTAAAACGAACTCGTCCCAAGATTACGAGATCGCTTCTTCTTCTTCTTCTTCTTCTTCTTCTTCTTCTTCTTCTTCTTCTTCTTCTTCTTCTTCTTCTTCTTCTTCCATTAGAACGAGAAATATCCATGTACTCCATAAACCTTTCGTATAACTCGCGTTCAGAACGAAAAATATACATTATTGCTCCAGCTACCGAACTCCCGCTCCTTTTCACACGCCTCGTTTCTTTACGCGCGCGATTCCTCCCCCAACCCCTCCATTCTAGTAGTCTTATATGAAGTACCTACCAGCAGTCACAAGATCTGTTAGCTTTTGTTTTCGAACAGCTTCCCCACTCTCACTTTGCAGCATGAAAAGTTCACCTGTTTGTAGGCGACGACTTTAAAACTCATTGAAACCAGCTTACTTGTTATCTGTTGGCTGATGGGGAATTGTAATCCACGAGCGCTATTTGCTTTCGCCTGCGTATCTTCTCTAGCTTCAGAGGCTTGTTTTCTGAGCGTGCTATTTCTGGAGGCGGAAGTGGGCAAAAAGAACTCGAACCATTCCTGCTGGACAAACTTCGAAACGGGCCCAGCCGAAAAACAGGTTCGCTGCCCTTATTTTGCACTTTTCTTGGCCACGATTGTTAATGGATTGCTGCTGCTATATACAGCGTCATTTCTGTTAGCCAAGCTCATTGGAAGCAGAGAATGTTCGTTGTTGCGGATCCCAGTTTGCAGAGCGATTCTTCGTTACGGCTCGTTCTTTACCAATCTCCTTACCACTCTTCTAATCGCCACCTTTATTGGACTGCTAATCGGTTACAAGTCGAAGAAAAATTACAGTGGCGGGATTTTCGATCGTCATTATCGTTTGTATTTTGTGGTGATTTGTGCAGGGTTTGTCTTACTTCTTATTTCTACCATCACAAGCGGATTGCTGGCTTATCAACGGCGCCCACGAAAGATAGATGACGAATTCGATAGATTTGAGGACACTATTAACCGCAGCTATTCAGATCATAGCACGGGACACTTCGCGGATATCAACTAACTTCAACTTTGCTTGATGAAATGGCAAAGGAAACATTAAATTTTAGAGCTCAAGCTCTTGATATAAGATTATACAGCTGACAGGTGTAAACTGCAAAGCAGTGTGTCATAACTTAAATTGCGTAATTTTTGTTACCTTTCCATGAGTGCCATATGCACCTGTCAATATCTGAGAGACAGGTGATACATTTCAGTTATTTCTTGGTGCTGCTACTCTATAAAATTGATGGGGGTGCTCGTCGGAAAATTTGGAAAAATACCCTAATAGGTACCAGAATCTCATGTGATAGGCGTGGCTCAAATATATTTTTACCCCTAAGAGGTACCATTTTCATACGACACGAGACATATTTTGTCATATTTTTTCAGCTCAATACCCTAAAAGGTACTGCAATAATTCTAACCATGGTCATTTTAGATTTCAGCACCCTAAGCGGTACCAATCTACAAATTTTGACCTCTAAAGGCCGATTTATACTGTACAACTTTGTCACATGTGACACACTCATGCCAAGCTTACGACATGCTTACAACACGAATTGCTTCGTACAGATCAACTCAAGTCATATCGTAAGCATGGCGTAAACGAGTCGTATGCAATAAAGTTGTACAGTGTAAATCGGCCTTTAGAGGTACGACAAGCACCCCTGTCATTTTCATATCGGAAAAGCCTGAAAAATTAAGGATTTACCTGAGCCAGTCGGTAGAATGACAAATGCATCTCGTCCCAAAATAAGTTCCTTCATAGCGAGACTCTGTTTCTCCCTGAAATTATCAAACCAAAACTTCTGAAGCGCGTACGAGCAAGCATTTTCAAACCTACTGTTAAAGCTTGCATAGTCCGCCATCTTTGTTTATTTATGCAAACACCCGCTAATTTATGCCCCACAAATTTCGGCGGGTTCGTTTCTGATTGGTCAATGTAAACAATAACCAAACCTGTGCGTCCAGCCGTGTGGTGGGGAGATATCGTGGGCGCATCGAGACACCCACGGCTGGAGACTGAGCCTATTCAAGCTGGTGATCTGGCAGACAGCACTATTTGAAAGCCTTAGTTCAGAGCAGAAGCTATTAGCTTTTTTCGCTTACTATCACAATGTAATGCAGTCCAATTCAACACTTGATTTCTGCTATTGTAACTTTGTCTTTTGTTTAAAGGTCAGTAGGGCTATTAGTCAACCTTTTAAAGGTGTTCTGATTTTCAATACAGTCAAACCAGCTTTATGGATGTCGGCCTTAATACAGACAACTCATTAAAAAGGACAGCTTTCTTGGTGCTGACAGAAAGCCCATACATTTCCTAATTAAGAAGGCCTAAATGGGGTTTACTGGGCATGATAATTTTGCTGTTATACGTATAAAGTGTTGTAAAGCCCGAAATTTTGATGTTAACTGTTATATAAGAAATAACTGTCGAGTGTTACAATGTATCCAGGCTACTAAATAAAACTGCAAGAAAAAGCAAAAACAACAGAAGTTATTGATGAAATTTTGCCATTAGGGAGGGTTCATAATTTATGTAGCGGGGGGGGGGGGGGGGGGGGGGGGGGTGTTATGTTGATTTCAGAATTTTACCCTTGGAATTTTTGGAAGCCCCCACTATTATTTGGTGTGTTTTTTTCCTGGGCCCCCACCAAAAAATACCCTGATGACGATAGATAGTGACAGTGTGGGTGTTAATGAGAGTGATAGTAGTGACACTAAACTTCCATCATCACCAGCTAAAAGAAGGTGCAGTACCAGAAGTGAACGGAGTGTCATAAGGTTTGCATTCCATTGAGTCTTGTACAAGTTGGCACATTTTGAGGCTGTCTAGCTCTACCGCCAATTTGAATATAAACTTTAGAACAAGGACTCTCTCCTCCGCAGAGGCTCCCACTGGTATCCCATTGATAAAATTTTAAATAAAAATTAATAAGTGCGCGGGGGACGATGGGAAGAGCGAATAGGGCAGTCTCCCTTCTCTCTTTCCCCGTCTAATCATCCCCTGCGCGCTTCCTTTTCCCCTCTCCCCAGCCTCCTAGTGACACAAAGAGACCTCTGTGGAGGAGAGAGGAACATGGAATTACAAATAAATGTTCTGAGAAAGCAAGCCTTTGCTTTAGTGTGAGTTTATTTATATTCATTGACATGGACTGCTATTTATATGCACCAACTATACTAAAACTTCATTTACAGATCCTCCTGCTAAATATGAGTAAACTGATGGTGGCGGTTTTTATTGAATCTTTTATGATGGCCCCCCCCTTATACCTTCTTTCACATTGGGAGAAATTTTCGATAGCCTCCCCTAAAACCTAACAGGAAAAAATCATGCCCCCCCCACTAAAAATCGACATAGCCCCCCCCCCCCCCCCCCCCCCCCCCCCCCCCCCCCCCCCCCCCCCCCCTCTACCTAAATTATGAACCCTCCCTTAGCATACCAAAAAAAACATTATATGATGGTATGACTTGAACATGTGTGAGGTTTTGTGCTGGAATTATGTAAACAAATACAGAGGCAGATTAGAGGGAACTAGGATGAACCTAGTATTCCCCCTCCTCCCATCTTGCAAAATAATCAGGCCTAAAGTGCTGAAAATTGTTTTCAGTCTAACTCCCCCTCCCCTATGATGCAGTCTGGTTCGCCACCAACCATATAGTATAAACACCCCCATTTGTTCATGTGCTGAGGCATAGGAAAGAATGAGCTAAAAGTCCTTGGTGAAATGCTATACCTGCCAACTTTTTCCGAGTGATAGGCGTGAGAATTTTTTCGTAGGAGTGCCAGGATTTCCGAAGGCGACCCGACCAAATCCGAAGAAAACCCGATCTATTCCGAAGATGTCCGAAGTTGTCCGAAGATGTTCCGAAGAATTCGGAAATTTAAATGGACCTCAGACCTCTGTAATTGTAACGTTCAGAACGATAAAAACCTACAAAAAAGTGCCATATTTTCATGAACGTAACTATATTTTGAATGGATCATGCGATCAGTTAAACTCATAGCTCAAATCTTTAATTAGGCGTGAGTAGGCGTGAGATCGGAGTTTTGGACTCGCAGGCGTGAGACTCACGCCTAAGGCGTGAGACTTGGCAGGTCTAAAACGCCAAAGGTGTCGAGCTTGGGAAACCTGTGCTGCTGTGATTTGAATGGGATTTTTCACGTTGCATACATGACAATTTTTTTTAGTAATATGGCGCGTTGCTTGATGGGAGCAGTGTATTAACCAATCGAAAACAAGCTGCATACATTCGCGCCAAAATGTGTCCTTGTTGTGCTCCGCCATTACGTTGTTGAAGATTCACAAGTTCTAGTGTCGTAGTTTATCAAAAGAAATTTGCTCAAAGAAGCCTTGAAACGATCTGCCGATCTAGAAGAGCTATGTACATAAAACAGGTAAGGTATTTTTATGTTAATGCACTTTCTGAGAGGTCTCCGCCGATTGCAAACGCTTCTAATAATAAATTATAATTTACAATTTTTCGAGTTCGACCTGGAGTGAAGTGGGCAATCTGTTGTCACGCTTCGCAATAACTTACTTAAATGAGTTAAATTACTAAAGCTTTTCTTACGTAAACTGTTTTATTGAATATGACCTTTTTTTTCTTTCTTTTTCCTCCGATGTCAAGCTGACGAGACAGTGATTTTGTGTCTAAAATAATGCCACTCTGGTCTTTAATAGTAAAATGATAGTAAGCTAAGCTTATTAGAATTTGTCAGGAGGCTAAGCTCATGTTTCTACTAGAGTGTAGGTGTCATTTGGTAAAATGCACGGCAAACTTCAGCTCTGCTTTGATGATTTTTTTTATGTAAGAAATATTAGAGAAATGTATTATGATGTATAAAGCTTATATTTGGAGGTGAAAGATCTTTTACATCAATCTTATTAATAAATTATTTTGAAATTTTAACATTTCTTCTGTCAGTAATATTATAACCACTATCAAGTTTATCTAATGTGTGGTGTGATGTTTTTTTACTGGAATTATTCCTAAGGATATGCATTAAATGAAACGGTAATTTACATCAAGCTCGCTCAATTTGCAAGACAACAAGACCACCATCTTGTAAATAAATTGAGATCCAAGATGCAGAGAATTATCTTTCAAAACATGAGATTGTGAGACCCAAGTAGATGCAGAGGATTATCTTTCAAAAAATGAGATTGTGAGACCCAAGTAATTTAACTAATATTTTGCTTGACCCATATTTTTAACGGCCATTTGCTATTCCTTTCTTTGTATAAATAGGAGATAGCACATGGGTACGCAGAGATATGAAATTTCTTTTTTAGTGTTCATCTCAATATCTCGTGAGTGAGCATGCACAAAAAGACATTTCTTATCTCCAACTCGACATTTATTATTTTATTATTAAATTTTCCAATGATTTCCAAAGATTTTGGAAAATTTTCTGAATAATGGCCAAAGGTTGTTCCCGAGATATGACTTTTTTGCGGTAAGAGAAATCCTTGTATTTTACTAAAGTTGATATGATAAAAACTGATATTTTAATGAGATTTTTGAGTTATTCAGAATTTGATTATTCAGGTCAAAACAAGTGTCAGCTCAAGACCAAGAGTATAGATCATATGCCATAAATACTTAATCATATTATTTTAACATACATTGGTAAAAACATTTAGTTACTGTTAGTAGAGCAATTAATTTTAACATTTTGTTACATTTTTGGTTATCAATTTAATTAACATGTTGGTTTATATAATAGACCATGTTCACTGATATTGATGTCATTTTAGGTTATCATTCAAGGCTTCAGGAGTTATCGGGATCAGACAATTATTGAACCTTTCAGTCCAAAGCATAATATCATTGGTAAGTTAAAGTGTATATGACAGTGATTTTTTTATTTGCTTGATCGAATCTACATGATGTTCTGATAAGAAAATGGAAAAAAAAAATTCGATATCGATTTTTCTTCTCTGCGCTGTAGCCGTCTAAAAACGTGAAATTTCACTTCCGGTGTGTTACAAAACCGCGCAAGAAGAAAGACTGGAAATAGTCCGCTGTGACGTCAATACAGGAATGCCGGTGTCGAGGTTTCTCAGTTCCTCACATTTTTTGATGCGCCCTGAGGAAGAAACATGGTTCTATTAAGGTGTGTTGTCTATGGTTGTAGCAACACGCACCAAAAAACAGAGGAACTGAGAAATCGCGACACTGGCATTCTTGTATTGACGTCACAGCGGACTATTTCCAGTCTTTCTTCTTGCATGGTTTTGTAACACACCGGAAGTGAAATTTCACGTTTTTAGACAGCCAAAACGCGGAGAAGGAAAATCGATATCGAAATTTTTTTTTCCATTTTCTTATCAGAACATCATGTAGATTCGATCAAGCAAATAAAAAAATCACTGTCATATACACTTTAAATAATTGGTTCTTGTATTGCTGAAATAGTGAGTGTTACTGAGTGTTACATTGTATAATAATTAAACCATATAATCCTTTTTAGTTGGCAGGAATGGATCTGGAAAAAGTAATTTCTTCTTTGGTAAGTTCTTTTATATTCACAATTTTTTGAAGTTCATTTGTTGTTTTACTGTGTTATTTTGCTTTTAATCTTTATTTCTTTTTAGAAATAACTAATTAATTTTCTCCTGATCTTTTGCTTATACAGCCATCCAGTTTGTCCTCAGTGCTGATGAATTCAGTAATCTACGGCAAGAAGAGCGACAGGCACTTCTCCATGTAAGTCACGTTGTTGGATTGGACATAGTTAATAGAACAAACTGGTTATGAAACTCAGTCAGTCCTTTGTTATATGTTTTTGTTCTCCGTTTCTTTTGTTCGTTTGCCTTGACCCTGCACAAAACACAAAAGGTATTGAAATGCATATGAGCAACAGACCAATAGAAACATTTGGGCTCACACGTTAAACAAAACAATGTGCAGGGTCACGGTTCGTTCAACATAAAACAAAGCAGCTTTGTACACTCTTTTTGAAATTTGATGAGCTTCATAACCAGTCTGTTTTATTAACTATGGATTGGATAAGTATTTGTCTTCCTCCAGTACTCAGCATCATGCTGGTTCAGTTAGTTCAAAATGTTGGATCCTGAAAAAAAATGCTGAGTTGAAGGGTAGCTTTTGAAAGGGTTTGGGGAGGGAGTTTACTGGTTGCAATACAGTAAGGGCTTTGATGCAAGACAGGCATAAATAATGTTTTTTCCCCATCCCTAAAACAAAAAGCTACAGCCTTTTTGTATAAGTTGTGGTTCAAAGTTTTCTTTGATTTGAAAATTTTAAAACCAGTTTAATTTTTGATTTCCTTTGTCTCATTTTCATTACCATAAACTGAGACAAAGGATAATAAAAAATAAACTGGTTTAAAAAAATATAAAAAAATCCTCAGTCCTATAAAAAAAGTCCTCAGCAATTTTAGAAGATTTTATGTGCAAAAACAAATGAATGAAAGTCTGCAGTGCATGTAAAAATTGACAAAGTTTGGAGTGTTTTTCTTGCAATTTTTTCCTTAACTCTCCTCTCTTTTCGCTGCAGAAACTCTTCGGTTTCATCTTTAACTTACTGGAGTAATGTTTCTCATTTTAGGAGGGTACTGGACCACGTGTTCTGTCAGCTTACGTAGAACTCATCTTTGATAACAGCGACAACAGGATTCCAGTGAGTGCATCCTTTAACATAGTTATCTTTGCTGTAATATTTTGTAAAGTTGTTGTAAATCCGAACCAACTTGGGTTTGTATTGTACAGATTTTTCAAACTGAAAATGCGGCTATGTTGCTATCTTTTATTTTCATTAATGATTTTTCTTATAGATTGAGAAAGACGAAGTATCCCTGCGCCGCGTAATTGGTTCGAAAAAAGACCAGTATTTTTTGGATAAAAAGAATGTAACTAAAAGCGACGTGATGAATCTGTTGGAGAGTGCTGGATTTTCTCGCAGCAACCCTTACTACATTGTTAAGCAAGGAAGGGTAAGTCCAGATTTTGCTCTTTAAAGAACAGGGATCGCAGTGGTCAAACATCCAGTGATTTACCTCCAGTTTCTGTAGTATAAAGCAGGGGTTTCAATAAAATTGAGAGTACAATGTAAGTGGCAATATTTATAAAATAGATGGAAGTGGCAACAAATCTAGGACCTAGGAAATGGCATTTCCAGCATTCTGGGCATCAACTTCAGTGAAATCAATTGAAAAGTAGGCAGTGATAATTTAGAAAGTAGTCAGCAGAATTTGCCGGTTGCTGGCTTCTAATGAAACCTCTGATAAAGTGACCTGAGTGCCATGTGCGATCCCTGCTGAGAAGAGAGACAACAAGGAACATACAGTTTGTATTGTCTGAGAGACAGCATAGAGCACTTACAGGCGTATTGTCTCGTTTTTAAAAGAAAGCATGATGGCTTCCACCTGCATGTGAACCACCAGTGTCCATGTCAAAAGTTTGGAGAATTACAATATTATTATTATAAAAATTTCATTTTTAATTGATTTTTTTTTAATTTCAACCTTATTTTACAGATTAATCAACTTGCTGTAGCTAAAAACCATGAAAGACTAAAGTTGTTGCGGGAGGTTGCGGGCACAAGAGTGTATGATGAAAGGAAGGAAGAAAGCAAGACAATTCTAAAGGATACTGGTATATCTCATACATGTACTTAAGCCTGGTTTTCATATTCAGGAATATCCCAGAAGTTTGTGTCTGTAAAATTGGTGATGATGAAATAAAGATATGGCCAAATTAAAGTCCGCCATACCAATGTTTGAGCACATGTTTTTGCCAATTACACATAAAAATTATCATGTCAAGAAAACAAACTTTAAAACATAATTATTATGAGATTTATGTTTTCATAACTCAGGAAGGATCATTGCAGAAATCTCACATCAGGAAAACAGAAATTATTATGCTCCCAATTTTCCAGATTTATTCCCAGCCATCCCAGATGATCAGGGATGTCTATGATTTCGTTTTTTCATAAGTCAATAAAATCTGACAGTCCTGATCATCTGGGATTTTCGTGACATGCGGAAAGCAGCTTTAAGTAAAACAAATAAATTAAGCCTGAGGATAAGTACATGTAGGTATAGATTGAAGTATTTAAGATTTTAGCTTCATTTTTTTTGCTTGCATTTGCAGAGAGTAAAAAAGAAAAGATAGATGAGCTACTGAAGGACATTGATGAACGACTTGAGACACTTGATGAAGAGAAAGAAGAACTAAAAGCATATCAGAAGTGGGACAAGGAACGGAGGTAAATGCATCAGGAGTTAATTATGTTATTGGCTAAGAGAACAAATTCTTAATTTGATGGGAGGCATCGGTTATTATAGTGATGCTGTTCTAAATTACAGAACGTAGGCTAGCTGGCTTGGCGCTTGTAAGCAAATTCCCCAAAGGTACAATGTGAGAAATTTGTCATGAAAAGTAGTTTGAATGTGAACTTGTGTTTGTGTCAGGCTTGTTGAGACACAGTGCTGTAATAACTTTACTTTCTTTTGCAATATTTCAGATGTCTAGAGTATACTATTCATGACAAAGAAATGCGGGACACACGAGAAAAACTTGAACTGGTAAGTTGATAATTAACAGTTATTCTTTGAGGACGCACTGGACATGAGCTGATATATACTGTATAACCAATGAGGCGCATAGCTCCGAGTTGGTTATAATCAGCTCATATCCGGCAAGTCTGAGAAGAATAACTGATTTCTAGTTAATTTTTAAACACTCAAGAACATCTTTTCAAAGTTTTTCAAAGTTACAAGCATTGAGACCAAAACGTTTTTCAAAATTATGATGGCGTGATTAACGCCTGCACAGCACAGCTCTATGTAAACAAACCGTTCAAACAATTCATTATTTTTCCATGTTTGGATAACTTGAGGATAATGGCTCAGATCCATCTATAGCAGAGGGAATCAATCAGAAATCTAGAAAATTATTATCCAGGGGTACAAATTTATAAAATAAAGCGTTGTGTTCACAGTGCAAGTAAAATTTGAAATTTTTTAAACCAATTTAATTTATTTTTATTTTCCTTTGTCTTAGATGTATTACCATAACAAAGGGAAACAAAATCAAATTGGTTTGACAATTTTCAAACCACAGTTAAATTTAAACCACAATGCATGCCACTTGTTGTTCTATGTACTATTAAAAATATAATATAAAAAATGAAGATTTAAAAAAAATATTCATTTAAATATTTATTTTTGTTTTCAGCTAGAAAATTCCAGACAACAGGAAACAGATAAAGCCAGCCTGCTACAAAAAGAAATTAAGGAAGCCAGTAACAAAGTTCAGGTTTGTTGTACATGAAATTAATGTGTGACTTACTTTATAACATGTGCATTTCAACTGCAATAACTTAATAAAAAAAGCTATTGCCGGTTTTTACTACTACTAATAATAATATTTAACATTCCTATAGCGCAAATTAACATATACATATGATCAAATGCGCTTAACATCTTATCAAAAGTCAGAAGCATTAAACAACAGATTTCGATTCCAAAATGTTCAGGAAATTGTAGAAAGTTTAAAACTACACATCTGAGCCAAATTTTGAAGCGCAAGAGCATTTTGTTCAAGAGTTATAAGTGAACGAGTATTATACATTTTTAGTAAGAAATGTATGGAGCGGCCATCTTTGTGCCCCACTCAGGGGCACAAACATGGCAGCCAAAAATTCAGTCTTAATTACACCAAAAATCTCATCACAAAATATTGTATTCGCTATAAGTTCCATTAAGTCGGCTTATAAGCATCTCTAATGCAAAAACAACTTTCAACTGGTTCAATTTTGTTTATTTTCATGGCTTATCTGAAATAGCGTGACGAAATGCGTGACACATTTAAAACCTTAATAAATCGGAAGCAAAACATTGTTAAAAGCCGAAACTTTGTGTGAAAGATTATAACACTGGTAACCACATACCTTGTTAGAAACAGCTTTGTAGTGTGTATACGTCAGATTTTTTAAGTTTTATGACGTCATGTGCAAACCAAGAATAAATAAATAATGACAAAGCTAATTATAAGGGCTGAATATTACATTGTATTGTTTATGTGTTCGCAGGGTTGGAAACATAATTTTGTCAGCACTTGCCATTTGGGCGAGTGACTTTCATAACTGCACCAAAAAATGTACAAATTGTAAATGTATTCCGTGAAGAAGATTTAACACTCCCGTGGGTGAGTGCTAATTTCCATCCCTGTATTTGAGCTTTGGTTTCTTCAATAGAAAATCAAAACATTGGCATCACCTTAAACTGATTTCCCTCATTTCTCCACCTATTTAAAAAATTAGTAACAAACCTTTAATAATTGATTAATAAATAAATTAATAATAAATTATTAATTTCCCTGCACCCTCCAGGTGCGGGGTGCAGGGGTGGTGTAGTGGGGAGCAGGGGTGGTGTAGTGGTGAGAGCACTCGCCTCCCACCAATGTGGCCCGGGTTCGATCCTCGGTCCCGGCGTACTCCGGTTTTCCCCTCTCCTCAAAAACCAACATTCTAAAATCCAATTCGATCTGGATAGAGGACCTGCACGCAAACCAGCTACGGCTGATGTGGCTTTCCTCTCTAAATATAGTTATTTATTTATTTATTTAGGTGCATCTGTGACCTCTTTCATTTTTCTTCATAAAGTTTTGTTGGTATTGTTGTAAACCGTTAATTTGTTTTTGCATGTAGGTATTGTCCCAGAGCCTACGGGAAGTAATGGATCGTATGACTGCTGCTAACTCAGAGAGGCGACTGCTCGATGATGAGTGTCAGGACCAAATTAAAGAAAGAACAAAATTAGAACTTGATATTAAGGACCTGGAGAGGACAGTCAGAGAGGACAGCACTCTGAAGGTAATCTGCAGAGTTATTCCAAACACCTGGCCCCGGTTGTTCAAAAGGTGGATAGCGCTATCCACCGGATAAATCACTGACATCCGGTGGATAGGCATTAACAAAATCCTTTGTGTTATCCACTGGATAACGATTTATCTGGTGGATAGCGCTATCCACCTTTTGAACAACCGGGGCCACATAACTTCATTCACATTTGGTAGCAACAACTTGTACATGTAGATTGCCTCCAAAACGGAGAGCATTATACTTTTTTGTCTTAGTATGGATGAATTTAATTTCGTACTAATTTACTGATATTCTACAGTTTCTGTCCATGTTAGTAATAGTCGGGGAGCTAAGATCTGAAAAAAATTGTCTCGTTTAACCCAGCCCACAGTAAAGGTTTGATGACGTATTCGGATAGATAAAACCCTCCTGATTAACACTACGTACGTTGTAGAGTCAGATTGTGGTATCAGTTTTGAGTTAAAGGTATGGTTTTGTAGGCTACCAGAAATGCAGTATGAAAACGTGGCTGAATGCAAATTTTGAAGTAGCCATTTTTGGGGGGTCAAAAACGCACAGAAACCTCGCAGAATGTAACATTTAATTATTTTTAGTCCATAACAATTTAGATTGTGCGAATATGATATCATGTGACTGATCACATGACTATTCCTTTACGTCACTTCCGGTTTTCGAAGTTCTTGTTACTAGCTTCATAGTTGACAACTAATTTACAAAAAAGTATACAAATGTCACAAAATGTAAAAGTTTAATTACTTTCAGTCCATAATAATACAGAAAGTGGTATCATTAACGACATCACGTGACTGGTCATGTGACTATTTCTGTACGCCACTTCCGGTTCTCGCAGTTCCCATCATTGCTTCATAATTTAAGCCGCCAGGAACTTGCATTTTGTCAATTAAGTTGTTTTATCAAAACGTTTCATCCCTAAATGCGTTACTTTGGACTATTCTGTGTGTTCTTTTGTTGTTTATTTTGTACAGTACCTGGCTGGAATCTCATACTTAAAAGTATATAAATCAGTCATTGAGAAAAAAATGTTTAAAGTTAGATAAATGTTTGAGCTGTTTCTTGTTAAAAATGTTCACTTTCGATAGAATGACTTTCTTTTGCTTTTTACTATCGTCTCTAATCATCAACGTCCATCTCAGGTGGATCATCGGAATCATAACCACTGCCCTTATTGGGGTTATGACAGTTGTCAGCAGCCATGCATTTACACGCCTCAGTGCATGCCAGCCATCATTTATTTCACATTTCTCATTGTCCGGCAAATAGAAAGGCCTACATTATTTTTTAAAACCTCAATTAATATACTCTAGGTTTGACTACGTTAACCGATCGAGTAAAAGAGCGCGTCTAGATCTGGACTGCAAAATGCTTTGTAAAGAGCATGAGAAACAATCCGCAACGTACAAGCGAGAAGAACAGGACATCACGTCTTTTATAGACATTCGACGAACTTAAAATAACTTTAAAACGATCTAAACAATGTTAAAACGCGGTAGTTTGATAAAAAATTTCAGTCTTCGAGCCTCTTCGGTCGTCCGCCATATTAAAGTTCTGTAAAGAGCGCGAGTAAAAAAGCGTAACGAACAAGCCAGTGACCCGCGCATCGCGCTAGCTACACTGTATTTGGCAAAGCTTTTAACTGAAAACCATGTTCTGCGGAAAATGTTTTTGCCATCGTACTCTGACTATTGCGAATCTAACGAGTCAAAATGAAAATCTTGCCGCACACGAATTTGTTGACAAAACGTTCTGTAAAGAGCGAGAGGAACAGGACACCACATCTTTTATAGACATTCCACGCACTTAAAATAACTTTAAAACCATCTAAACACTGTCAAAACGCGGTAGTTTGATAAAAAAAAATTCGGTCTTTGAGCCTCTTCAGTCGTCCGCCATATTAAAGTTCTGTAAAGAGTGCGAGTAAAAAAGCGTAACGAACAATAGAGTGACCCGCGCATCGCGCTTGCTATTTGCCAACGCTTTTAATTGAAAACCATGTTCTGCGGAAAATGTTTTTGCCATCATACTCTGACCGTTGCGAATCTAACGAGTCAAAATGAAAATCTTGCCGCATACGAATTTGTTGACAAAATGCTTTGAAAAGAGTGCGACCCGCCTTTAATAACAGCATGATTGTTAACTTTATCACACCTTGGGGTTTACATCACGCATCAAACCGTGCAATTGACAGCAGTTGAATCTGTAAAGAGACTAGAGTATTCCCAAAGCTTATTCTGTTGAGCAAATACAACCGACTGGTTCTGTATATGCAAATAATTATGCTGCGCATCAAGAAACTGGGCATGACTGGCATCACAAAGTGTCCTGGGGGTGGCAGGCTACTCCATGACTGGCATCACAAAGTGTCCTGGGGTGTGGCATGCAACTCCATGACTGGCATCACAAAGTGTCCTGGGGTGTGGCACGCTACTCCATGACTGGTATCACAAAGTGTCCTGGGCGGGTGCACGCTACTCTATGATTGGCATCACAAAGTGTCCTAGGGGGGTACATGCTACTCCATGACTGGCATCACAAAGTGTCCTAGTGGGTTGCACACTACTCCATGACTGGCATCACAAAGTGTCCTGGGAAGGGTGCACGCTACTCCATGACTGGCATCACAAAGTGTCCTGGGGTTGTACAGTACTCCATGACTTTTATCACAAAGTGTCCTGGGGGTGCATGCTACTCCATGACTGGCATCACAAAGTGTCCTGGGGTGTGGCACGCTACTCCATGACTGGTATCACAAAGTGTCCTGGAAGAGTGCACGCTACTCCATGACTAGCATCACAAAGTGCCCTGGGGTGTGGCACGCTACTCCATGACTGGTATCTCAAAGTGTCCTGGACGGGTGCATGCTACTCTATGACTGGCATCACAAAGTGTCCTAGGGGGGTACACGCTACTCCATGACTGGCATCACAAAGTGTCCTAGGGGGGTACACGCTACTCCATGACTGGCATCACAAAGTGTCTTAGGGGGGTTGCACGCTACTGCATGACTGGCATCACAAAGTGTCCTTGGCGGGGGTACGCTACTCCATGACTGGCATAACAAAGTGTCCTGGGGGTGGTACACTACTCCATGACTGGCATCACAAAGTGTCCTGGGAGGTTGCACGCTACTCCATGACTAACATCACAAAGTGTCCTGGGGGGTTGCACGCTACTCCATGACTGGCATCACAAAGTGTCTTGGGGTTGCACTGTACTCCATGACTGGCATCACAAAGTGTCCTGTGGTGTGGTGTGCTGGCTGCGTGCACGAAGACCTAGAACATTGGCAGTTAGTGAGCTCTAATATACTCGCCAGGGCTGGTGGCTTCGTCATTAAATGAGGGGACATGACATAATCTTCTATCGACCAGCCATGACCTGCAGGGGAGGGTAGATCTTGTCTTGACACAAGCGCCTTTCTCCACACGTATGCTTGGTAGTTTGCCCTTTTGATGTGCTGCAGGACACTGTAAGAAGTTGAAGGTACAGTACCGGACAGAAGTAACCTAACAGGGAACGCTTAGCAGAACGCGTTCCCTTAGCATTCCACTTTGCGTTCCCTTGGCGTTCCATTTTGCGTTCCCTTAGCGTTCCATTTTGCGTTCCTTTAGCGTTCCAGTTCAGTAAAATGGAACGCGTTCCCCTGTTTTCTTTCAGAACACGTTCTTATCTACACTAACAGTGTGCAGTCTAGAGTCTGGAACGGCTTTGGTGCTGTCTGAAATATGTGAGACAAAAATATAACGCCATAACGTTAATTTGCCTTAGTGCGAAAAAATGTACATAGAAGACAATTATAAATAAGTATAAATGTGGACAGACCAACAGTAAGTTTTTTCTTGTCATGCTTTAACAAACCACGAACAGGACGAAGCAAAAAACTTGTCATCAGACATTTAATTGACAGAGACCGAATGAGCTGATTCTGCGATCGAACTTGCTCGCATTTTGGAGCGGATCATTGATCATCTGAACATTGTTGTTGTTTTTTTTGTCAGGCTCAAAAATGTGATAAAATATAAATGGCTGAAGAATCCTCAATAAAAATTCCTAGCTTGCTTTTTCTTTGTTCCGATGTTCCTCCTTTTTAATATTGTCCTGCAAAGGAATTCTTTAAAACTTTTCCGCAACAGTTTTCCCGTAAAAGTTTTCCCGTAAAAGTTTGTTGCGGTTTACATGCTGAAAATTCTTAAATGAGAATTGTATTTTAATCGATGAAAACAACTTTCAATTGAATGTAAAAATAACATCTAACCAGAATGAAAGTGATTTCAGTCTTTATAATATCTTAAAGATGTGTTAAATTATTTTTTCATTTGTAATTTAGGCCGAGGGATGAAATGCATGAAATGTTTTTATGCAAATTTGTGTGAAATGTAATTTGATCTGGTGTTTTTCAAGCGCTTGAATCCTGTTGAATGTAAATAAAAACTTGACATTCATGAACGAAAAATGCATTTTAGTGAATGAAACCTTCTTTCACTTGAATGAAAAAATTGTACCTGATAAAACTCTAATCAGATTTTGTGTTTTTTAAGTCTCCCTGATGTAATTAACATGAATTAAAGCAAAAATATATCTCTCAGTGCAGACAAGCTGAGCTGTAATTTATTTCAAGAACACATTGAGAACAGCCAATTCTAAACAGCAAAACATTTTCTTGGTCTTATATTCTCGGCTAGTAATAACTTTGGGGAATTGAAAACAACAGGACATTTTGAATTGAAATTTCGTTGCGTTGACATGAGTCCTACGCAAATAGTCATGAATCAATGAATTTTGCGAATTTATTACCTTTCGCGGCGACCAAGTAAGCGAGTTCTCCGTTGTTTTTTAAGAGAGTTTTATATTTTATTTCGAGAACGCGTTCCCCTAAAAATTTGGAAGTTGTGTAGCGTTCCATTTTGCGTTCCCTTGGTGTTCCATTTTGCGTTCCCTTAGCGTTCCCTAAAGTTCCAAGAACGCGTTCCCTGTTAGGTTACTTCTGTCCGGTACTGTAACAACAGGTTGCTCTGTGCTTTTTTGACAAAACAGAAGATAACGAGCCTCGTCAGCAGTAGCTGGAATCCTATTCGAAATGGTGTACAAACCGCAGATGAAGGCTTCATCTTTCTTTGCTGTCTCCAGATCGACATCGGGGGATTGTCCAACACAAGCTCAACTTTCCTGGTGCACTTTGTTCTTGAAGATGCTCTTCCATGCTTTCTTCTTGCCTATTCTGGACAGGGCACTTGTAGAATCACATGCTGTTAACGAGTGAAAAGCGGGGAGGTCTTTGCACATTAGTGGACCAAGACCATCTGCAATCTTGTGGGCTGGAATGTACCGCAGACGATCCTTCGCCCCAGTGCGAAACCACAACTCCAATCCGATCTGATCATAATGTGTGACACAAAGAAGTAGCACATCTGTATCTGGGGACTGAATTATAATCCTCTGCGCTTCTCGACTCGCTTGTTGGGCATGTAGCAGCATTCTAGTATCTGCTTCCTCGTGATCAGAATCAAATGCTGGAACTTCGTCACACTGTCCATTCTTAATCGATACTGCTAAGTGCCCATCCATCATTCCTCCTCCGATAACAAGCTCTTTGTCTGCCGGCAGAAGATGTTTTGCCATTTCAATCCAAGCCTCCGTGAGTAAAGCAGATAGGCTTACTTTATTCACAGAATTACTGATGTACTTCGGAAACTGCTTAGGGACTGGCGTTGATACCCTGTGGATCCGCACCTCTAATGTGCTTACCTCGCCACGTTTCTTCCGTTCTTCGGCCTTGATGGAAAGCTGCCAGTACTGATCAAATACCACATCCAGTCGATGGCAGCCCTGTTGAAAGTGAGCTGTTAAGACCTCAAAGTACTTGGCTGCCATCTCTTCAAACGTCGATGCTCCAGCAAATCTCAGCATTTGCACTAGTGCCATAGCATCTAAGATGTGAACTGTTGGCATAGTCGGAAGGTACGTCAGCCGTGCCTCCACAGTCCATTGTTTTCCAGTATCTGGAGAAGCACACTCTTGTTGGTTTTCGGGAGAGTGCCATCGGTGTGTGCCAGAGAATATGGAACTGCTGAAAGCTCAAACCATAAACACGAGTTAAGACCGACACAAAGTAGTGAACATCATGGAGCACTAAGTCACGCTGGTAATTTTCAGTACTACCTTACTGACATAAATACAATGAAAATATATTTTATTACACATTACACGTGGGTTAAAAACGTTTTTGGTTTTGTCATGGCATTTTTTTACATATTCGGGTACAATTTTACTTATCAGTGAGTGGTTTCATCTAATCTATCTTCAAGGCCGCCATTTTAAACTTTAAGCATAGCACATGTTCAGACTGAATTAATATTGCACTTCCAGTTCTATCAGAGAAACACAAACCATAAATCTATATTAATAAAAGAAAATGTCAAGCTTTAATTTACTTATTTTGATAAAAAGGCAGTAGAACATAAGAACGAGCAACTGAGCAACTGAAATGGAGCATACAATAATTTTTTGGTTTGTCAGCTGATCTAACTGAATCTCTTTGCGACACTCGGCGTTTATTTTTTCTCACTCTTTTAAACAAACTCCGCTACAAATTTTCTTTTTGGATGTTTGAATCTTTTCTTCAATTAGTAAAAGCTTTATGTGATCTATACAGACATTATTTCAGCACTTTCCTGTGGAAGTTTTCACAAAATAGTCAGGTAACGAACCTTCTATCCGTCTGCCATTTTGAATCTCAGCTTTGCATGTAAACGGGGCTGACTAATGTGTTTTTCACAATCGAGGCAAAAATGAGAACAAATGCGATGAAATTGCCAAAATCTTCATAGATATTATTCTAAAAAGGTGAAACGAGGCTCTCTTTAGTGGAAAACATTCAGTATAGCACTGTTATGAATATTGTGAAAAACTATCAAGGGCTAGCGGTATTTCTAGACTAACACAAAAAGGAGTATTTTTTTCATTTGTTTTACGAAAAAGCACTTCAATCAGTTCGTTATAAAGCCAAACTAATTAATAATGGTTATTCTTTGCTACTCTATGATATTTTAGCATTTTTCTCTTATTCCGATTAGGTTTAGAGCTGCATTTTCAAAAATTTGCATTCAGCCTTGTTTTCATACTTTATTTCCGGTAGCCTACAAAACCACACCTTTAACTCAAAACTGATACCAAAATCCGACTCAACAAAGTACCTAGTGTTAATCAGGAGAGTTTAATCTTTCAGAATCTGTTATCAAACCTTTACTGTGGGATGGGTTGAACAAACTTGTTAATTAGAGGCTTTTTTGATTTCCAGCTCCCCGACTATAATCTCTGCTTGTCAATTACAAAGGAGACATGTAGTGTAGTGCTAACTTTTAGTCTGTCAATGGAATCCTACGATGTGACCATGCAAATGAAACCTCTTTGGCAGTACTTTTGCATGGTACTATTTGTTTTTCAATATTTTACAAAATAAAATTTGGGATTTTTTCTTCAATTTTGAGAGTTTTAAAAAGGGTTCAGGAATATTTAGTTTCCCGGGTTGGCCCCTGAGGCTGAATTTTTAGTTTCTAAATCAAGGTATTTTTGATTACATGCCAAGCCATGAGAATGTATTTTCCTCAACTCAGGTTCAACACAGAGACCAGCTTGTAAGCTTAGAGGTAACAATCCAATCTAAAGAAGAAGAACTGGCCGACCTACTGCCTCACTACCAGCGCCTCAAGACTGAGGAAAATGAGTGCACTTCAAGGTGAGATCTGCAGGTCTTTTTGAGCAAAGGGGTTGAAGCAAACTAACTTTGTTGCAACAACAATACACTGACTAAAGTGATGGCATCACAAATACCTAAATTTGTGAAATTATGGGAATTGATGAGATTTTAAAAAAGACTTGGGTACATGCACAACTTAGTCAACTTATGTCCTTCTTTCCCAGTGGGGAATTAAGGGCCGGAAACATGTGTCAACACAGTCATCAGAGTGGCCTTGCTCCTCGTTTCTGTAATCATACCTTTTTTATGAGATGAGGGGATTGGCTTCACATCCAACCCCCGACCTGGAGGACGAGGATTTTTCTGTCAGGGTGTCCTTCCCTCAGCCACTATGTCCCATTATTTGAAGGCACTGGATACTCACCTTTTTCCCCTGTCACTTAGCATGGGCATAGCCTATGACATGTTGGGCATTTCTTGGCACTTACAGGGTGCACCTGGTGGCCCCATTGCACCCTAGTGGGACTCATTACCACCCTTTAACCTCCATTTTTGAAAAGAACATGATGAAAAATGTCTGTTTGCCAAAAATCAGCATCTTATTAAGAAGGGTTTGTATGGAGTCATCAGAGCATGAATTAGTGGTTGGTACTGCTTAGGGTACTAAAATCTAACATAGGCACGCATTGCGTGCATGAGCTATTTTGAAAATTACCTAAATGATATGAAATTGTGAAAGCAACAAATCAGCGGAAGTAAACTCGCACAAATAACCGCTTGCAGATATGCGTTTTTGAAATCCTCCGGCCCGCTAATTAAATTAGTGACACAAAAATTCTTTGAACCACCTGTTTCTGTAATGTCGACCAGAAAAGTCTCATGCATTATATATGCATTAGTTTCACAGAAACTAATGCATATATATTGGTAGTCTCCTAGTAAATTGCAACTAATATTATTTAAACAACTGGTTTTATTCTTCACAAAAAAAGTTGTGCAAATAGAAACAGAAACTAATTAGATTAAATTGTTTTCAACTTAAAACCACAAGCTAATTGAATTAGTTACACGAACATTGTTGATGTTAATATTCGGAGCCAAATACCTTTTCCTGTAATGTCGACCAGAAAAGTCTTGTTTCCTCGTAAATTGCAACTAATATATTTTTAAACAGGCGTTTTTTTAATGCACCATATTAACCCATTCACTCCTGAGAATTTTTACGTTTTTGAGCGATTTTCTGCATTCACACGCCCCATAGGATTTCGTGACTCCATATTTGAAGTTACCATTGAAAGTGCTGCTGTTCTAAAACACTGAAGGCTCGAGTTTACTGAAAACGTCATTGTGACGATCTCATTTTGCTTCGTTGATTTGCAATAAAGGGTCCAATATGAATTATCTATGATTTTTGGTAAGTTCACAGCCATTTTTCATCTTTAGTAGCTGCCTGGTGAGCATCATTGAGCTTGGAGGTAGTTCAGAGTCCACTTCTCAATGAAGCGAGTTAGTTGTTGTACTTCGTTTACGAATTTGGCTCGTTGCTCGTTGAACTGGAAAAATGGCCGTCTGGAAACGAAGCAGCTTTGGGACTCGACTCTGGATGAATTTCTCGACCTACCGCGGCATATTTTGGAAGTTGCGACCACAGGAGAACACAACAAGTGCGAAATTTCGGCGGTGGGTCGGAGTGGCTGTGGACTTAGTATAAATATGAAATGTGTGCGGAAAGAAACGAACGCTGTCAAAATTCTTGGCCATTTCCCAGCATGCAGTGCGGTGGTGATATTGAAAATTGAGGCAAGGTCAGTATGCATTAGAACGAGAGGCTAGAGCTCGGCCCGAGCAACGAATAAGAGCAAAAAAATTCACTGCTAAGCTAGGACTAGGACTGAATTTTGCTGTGAATGTTGACTTTTGGGTTTGCCATGATGATTTGAATAAAAAAAACTAAAGGCAAAAACGTGATTTTTGTTGTTTTTCTATGACGTTTAAAACGGTCATTTTTGTTATTGTCCAAATTCAAACGCTGATATTCTGCAAAAATCGCTGACTTTTTTGTGTTTATTGGGTATCTCAATTTGAGGACTTTCTAGTCAATGCTCAGAACTGCTAGTTAGGGCAATGTTCGCGCGATTGAGAAAGTTGCAATTTTTTTAAAGCAGTGGAGTATTGTACGGCCGGTTTTGGCCGGTGTAGGAGCGAATGGGTTAATTAATTACATTACGTTTTCTCGAAAACATGTCGAATTCCATCACATACCAGTTTCTATAAGGCCAAAGTTCAACATTTGCACGTGCATACGTGACTGCTTATACAAAATACAGTCTCTACTTGCTTATAGTAATTGCTTGAGGCATACAATTAATAACCTACACAATTCAAAGAAAGATAAACGCTTTAAATACTTTAAATTGTATATTAATTGCATTACGTTTTCTCTGTTGAACTCCATACATCATTCTATCAGGACAAAGTTCAACATTTTCACGTGCAGACAGCGTGACTGACAAAAAAATACCATTTTAAATAGTAATCGCTTGAAACGGGCTTGAAACATACAATTCATGTTCCGCATCACATTATTTGAAATCCGCTTGCCGTTTTTGCAATAAAATTATACTTTCTTACTTCAGTACAAGCTCACCTATTAACGTAACCGCAGTCCACTTTTTTTTGGACGTCTCATCCCGCGCAGACCACTCTACCATTCATGCATAGAGCACATTATAGGCGGTATTTCTGAATAAATGTCCTTCATATTGCCATGTTAGCAAGCCAGTCGGGAGCACAGTTCCCAACCAACAAATTTCCAAAACTTTGCACTTTTAGTGTTTGAGGCAACAACCGTGAAGATTCAAGATGGCTGATTTTCAATTCATGTCAAGAGCCCTTCTTTGACCTTCAGTAATACCATTTTAGAAGCGAGAATTTGATTGGCTGACATAGCACACGGTGTACATACTAGAGGCAATCTGATTGGTGTGACATAACCCAAGACAGACTGTGACTGCAGCGCTGCGCAGTCAGCGGTATGTTGTAAAAGCTTAGCAGCCGCGCCAGATTTTAGTAAGTGGCCGCCATGTTAGCCCTTTCTCATGTAGTTCAAGTTTTGGATAGTTATCGCTATCCATCGGACATTATACGGCCTAAACGGTAAGAACTGTTAAAGGAACATTTTACGGAAAATCCCTTGAGAGTATTTCACACGATATTTTGCAGTTTAGTACTTGCGAATCGCATGTTTAGCCTATCATGTATTTGTCATATCAGATTGTTATCTCGGGACTCAGGATCCAAGAACTAAGGAGTAAAAAGAATGTGCTGTACCGAGGACCTGTGAATAAACTACGTTTGGGACGTTCTTGTTGATTGTTAGCAACTCCTCTTGTTTGTATGTACGACGGGAGGCCAGCCACAATAACAATCGTTAGACGATCTGCGTGTAGCAGTCATGTCCGTCAACAAAGACGCAAGGTCCGAAGACCAGGCCAATGTGGCGCTGGAAGAAGAAACTGATGAATCAAGGAAGCGTTTCCTGACGGAGAAAGGGTATACGTATCAACTTAACTTGAAAACAAGTAACTTGAAAACCAAGAAATGTGAATTGGTGAAGCAAATAAGAGGTACTCTACTGAAGCGAGGTCAGTCAACTAAACTAGTAGAATTTAAGAAAGAATTCAGCGAAGCTCAGATTTTGTATTGCGAATTTCAAGACATGGTTGAAGAGATTAAGGTTTTTGTGAACCCGGGTGAGAATGTGGAAAGTATTGAAAGAATGGTTGATCAAGTTGGCAGAGGATGGTCAAATTTTGAGTGTGACATTAGGTCAGAGATAAGATATCTGGAATTTGTCGAACAACACGTGGATGATTCAATCTCTGAAGCATCCAAAAGGTCCAGTCGAGTATCCAAGAAAAGTGGCAAGTCAAAAATAAGTTCCAGTGAGAATGTCGAAGAAGTTAGGTTTCAGTTACAAAAGGAGGAAGCTGCCTTAAAAGCTAAACTGGCCTATATAGAGAAGGAACGGATACTGAGATTAGAACACAGAAAGACTGAGTTGACCAAATTAGAACAAGAAAGAAAATTGGAAGAGCTAAGAGTACAAAGTGAACTTGCTCAGAATCAAGCAAAGCTTAATGTATGCATATCAGCAGAGAAAGAAGAACTGTTTGATGATCAGGACCTAAACTCGATTCCCCCAGCTGATAAGGTTAAGGACATGGACAAATTCCTTAATTCAATTCCAGTCACAAGCAAGAGTGATCTCTCTCCTGGTCAGCAAGAACCTATCTATTCTTCAACTCAGTTAAATGGGGCCCAACCCACTTTCAGTCTCCCGCATGTAGAACATGGAGTGCACAGTACGTTAAGCCCCAGTGCCACACCCTTTCAACCACACTCTGTTGTCTTAGAAAAATGTATGGACAAACTAGTGGAAACAAGTAGTATGTTGGTGGCAGCTACTATGGAGCAGAACCTAGTGAACAGGCAACTAGCAATCTCAGGGCAACTGCCTAAGATTTCAATCCCAGTTTTTAGTGGAGATCCTTTAGAGTATCCTACATGGAATAGTTCCTTCAGTGCCCTTATTGATTCCAAACCAATGGACGCGCGACAAAGTTGAACTTCCTACATCAGTACATCTCAGGAAAGCCCAAACAAGTTGTTGATCAGTATATGTTAATTGGTACTGAAGATGCCTATCAGTCTGCGAGAAAGTTGTTACAGGAAAGGTATGGTAACTGCAATGTGGTAGGGACAGCCTTTATGAACAAACTGGAGAACTGGCCTAAGATTGGCGTAAGAGATGCGGAGGCCCTAAGAGATCTTTCTGACTTCCTGCAAAAGATAATCGCCGCCAGGGAAACTACTCCTAGTCTTGCTGTCTTAGACTTTGCGAAGGAGAACGTTAAAACTCTAAACAAGTTGCCATTTCAAATTCAGAATAAGTGGAGAGGTATAGTACAACAGTGTAGAGTCTCAAAAGGAAATGGTGCTTACCCTACCTTCTCTGAATTTGCTTCATTTGTGAAAGAGTGTGCAGAGAGAGCGAACATTCCCGAGCTTGAGGAGCTGTCCAAAACCAAAGAGTTTGTTAGGTCTAGAGGGCCATTCAGACGCTCACCAAAAGGCGAGGAGGCCTTTTCCTTCGAAACCCATGTATTGGATCCAAGCAAGAACGTGACTGCCCAGGATCAAGGCGAAAAGGAGAGACCCCCAACCTGTTCGCAAGGGAGAAGCGAGAAGAAAAAGACCGAAGCATGTCTGTTTTGCAAAGAAGAACATCAGCTAGACGAGTGTAAAAAGTTTGCAGAGAAGCCGCACAAAGAAAGGAAGGACTTCTTCTATAAGAAATTTCTTTGCCTTGGATGTGCCTCTAGCAGTCAACATCAAGTAGCCTCCTGTAAGAACAGACTTAAATGTCGCACGTGTTCTGGAAATCACCCTACATGTCTCCATATTCAGAAAACACCCGCGGAAAGTATTACGAACTGTACAAATGTTTGTACCATCCCAGAACAAGAGGGCGGCTCGGATCATGCCATGATTGTACCTGTTTGGGTCAGACATGTTAGCCAACCCAGTAAAGAAGTCTTACAATACGCAGTGCTGGATGACCAGTCCAATGTGAGTTTTGTGTCGCAAAGTTTGTGTGAGAAATTGAACTTGCAAGGCCCACCAACCGACTTACTGCTGACGACAGTGCAAGAGAGAAATGAGTAATGTGGAGTTGAGGTGTTGGATTTTAGAAGGGAGCATGCCGTGAAGTTACCCATGATGTTCAAGCGAGATATTATCCCAGCCAGTCGGTCACAGATTCCAAAAGCCAGTGTTGCCCGGAAATGGGAACATCTGTGTCCTATTGCTGACGAGCTCATGCCCTACAATCCAAGTGTGAAAATCTCTTTGCTGATTGGCAATAACTGCCCTAGTATCGTCAGACCCAGAGAAGTCCTAGTGGGAGGTGAAGACGACCCTTACGGCCAAAGATCTTTAATGGGGTGGGGGATAATCGGCAAAGTGTGCAAGACTACAGGTGAAGCCAACCATAAGGAAGGAGTGTGCAACAAGGTGGTGGCCAGAGAAACCCATGAACGCTTTGCCTTTACGACAAAGGTGAAAGAGGTTATCAACCCACAGAAGATTATCACGATTCTTGAGTCAGACTTTACAGAGAGTTCTGCAAATACCAAGCCCTATTCAGCTGAAGACAGGAGATTCCTCAACATCCTTGAGAATGGTGTTGTGAAGAGATCAGATGGGCACTACGAAATGCCTCTTCCTTTGAAGACAGACAAACCGTCTCTACCCTTCAACAGCGAACTAGCTGTCAAGAGATGGCACCAGCTTGTAGCAAGGTTTAAGAGACACCCCAAGTTTCTGGAAGACTATCGTTTATTCATGAAAGATGTGATTGCCTTGTGTGCAGAAGAGGTACCACCAGACCGCCATGGAGTTCAGGATGGGATGGTTAAGTATGTGCCACACACAGGTGTTTATCATCCAAAAAAACCAAACCAGATCAGAGTTGCTTTTGATTGTTCGGCCCAGCATGAAGGAGTGTCCCTGAACGATCACTTGTTACAAGGACCCGACCTCATGAACACTCTTCTGGGGATCCTGTGCAGATTCAGACAAGAAAATGTAGCCTTTATGACTGACATTAAAAGTATGTTTCATCGGTTTATGGTGTCAAAGGAACACAGAGATCTCCTGCGTTTTTTGTGGTGGAAGGATGGAGATCCTGCAAATGAAGTGATTGAGTACAGGATGAAGGTTCATCTTTTCGGTGCTGGTAGTTCACCTGGCTGCGCAAATTTTGGTCTAAAGAGAGCAGCAGATGATGGGGAGAAAGAGTTTGGTGAAGAAGCTGCTGAGTTTATACGAAAGGACTTTTATGTGGATGACGGACTAAAATCAGTCCCTACCGTGGAGCGAGCTGTTACACTGATAAAAGCAAGTCAAGGCATTTGCGCCAAGGTTGGTCTGAGGCTGCACAAAATTTCATCAAACAAAAGAGAAGTCCTTGAAAAGATTCCAGCCGAAGATCGCGCCAAAGGATTAAAGGAGCTAGACTTGAAGGTTGATCCACTGCCCTTGGAACGTGCCTTAGGAGTAGTGTGGTGCATCGAGAATGACAGTTTTCAATTCCGCATCGAGCTGCGTGACCGTCCCCTAACGCGACGTGGCGTACTTTCCACTGTCAGTTCAATCTACGATCCTAGTGGCTTCGTTGCCCCAGTTACCTTGAAAGGAAAACAAGTTCTTCAGCAAATGTGCCAAGACAAGCTTGATTGGGACAGCCCAATTCCAGAGAGTCTGTATACTCATTGGGAGAAATGGCATCAGGATGTTCTGAATCTCGATCAGCTGCAAATTCAACGTTGCTTTAAGCCGGAGAACTTTGGGCAGATCAAAGCCAGTGAGTTGCATCATTTCTCAGATGCTAGTGTAGAGGGTTATGGACAGTGTTCGTACCTTCGACTGATCAATGTGGAGGACAAGACGTACTGTTCCTTTGTCACTGGAAAGTCTAGAGTGGCCCCGTTAAAGCAATTCACTGTGCCGAGGCTAGAATTGGCTGCAGCTACTGTTTCAGCAAACATGAGTGTATTTCTTCGCCAAGAATTGTCTTACACGGACATTAAGGAACATTTCTGGACAGACAGCAAAATCGTCCTTGGTTATGTCAACAACGAAGCTAAGAGGTTCCACGTATATGTAGCAAATCGTGTGCAGCAGATTCGTGACGTCACTTACCCGAGTTCTTGGCTGTATGTCAGCACTGAACTTAATCCTGCAGACCATGCCTCACGAGGCCTTACAGCGTCACAGTTATTACAAGGAACCAACTGGCTAACTGGACCCCCATTTCTTTGGAAGAGTGGACCTTTCCAGCCTGAGAAGATAGAAGAAATTCAAGTGACCGAAAGTGATCCTGAAGTAAGGAAAGCAGCTGTTTTCACATCTCATGTAGAGAGCAGAGCTACTCAACCCCCTGAACCGTTAACGTCAAGCCGTTTGTGCCACATGTCAAGCTGGCAGCGTGTGCTGAAGGTAATAGCTTTGTGTCTACAACTGAAGAGCAAACTGGCAAGTAGAGAAGTGAAGTTGACGAGACAAACGGGTAGTGAGAGCATAAGACCATTGCCGAAGGTATCAGTCACACTTACAGAACTTCACGCAGCAGAGAGGGAAGTTCTTAAGGTTGTTCAACGTGAACATTTCCATGACGAGATTCAAGTTCTAAAGGAACTTACGATAGTTGGAGAGCTTACTACTAGAAAGATCGCAAGAGAAAGAAATCTAGCCATCAAGAAGTCTAGTTGCTTATATCGTTTGGATCCATTTCTCGATGAAGACGGTGTTATCCACGTTGGTGGCCGCGTGAGACGAGCTAACCTTCCATTCGCAACAAATCATCCTTTGGTACTTCCTCGTAAAAGTCATATTACAGATTTGCTGATTCGATTTTGGCATGCCAAAGTGAACCACATGGGACGAGGTATCACCCAAAATGAGTTGCGCCAGAGAGGCTACTGGGTTGTTGGTGGATCGTCAGCAGTGTCAAATTGTATTTCCAAGTGTGTTATCTGCAGGAAAATGCGCGGGCCCCTGCAAATTCAGAAGATGGCCGATTTGCCTGTGGATCGAGTTGAACCTTCGGCCCCCTTCTCGTATTGTGCTGTAGATTTCTTTGGACCTTTCCTGATCAAGGAAAAGAGAAGTGAAGTTAAGTGTTATGGAGTTATTTTTACCTGTATGGCCAGCAGTGGTGTTCACTTGGAGACAGCCAACTCGTTAAGCACCAGTTCCTTTATCAACGCACTGAGTCGCTTCCTCAACCGACGCGGTCCAGTCAGACAGCTCCGCTGTGATCAGGGTACAAACTTTGTAGGAGCGAAGAATGAGCTAAAAGCTGCCTTAGAAGAACTGGATCAGAACCGGGTGCAAGAGTACTTAGTGGAGAATGGATGTGAGTGGATACCATTTCAGATGAATGTACCTCACGCCAGTCACATGGGTGGCGCGTGGGAAAGGTTAATCCGAACTGTTCGTAGTGCGCTGGAGACGCTACTTCTGAGCGCTGGCACCCAGTTGGACGACGAAGCGTTCAGAACCTTCATGACTGAAGCAGAGTGTATTGTTAATTCCAGACCCTTGTCTACGAACGACTTAAACGACCCAGAGGCACCAGAACCACTTACGCCAAGTCATCTACTTACCTTGAAAGCTAAAGTTGTACTTCCACCGCCTGGAAGGTTCCAGCGAGCAGATCTATATTCCTGCAAGTGGTGGCGCCGAGTACAGTATCTCGCGAACGAATTTTGGCTTAGATGGCGCCGTGAGTTTCTTCATAGCCTGCAGGCTCGTAACAAGTGGATGTATCCAAAGCGAAACCTATCAGTTGGAGACGTAATCGTATCGAAGGAAGACGAAGGACCACGTAACCAATGGCCTCTCGCTAGAGTCGTAGAAGTCTACCCTAGCGAAGACGGATGTATCAGAAAAGTCAAAATTGTGAAAGCTGATGGAGAGCTTGACAACCAAGGCAGACGCCGAAAGCCACCTACGTTCCTGGACAGACCAATCCACAAATTAGTCTTGCTGGTACCCTCTGTAGATGAAGGGGATGTTGGTGATAGCAGCAGGGAGACCGAGGAATTCCCCAACGAGGAGCCAACTACTCAGTGAAGTCGCCCCGACAGGTGTAGAAGACACAAGTGACCGCCTTTATGAACATTTGTTTTGTTTAACTGTCTAGTATGGACATTAAGTTAAATAATTGTTAGGCAACAATTAGGGTAGCCATGTGACTGCAGCACTGCGCAGTCAGCGGTATGTTGTAAAAGCTTAGCAGCCGCGCCAGATTTTAGTAAGTGGCCGCCATGTTAGTCCTTTCTCGTGTAGTTCAAGTTTTGGATAGTTATCGCCATCCATCGGACATTATACGGCCTAAACGGTAAGAACTGTTAAAGGAACATTTTACGGAAAATCCCTTGAGAGTATTTCACACGATATTTTGCAGTTTAGTACTTGCGAATCGCATGTTTAGCCTATCATGTATTTGTCATATCAGATTGTTATCTCGGGACTCAGGATCCAAGAACTAAGGAGTAAAAAGAATGTGCTGTACCGAGGACCTGTGAATAAACTACGTTTGGGACGTTCTTGTTGATTGTTAGCAACTCCTCTTGTTTGTATGTACGACGGGAGGCCAGCCACACAGACAAACATACATACAAACATCACAAACCAAATGTGCGCCTGCTAATGAGCTATTTTTTTTCAAAATAGCTAAAAAAATGACCACCGTTAGAATTATCGCGGTACCTTTTAGGGTATTGAGCCGAAAAAATATGACAGAATATGACGTGTTGTTTTAGAATTGGTACCTCTCAGGGGTAAAAATTCTTTTGAGCCATGCCCATCAAACGAGATTCTGGTACCTTTTAGCAGGGGTTTCAATGAAATTAAGAGTAAGTGGCAATATTTATAAAATAGACGGCCGTGGCAGTAGCATTTCCAGCATTCTGGGCATCAACTTAAGTGAAATTAATCGAAAAGTAGGCGGCGATAATTTAGGAAGTAGCCGGCGAAATTCGCCGGTTGCCGGCTTCTAATGAAACCTCTGTTTTAGGGTGTTTTTCGAAAATTTCCGATGAGCACCCCATCATTTTTATAATTATGTGAGTCCCCCCCTCCCCTCGGGATCTCACCCTTAGCTCTTTCCAAAAAACTCATTAACTTTCATAAATATTTATTGCACAAATTTAGGTATTTGTGACACCAAAATGGACATATTCATTTGTACACACATGATAGCTATCCATATGCATGGAAATGTTGTTTTCATCTGCACTCATCTCAAATTCTCATTGCAAATTTACAGGATGAAAGTGTGCGAGAGAAGACGTACGGAGCTGTATGCCAAGCAGGGTCGTAAAAATCAGTTCACAACAGCAGAGGAAAGGGACAGATGGATTACAGAGGTGAGGTGCAGACCATAATTACCCACAAAAAGAAAAATATGATGGTATTTTTCGTAAAATATCCATTTGGGAAATGATTTAAATGTAAGCCAGTGGTAGAATAATGGAGTGGCTGGGTGCATAAAGGACCTATGTTGATTTTTTTATTGTTTTTCTGTTTTGCTTGGATTTTGCTTATACCCAAAAAAAATCTGGGAAAATGTTTTCTTCATTGGTTTGAAGGTTAGAGCCTTATTGTAATTAGTGACAGTCAGTTGTCGGTGTACAATGAGGCTTTTTTTGACTTACATGTACAATGTTGTTTTTCAGGAGAAAAGCTCCCTCTCAGAATCAATAGCAAACAAAGAATCTCAGGTGTGTATCAACTCTCTCAGGTGGTACATATGTGTATAAAATAATATAATTATGTAAAACCTAATGCGATTGTCTGTTACCTTTCACGTACCTTGTTGCTGTTCTGTCTGACTGCTAATGGTTTAAGTTGTAAATGTGTAATATTCATGTGTTAATTCTTTAACTCCCAAGATCCGAGCACCCAGATTCACTGTTTGATCAAAAACCCACAATCTCATTTTGCAAAAATACTGAAATACCCTGAGGAGGTACATATATTGCTGAAGAACTTTCATTATTGATCTGAGCTTTCAAAAAATGGTAGACTGAATTGAAAAGAAAACGACTTCACCTTCGCATGAATATACTAATCACGACAAGGTAAGTCGCCACAAGCGCTAAAGTAACTGGAACCATACCCTGTTTAGGACAGATTCAGACCCTGTTTAGGACAGACTCATGTTAAATTATATTCCCTGTTCAGGACAAAAATGCCAAAAACCATACCCTGTCCAGCGGCACGTCCCTGTATAGGTCATATAAGGGAGTACCCCCCCGGATCCACAGACTATTAAGGAGGCAACCCCTTTAAAGCAAGTCATGGTTTACCTGTGTGGTATTGAGTGGTACCTCTGTTATGTCTAAGTTATTTGTTAACAATATTCAGACACAAAACTATTTAACATGAAAATCATTGCTTTTCCTCTCATAGATTGCTGCCATTCGAGTGGAAGTTGAAAAATTGAGGAGTGCAGTGCAAGACCTCACTGTTGAAATACAGGTACATGTACAGTGTATGTAAGCCTAAAGTTAGGACAAATATGTTTAAAACATGTAGACATACACTATGTACTTATTGACTGAGTGGGAGGGCCGAACTTGAAAATGCAACATGACCGAGAGCCAAATATTTTCCCATCCGACCTGTCCTGACTTAGTCAATAAGCAGTTACAATTATTGTAGTGATCTGTAATGTTTCTGATCATATTTTCTAGGAAAGATCAGACAATGTGGACAAGAGAAGACAGGATATTGAAAAAGCTAACAAACGACATGCAGAGCTGAAAAAGAAGAGAGATAATACAACAAACAGCAGAAAGTAAGCAGATGTACATGTATACAGTTGAACCTCTACACAATGGCAACCCTTAAGAGTTAGCTGCTATGGGAGGTGGCGATTATGCTGTGGACATTGGGGAAAGTGGATGTGCTGTGGACATTGGGGGGAGGGGATGTGCTGTGGACATTGGGGAGAGGGGATGTGCTGTGGACATTGCGGGGAGGGGATGTGCTGTGGACATGGGGGGAGGGGATGTGCTGTGGACATGGGGGGAGGGGATGTGCTGTTAGTAATTACTATCATGATGGTAATTCCCAGAAGAGACTAAAATCTAATTTTTTTTATTACAATTTTATTTAATAACAGAGAGCTATGGAGAGAAGAAGCAGCAATAGAACAAAGCTTGCAGAACACAAGAGAAGAGTTGAGTAAAACAGAGAGGAATTTAAGAAGCACTGTTAGTAAAGTAAGTACCATGTGTCCTTTATCTCAACCTAAGCAGCAACATAAATGTGGATGATGAACATTTTCGTAAATTAGTGTTACAATGTGGTTTCATACATACATGAGAGAACTATTAGGTAACCTAATGGTATGTGGAGGATCATGTACCATGCAAACATTAGTATCACCTCCCTGGAGAGGGACAAAGGATTACTAAATATACTTCCAGTCAACTTAACCCTTAAGGTTACAGTGTACCTTCGGGGGTGTCTCCAGTATAACAGCTCTAGCATCTTTAGATTACACTTAATATACCTAAACCCAGATATCAAATTAAAGCTTATAGAGCTGGCTATCTAAATATGGAAACCATTTGGTAACAAAATGAATTGTCGAATTTTTTACGACGTCTAAATTCGAATGTCCGAATCAGCTTTAAACGCTATAACTCAAAGCGATTATTGTATTTTGCTAATTTGATTTGTTCTCGGGTTTCCGGACACAAAGCGCTAAAAAAAAACGTGTCGGCGATTTCCCATATTCAATTGCAGTGAAAAGTTACAGAATATTTTCGAAAAAGGGAGAAAACAAATTGAAGTGATCGCACAGAAATGGCTCTTGACGAAAAAGTTTTCGGAAATAAGAAATTCGCCGACACGTTTTTGTTGATTATATGTTAGCCTAGCTTGTGTCCAAATTTGAGGAAAATCGAACAAATTCCCTTTAAGTTGTAGCTCTTTAAAGTGTCCCCTACAAGCAAAAAATTAACTTTGAGAAAACAGCGCTTAGAAAAACATATCGCTTCATAAACAAACTCCGCCCACAAAAGTTATACCATCATTTCTCCATCAATTTTCACTATTTTTCGATAATTTTTTTTTGGATGAAAGTTCATTCTGTAAACTTTATTTTGACGCCAAAAAAAAAATTTCAATAAATTTTCGATCTGAAGGTACACTGTAACCTTAAACTCCCAAGAGTGTCAAAATCAAAATTCAAGAAAAATCTTAAATTTCATTTTGTAAAATATTGAAAAATAAATGGTACCATGCAAAAGTACTGCTGAAGAGGTTTCATTTGAATGGTCACACCATAGGATTTGGTTGTCAGACTCAAAAGTTAGAACTTCAACTACATTACATGTCTTCATAACTGATTCTGGGAGTGAAAGGATAACAGCTGCAGAAAAGTTCATGTTATACATGAAACTACTTACACTCATTTGTGGTCCAGCTGACACAGAATACATCTAGTAAATAAATGCATTTGTTTTTCTAGCATGTCAGTAATGGAATAGACACAGTTAAAAAGATTGTCCAAGAGAGAGGTATTGATGGAGTGCATGGCCCACTTATTGAGAACTTTCAGTGTGATAAACAATTCTTTACTGCAGTTGAAGTCACTGCAGGAAACAAGTAAGCATCATCTGCTATACTTTTGCAGTGTTTATTTTTCTTCTATTATTAAATTGAAAATTACTTTTGGCTTATGTTTATGCAGGGATTCTGACAGGGTGCGGGAAAAAAACTAAAATTGTGCGGGAGTTTTGGGGCAAATTGTGCGGTAAATTTCTTCGATTGTGCGGGAAATTGTGCGGGATTGCGCAATCCTGTGACCAACCAAATATTCAATCACCAGTGTTCTAGCCAGGCCAGAAAAATATGACAGGGAGGAAATTCTGCATAAATGAAAAATACAAATAGATGTTTTACTTTGGGGGATCAAAATGTACCAGCAATCGCCAATTTGCGGCTGTTTTTTTTCACCAAAGTTTATTTGTCTCAACAAAACCACATTGCGTGACACGATGAACTCGATCGGGTAAAACCGAAATACCACTCAAAATAAAATGTTTCCGATCTGAGCGAGTTCCTTTATTAACAATCCGTACATTTTATGTAGTGTGAATAATTTCCATTAAAGGTTCACACAATTTCTTCGAAAGTTTGCCGCAAAAACAGAACCTCGAGATGTATGCAAATCGCGTGCTAAATGTAATTTGATAGCATGTTTGTTTTGCATTTCCTGAATGAAAACGTCTTTCACTTGATCGAAAAAATCAAATCCAGTATTCTAATCATTCAGAACTTAATAATTTTCTCCTATCAATCCGAAGTTCCAGCGCTTTAATAGTTTGTTTGTCGATTCGCAAACTTGATCAGTTCTTTGCGAAATGAATTCAGACAGAGTGACATTTCATTTCGGCGCGACGGTACATTTCTTCGGTGTTTCTTCTTCGGTCCCCAACATATTAAACTGAAAGAGGAAGCGAAAGCGCTCGATAAAATATCGACAGGCTGCTAAGAAAAATGACATAATGTCTGGAAAACGACAACTAAAAAGCTACGCGAAAAATTCGGTAGGAAGTCGGATAGAAGTAAAACTGAGACTAGTTCCCAGGACGGCGAAGAGAACGCCTTGTTGTTTTTATATCGATCGCTCGAGCTGTTCGAGGAAAGCGAGGGATTTCTCGATTGTTTGGAAGGAAAATGGACTGAAAATAGCCTAAAACGTTTCTCGAAATCTTGGTAATCAATAGAAATACCTGACTTAATTAAAATTTTAAGCAAATATTTCAGTATTGTGCGGGATTGTGCGGATTTTTAGGAATTGTGCGGAATTGTGCGGGTTTGTCCGAATTGTGCGGTCCCGCACCCGCGCACCCTGTCAGAATCCCTGTTTATGATAACATGTGTTAATTACCTTAAGTTAATTACTCGCATGTCCTCTCTCATTTAACCCCACCCCTCCTCCTGTCAAAAACAAAATCCTTACTGAACAGCAGTGATGAAAATTAGCACTCATCCATTTGCCCAGCCAAGTGTCAAATCTCCTTGGGTGAGTAAAAATTGTACATTTTTGGTGCAGTTCTGAAAGTCACTTGCATAAATGGCAAGTGCTGTCAAAATTAATCAAGTTTCCAACCCTAGAACAGTCAAAAAAAAATTATGTTGTTCATATTGTGGGAGGGAAATATTTTTTCAGACCATTCAGTTGTTTTAAGAATTATAACAATTTCTTGCCTTTTACATGTAGTATTTGATTCTTGAATAAATGCAATAACTGCCCTGGGAGTATATTTTCAAAAGAATACGACATTACAATCTTCCCCCATGCCATCAAATTACATCCATGTTTTCTTGGATCATTGATTGCTTATCAGCAACTGCGAAGATAGACACAGTCATGTCTCCTTGGAAATTAAACTCTCTTGTCATTCAACTTTTATCTTTACTTTTATTTGCAGACTTTTTGACATTTTAGTGGATTCAGATAAAACTGCAGCACAGATCTTGTCAATCATGAATAAACATAAGCTCCCAGGAGAAGTAACATTTATGCCACTCAACAAACTGCAGAGTAAAGAACAGCAATATCCCACCACACCAGTTAGTATTCCTTTTAACAAGCTGTAAATATTTTTTCTCATTCAACAGGGCACATGTCCTTCTAGACCTTAATTTTATGTGGATTGGGCATCTTATAAATTATTGGTCCTGAGACACAATCCATTGGCATATGTGACAGACTAGAAAAGGGTTTGCAACATTATTATAGGGTGATTTCAAATCACAGACTTTCCAGAATTTACTCACACCAGGAGTTCCTTCACAGTGAAATAAATTATGTAACAGTATAAGTTTATTGTCTTTGTGACATTTTGGAAGTAAATGTATAAAATTACCCATGAAATGGTTAAATAAGACTAATTTATTTATTCTTAACATTTTTCAGGATGCTCTTCCAATGATTAATAAACTGAGGTTTGATGAGACATTTAGGCCTGCCATGCAGTTAGTATTTGGTAAAACTCTTATATGCCGCAACCTAGAAGTTGCCTCGCAGTTTTCCAAAAGTGAGAATATTGACTGCATAACACTGGAAGGTATGTTACTACAGAAAAAAATATTCAGGGTCCGAAACATTTAAGGAGGCTAGAAAGTGTTTTCAGCTGTGTGCGCACGCGACATGCACCCGTCATGCATTGACACACATGTCAGCTGATTTTCCTTTTGTGTTTTGTGCAGGGTCAAGGCAAACGAACAAAAGAAATGGAGAACAAAAACATATAACAAAGGACTGACTGAGTTTCATAACCAGTTTGTTCTGTTAACTATGGTTTTACTTCTGATTGGTTGAAAAAGTGGCACAAGATATTTTAGCCAATCACAAAGCGTAACAATGCAGAATGAACCAAAACAATCTCAAAATAACTTTCCGACACTCAATTTAATGCCGCTCTAACTATTTGGTTGTATGGTTGTTTGTAACAGGTGACCAGGTCAGTCGCAGAGGTGCATTGACTGGTGGTTACTATGGAAACAGAAAGTCACGTTTGGAACTGCAGGATGGCATCTGGAAATTACAGGAAAAAGTAGAAGAAGAAGAAACACGAAGAGATCAACTGAAGGGTGAATTAGAGAGTATCCTTTCAGACCAGAAGGCCAGCAAAGTCTATTGGTGGATCCAGAGTCCAATGGTGATAGGGGGAGGGGTGGAGTGAACAAGGGGGAGGGGTAGGTTAATATTTTGCAAGATAAAGGGGTGGGGGCTGAGTACCCAGGCCCTCCCCTTGATCCACACTGGAGTCATAAGCATGTAATAGTAACGATGTACTTAAAAGTTTATAACATGAGGAGTGGTCTCCCAATCTCTCAAGCCAGAGACTCCAGTAAAAACATTTGACCATGAATTTAGGGAAATGTTATAGCTGAGTTTGAGCATGGCTGTGTAAGAACAGAAGCAGTGTATATTATTATATAAGTATATCTCTAGTTCATGACATGCCTATAGACTTTTTAAAAGTTTGGTGGCAGAGAGGTGTCCATAAATGTCCTTAACCGATGTGCAGAACTTGATTCTGATGTAACAGTTGCATTGGGAGAATTACAGAAGGTAGAAACACAACAAGTGCAGCTGAGGTGAGTTAGATACCGACATTAATTTGGGTTAATATAAGACAAAGCACTTGGCTTTCATGATCAGGCATGCTTTTCTCAAACCCAGAGCACTTTGTAACAGTTCAAAATCAACAGCAATTGAAACTTTGCTGATAAAGATTCTGCACATAACATAGCTTTTCCTGCCCAAAATCTACAGTTGAATCTTTGTTTACAATCATTACCTTATTAGCAAATGTACCTCATGCTCCAATTGACCTACAACTATATTCAGGGCATAGCACAATTAGCTTTATCTGGAAATTTGAGCCCGATACACTAGATACTCTTCATGCAATGCTTTATCCACAAAGAATGTACAGCTCATCAGTGCTTTTGCCACCCAACAATTTTTCAGTTTTGGATTGCTGATATTTCCTTAAACATTACATGCCGGGAGTTGGGTATGTGGCTATTAGCCTTGAAGCCTTTAATGGAAGGATGCATTTTACATTTTAATTTAATAAGTGTAGTGGAAAAAATTGCTAACAAAACAACAAACAACTTTGCAGGGAGACTTATGAAAAACAAAAAATTGATGTCAAGGCCAAAAACCAACAAAAGAAAACCGCTGAACGTACTTTGGAGTCAAAAGTAAGTTAAAATGTATTGTAGCATTTTCCAGGACTTTGTAGGTTGAGGCTAGCTTATTACAAGTAGACAGGAACTACAACACACTCGTTTAAGAACTAAGAATTATTTCATTTATTGAAATCAACTCTGGTCTTTTATACAGGATGGTTTCAATGACGTAAATCACAAAGATAGAAACTGGAAAAGTAGTTCCAATGCTTAGCTTAAAGTGCACCTAAACCCAAAATTGTTTTTTCGCTTAATCAACTCTATGTACGTTGAAAAGTTGAATAGTTAAATATTTCTTGTTTTTAACGTTGCGTTAGTCAATTATAGAGGTTTGAATTTACAAAATGTTAATAAGATGAGGTAAAATCAAGAATTGTTTATTATACAACTACTTGTTTCCACTTCCAAGTAATATTTTTTTACAAATCAATTAGTATTTCTTAAATTGATTATCCTTAAGCTGTGAACTGTGTATTGTAAATTGAAGTAGAAGTAATGGTAAAGTCTTGGTTTGACGTCATCTAATTAGCATTTTGTAAATTCAAATCTCTATAACTCACTAACCCGACATAAAAAAACAAGAAATATTTCACTATTCGACTTTTCAACGTACATTAAGTTGATTAAAAGGAAAAACAATTGGGATTAGATCGATTTAAATTATGCTTAGTAACTAAGACATCATACACTGAATGCAAATATGTCTGCCAATTTATTATTCTTTTATGTGTATGTAAATTAGCCTGACTGGCCTCGTTAGCACGTGCAAAGTTTAAAAGAATGTTTACTCTAAAATGAGGCTAGTCAGGCTAATTAACATACATATACAAAAAATAATAAATCGGCCACCATATTTGCATTCGGTGTATTGCTAAATAATTTTGAAACTATTATCTAGATCCTACTAATTCTGAAAATGTTGTTTTGAATTAATGCAAATTTATTCACATTAATTCTTTTCATTCTAGCAACAAGGGCTGACACATCTTGAGGTAGATCTGAAGTCCATGCGCAGCACCATGAAAGCTTTAGAAGATGAACTGGGAACTGCATTGGCCTCCCAACTTAATGCACAAGATCAACAAGAGGTAACATTTACATTATGGCATAATCAAGGACTAACCTCGCAGTTTGTATGGAACATACATGCAGTTCTTCAACCAGTGCCCTTCAGTGGTTTCTAATGCATTTTGTTTTGTGTCATTGTTTTTTTCTCCACCCAAGACACACCTTTTGACTACAGTTCTGTCATGCCGGTCTGTTGGCAGGTTGCTCTTTCTTCTCCCTTTTTCTTGAGGATATCAGTCAAGTGCAGCCTTCCAATGTTTTGCTATCCTGTTTCCCAAGGGTGTGAACAACTCATCTCCATGTCCTCTTCTTCAGCTTTACCTCTATTGTTTGTTTTAAAAGCAGAGAACGCTTGTTTCTGCCCAAACCTGGTGTGGCAGAATTTCAAGATCCCAAAAGATATTTATATTACTTAATCCACTTAACCATAACTTTACCACCCCTCCACCAAACTTTGTTGTTTTGCTTGAACCATGTGACTTCCTTGAAAATATGTTTGTAGTCTTGTCGTGGCAAGTTTTTTAAGGAAGACATGAAAAATATTTTGTCAGAGTTTACGGTGGACAATCTATCTGAACATTGCAAACTGAACAATATTTTACATGTAGGAATTTTTGGACAACATATTTGATGATATGGTGATGTTTTGCAACAATTAATGTTCATGATGTTCAAGAGTTCCTTAAATAGATATTTTTTTCCAAATACAAAAAATATGAATAATTTCTGTTGGAAATGTTTCCTGCCATAGAGTAGACTAAGTTTCAAAAATGTTTCTAATTAGTCTTGGTTAAAGAACTCGTGTTTAAGAATATTTACTGTGTTAATATGCAAGATTATCTTTTTGTTTGTCAGGTTGATGATTTAAACGGTGAAATCACCACTCTTCAAGAGAGGGTAAAAGCTTCTTTATCAAAAAGAACAAAGGTAAATACAGTCGAACCCCTATTAAGCGGCCACCCTCGGGGAACTGGCAAGTGGCCTCTTAATAGGGGTTGGCCGCTTAATAGGGGTTCGTCAGAAATTAGCATAATGCGTGGTATAAACGTCACTTTATTTGAATACAACACAGTTGGAGGACTGTTGAACGTAATACAGCCTGTGTTCGGACTGTAGATTCAAATTCGTAATTTCAGTTTAATGGACAGTTATCGACGTTCAAATTTGGCACGCTATAAACTTTATTTATATGCTGATTACCATATGTTGTTTACACAAATCAAAATATAGTACATTACTTGACAACAAAATCACGCAAAGATTTGTCACCTTCTATTTTGGACTCTCATCTGTCATCAGGTTAATCAAAACGATGCCAGCTATGTGTATTAAATTTTTGGTGGCCGCTTAATAGGGGTAAAAACAATAGGAAAACCCTCATCGGGACCGCCAAAAGGTGGCCGCGGTCGCTTAATAGGGGTGGTCGCTTAATATAGGGGTTTTATTTACAGTATTATACTGACAATAAATTCGGGACTTTGATAACTGGCCGCTTAACAGGGGGTGGCCGCTTAATAGGTGACCGCCTAATAGGGGTTAGACTGTAGTCATAAAAAAGAAATTCATTGTTGCCAAACGTTATGCACAGGATGTGGAAGATTATCGAAGCAAGTTATTGAAACTTAAACCTGTATTGTTGTCCCTTTTTCAGCTGGAAGCCAAAAAAAACACGTTGGAAAATGTACTGAACAACAATCTCAAGAGAAAACGAGATGAGTTAAAACAGGTCAGTTCTCTATTCAGAGCTCCAGTATTTACTCAAATAAGCCCTACCCTTGAATTGGTACTGCTGTGCAGCTCTCAGCAACAGGGCACAATTATTCAAAACACTTTAGTCAAAGAGATTAATTAATGATCCGCATAAGAAGGATAGCGCTGAACGGCAATGGAATGTCAAACACGATGGAATGTCAAGATTTTTCATTGTTACAACTAGAGATCTCATTGGCCTAGACTCAAAAACCGCTAAAAAGTTAAGGTTCAAGGTGCATTTTGTCTAATTTTTTTTTTAAGGTTTCAAGTAATTTGAGACCCAATCGCACAACATACAATTTTTAAAAGAAATTGTATTTGGGGAACTTCATCAAAGAAGCAAAATTATTAGCTATTGTCTCCTGCTATTCTGATTGGTTAAGCACGAACATTTCCTAAAATTTATTTGACGCAAATGGATTTTCTTTATTTTTATAATGAAATATAATTATTAACCATCAGCTCCTCCTCTATTCTTGAAATCAAAGATATTCTATGTGGGAAAGAGCTAATGCCGCAGAACAATGAAGTTTGCTATCGTTCTTATGTGGAACAATACTTAAAAGCAACTGCAGAAAATTATTCTCATTATCCATTATTTTTGTTCTTTCCTTTTTTTAAACTTTTACTAACTTTTAAGGACAAATGTTATATTTCCAACAGGCTTTGGAAGAAATCTCACTTGAGGACCGTCAGCTTCAACTGGAGACACTTAAGGGTGACTTGAACACAGTCCTGGACGCTATATCTCAAAGTTCAGCCAAGCAAAGTGGTATGCAACTTTAGTGTTTGGAAATAAAACTGTAATGGGTTATCAACTGTAAAACAAAAATATTTTCATAAAAGGCGCTGTGAGCTTCTGGGAAGAAATCTTCTGTAAACTAATATGTACGAATGTAGACAAGTGATTTTGTTGTAAGACTGATCAAATATAAAGGGTTCACAACTTGTTCCATAACAGCTCTACTACAATGCATAAAATAGAAGGCCAAACCATGTATTATTTTTCCGAGCGTATTACACAGTAGATTGCCGTATTACACAGTAGATTGCCGTATTACTCAGTAAATTGCCGTATTACGCAGTAGATTGCTGTATTACACAGTAGATTGCCGTAATACACAGTAGATTGCCGTATTGCACAGTAGATTGCCGTATTACGCAGTAGATTGCGGTATTACACAGTAGATTGCCGTACTACGCAGCAGATTGCCGTATTACACAGTAGATTGCCGTATTACTCAGTAAATTGCCGTATTACGCAGTAGATTGCTGTAATACACAGTAGATTGCCGTATTACACAGCAGATTGCCGTATTGCACAGTAGATTGCCGTATTACGCAGTAGATTGCCGTATTACGCAGTAGATTGCGGTATTACACAGTAGATTGCCGTATCACGCAGCAGATTGTCGTATTACACAGTAGATTGCCTATTACACCTTTAGTGTCCGGTTTCAAGACACGAGCTATTTTAAATAGTCGAAAAATACTCTGACCATTGCGAATCTAACAAGTCAAAATGAAAATCTTGCGCACACGAATTTGTTGACAAAATGCTCTGTAAAGAGCGAGAAGAACGGGACATCACGTCTTTTATAGACATTCGACGCACTTAAAATAACTTTAAAACGATCTAAACACTGTTAAAACGCGATAGTTTGATAAAAAATTTCGGTCTTCGAGCCTCTTCAGTCATCCGCCATATTAAAGTTCTGTAAAGAGCGCGAGTAAAAAAGCGCAACGAACAAGCGAGTGACCCGAGCATCGCGCTCGCTATTTGGCAAAGCTTTTAAATGAAAACCATGTTCTGCGGAAAATGTTTTTGCCATCGTACTCTGACCATTGCGAATCTAACGAGTCAAAATAAAATCTTGCCCCACACGAATTTGTTGACGCTACTCCATGACTGGCATCACAAAGTGTCCTGGGCAGGTGCACGCTACTCCATGACTGGCATCACAAAGTGTCCTGGGGGATTGCACACTACTCCATGACTGGCATCACAAAGTGTTCTGGGGGGGGGGGGGGGGGGGGGGGTGACACGCTACTCCATGACTGGCATCACAAAGTGTCCTGGGGGTGGCACGCTACTCAATGACTGGCATCACAAAGTGTTCTGGGCAGGTGCATGCTACTCCATGACTGGCATCACAAAGTGTCCTGGGGGTTGCACGCTACTCCATGACTGGCACCACAAAGTGTCCTGGGGGGGGGGTGGCACGCTACTCCATGACTGGCATCACAAAGTGTCCTGGGGGGTGCACGCTACTCCATGACTGGCATCACAAAGTGTCCTGGGGGGTGGCACGCTACTCCATGACTGGCATCACAAAGTGTCCTGGGGGTTGGCACGCTACTCCATGACTGGCATCACAAAGTGTCCTGGGGGGTGACACGCTACTCCATGACTGGCACCACAAAGTGTCCTGGGGGGGGTGGCACGCTACTCCATGACTGGCATCACAAAGTGTCCTGGGGGGTGACACGCTACTCCATGACTGGCACCACAAAGTGTCCTGGGGGGATGGCACGCTACTCCATGACTGGCATCACGAAGTGTCCTGGGGGGTGCACGCTACTCCATGACTGGCATCACAAAGTGTCCTGGGGGGTGACACGCTACTCCATGACTGGCACCACAAAGTGTCCTGGGGGGGTGGCACGCTACTCCATGACTGGCATCACAAAGTGTTCTGGGCAGGTGCATGCTACTCCATGACTGGCATCACAAAGTGTCCTGGGGGTAGCACGCTACTCCATGACTGGCATCACAAAGTGTCCTGGGGGTAGCACGCTACTCCATGACTGGCATCACAAAGTGTCCTGGGGGGGGGGGGGGGGGGGGGGGGTGACACGCTACTCCATGACTGGCATCACAAAGTGTCCTGGGGGTGGCACGCTACTCCATGACTGGCATCACAAAGTGTCCTGGGGGTGGCACGCTACTCCATGACTGGCATCACAAAGTGTTCTGGGCAGGTGCATGCTACTCTATGACAGGCATCACAAAGTGTCCTGGGGGTGGCACGCTACTCCATGACTGGCGTCACAAAGTGTCCTGGGGTGGCACACTACTCCATGCGTTCTAAAATTCGTTTTTTTCGGTGATTTCAGTATGGAAAAAACAGCGCATTGATATTCAGGATGGTCTTTCTCTTCAAGAAAGGACTTGCTAACTAAGGTTCACCCTGGAAATGTTAGCCTCATGTCTAAACAAAAGATTGGCGAAGTTTGGATTTAATACGATGCGTGGAAATAGTATGAAAGCGCTATTTTCTAGAAGGTGTTCCATAAACTAAAAATAGCGCTTCAAAATGTCTTCCTACGAACTCCCACGAGACCGGCAAACGGATTCAAATTTGAATAGTTATCTCAACACAAACAATGTTCCCTCAGTCGTGAGAGGCGGGCGCTTGCTTTTTGCTTGTTCAAGTTAGGATTTCAAAGAGAAGCCATCACTTATTTCACATTTCTCATTGTCCGGCAAATAAAAAGGCCTATATTATTTTTAAAACCTCAGTTAAAATACTCTAGGTCTAAACAGCGTTAACCGATCGAGTAAAAGAGCGCGTCTAGATCTGGATTGCAAAACGCTTTGTAAAGAGCACAAGAAACAATGCGCAACGTACAAGCGAGTGACCCGTGATTCACACTTGCTATTTGGCAACGCTTTTAACTGAAAACCATGTTCTGCGAAAAATGTTTTTGCCATCGTACTCTGACCATTGCAAATCTAACAAGTCAAAATGAAAATCTTGCCGCACACGAATTTGTTGACAAAACGCTCTGTAAAGAGTGAGAAGAATAGGACATCACGTCTTTTATAGACATTCGACGCACTTAAAATAACTATAAAACGATCTAAACACTGTTAAAACGCGATAGTTTGATAAAAAATTTTGACCTTCGAGCCTCTTCAGTCATCCGCCATATTAAAGTTCTGTAAAGAGCGCGAGTAAAAAAGCGTAACGAACAAGCAAGTGACCCGACTAATAAATCGAATAATAAATCCCTTATTCGACGGTTTAACAGATAATACTTGCGGATATTTTATTCGTTGCTCGCATTTTTAGTACGCAACTCGTAAAATATCCGCGCGTATTATCTGTTAAACCATTGAATAAAGTGTATTTATTTCACTCTTCTGTATGCCATCTGTAGAACTTGAAAAAGAGATCCGTGAACTGACTAAGAAAAAGGCAGAGCACCAGACAGCACTGGATGAGTGGAAGGTACTGTTACAATTATAAGGGTATACCACACCAACTGGGCAGTAACCTTACACATGCGCACAGCCATATTACCCAGGTAGTGGCCGTCATGGACAGTTGTTTTGTCCTTGTTCAGACTAATCAGCATGGCATAGCCCCACTCGCTGAGTGATATGGTTGTGCGCATACGTAAGGTACTGGTCATGCCACAGATTGTTCGGTATGCTTCTTGCAGTCTGTCAGCAGTCTGCATGAGTTCAGCTTCCAACTACGATAGCATTGGTTAACTTGTTCGGCTCGGCCAAGGAACTGTAGCAAGCTAAAGACGTTTCTCTCGCAGTTTTCAACCACTATGGCAATGATTATCTTCCTCGACTATTTGCTAGCAAACTGTAGCACGCTACTCTTGGCTCTGGGACTTGATCTCTGATTCTGTAAGTAATATATGAAACACGAGGGAGAGTGTTTCATCAGGATATCCAAACCCATTTTAGATGTTTGGATACCTGATGAAACACTCTTTCGAGTGTTTGATATAACTTCTAAAACTGAGAGAAAACGAATGAATAATATCACCAAAATCACTGCAAATTAAGACCGGGTTTTCCTCCATCACGGTAGTGGTTTCCTTTGTGTTCCCATCGTGAATTATTAATGAGTTTTAGAACCAACAGTCTAACATGTAATTTCCTGGTCATGGGCTTCTTGCTGTGGAAGTGAACTTATCATCCGATCTTTAACTTGACAGAACGCGGAAAAGCAAAGAAGAGATGCTATTGACGATGATGCCAAACAAATGGAGAAACTGGCCCATAAAAGAAGTCTTCTAACAAAGAAAGTAAGAACCACCAGCTGTTACGCATCAAAGCAATAATGAAAGCCATAGTATTTACCTATAAACCCCTTTGAATACCTAAAAATAGCAAAAGATTGTAATATATGCATAGCTGTATTCCCTTCTGCTTTCTTAAACCTCTTAAAAATAAGTGTAAATGGATCGTGGAATGTTGATCTGTTTTATCAGTAATTGTCAGTGTAACTTTAAAATTCCTGATTTCATTTTACATAATTATTAGTTGTTTGTACATGTATGTAGCCTAGATCTACACAGCTCGGCGTGGAAGGGAAGGGAAGGGAAGGCAAATAGTTAAAAGATAAATCGGTTTTCAATTGAGTGTCGGAAGTTATTTTGGTTTCCGTTGCTACGCGTTTCTTATTCAACTTATCAGAATAAAACCGAAACCAATCGTGACTTACTTGATGGGTTTTCCCGTTATTAAGGCAAGTGAGTTACAGGTTTTGATTGAGATGGGATTTGGAGAGTGTTCCATAGTGTCTATCACTCTTAAGTATAAATCTACTAGCGTTCTATCGCGAATGCTGTTCTCTTATTGGCTACGCTACTCACTATCCATCCTGTTGTAGAAAGTGAGTGTGTGCAGTTGTTATTATTACACAGGTTTCATTAGAAGCCGGCAACCGGCGAATTCCACCGGCTACTTCCTAAATTATTGCCGCCTACTTTCCGATTAATTTCACTGAAGTTGATGCCCAGAATGCTGGAAATGTCATTTCCGAGTTCCTAGATTTCCTAGAGGAAAGGGGCCTTATGGCCCCAGTGTTGCCACTGCCATCTATTTTATAAATATTGCCACTTACTCTTAATTTTATTGAAACCCCTAATTAATATCATTATTCAATAAAAACGCGAGCCTGTGTTGTTGTTAAGTTTTGAATGTCTAGTAGATTTATACTAAAACAATTAGATTATTCGCTCTTGATTTCTATGCGTGATAGTTGATAATAAATAAATAAAATAAATAAATAAACTATCACGCGATCAAAATCTCTCAAAATGACACTTGACTCGTGTTAAGTGTGTGAAGAGTGACTGTCGCGTGTTTGAGCTTCTTGGATTGTTTTTAATTAAACAGAAAGAAGAATGCACTAAGAAAATCCGTGAGCTCGGTTCCCTTCCTGCAGATGCATTTGACAAACATCAAAAAACTCCTGTCAAGACGGTAAGCAGAATTCTGCAGTTATATAAATTGAAGTTGGCTTGTTAGCAATGATATTTTCAGCTATATTTAATTATGTGCTTCAAAGTTTATTGGTTATAATGCCGATAATCTATGTGATCATCGTCTACATCAAATTAGCAAAACCTACCTTACCAAACCGCCTCACAAAGAGTCTCAAGGTCTGTTTACAAATGCAACTTTTGTCGCGCTCTCCAATGCAACTTTTGTCGCAAGTGTAAACTAGCGGCGATTTCCGTGCGACATTTGCTGTGATTTTCTGTGATTTCCCCCCAAATCGCCGCCAAGTTGCATCAGGTTTTGAAACCTCTGTGACATCGTGCGACAATTCACGCCCAAATCGCACTGAAATCGCCGCTAGTTTACACATGATTTGAAGATGGAACTTGCGTGCGACAAAAATTGCATCGCAAAGTGCGACAAAAATTGCAACGAAAAGTGCGACAAAAATAAACTCCTGTGTAAACGGACCTTAATGATTTCAAGAACATTATATAGCAATTCCCTTTTGTCGTGCTCAATTATGCGATTGTCAGAATTCTTTATTGTCAAGTAATCTAACACGAAATGCAGAAGCAAGGAGATCAAGGAGAGTTGATTACTGTAGATATTCAGGGCAAGTTAATATTTAATGTCAGCAAAATGGCGCTGTAGTGCCCAAAGCAAAGGAATCTTCACTTGATCTTTTAGTCGTACTGTCGTCATCGTCGGCCAATAACAGTAATAAGTAACCACTTCGTTTGTATCCTCAGCTGTGGAAGAAGTTGCACCAGTGCAATGAAGAGCTAAAGAAGTACAGCCATGTAAATAAAAAGGCACTTGACCAGTTTGTCAACTTCTCAGAACAGAAAGAAAAATTAATGAAACGTAAAGACGAACTTGACAAAGGATACCAGGTAATCCATTAACATTGACACTGTGTCTAAGTGCTTTGAACACTTTAGGTCTCTAAATATTAGCTTCGGTCGTATAACTGTTCAATATATCTTTTCTGAATGGCCACATTGCAGGATGCTGTTCAAAAACTCAAAAGTTAGAATGGTATTAATTGATTTTTACAGGGACTCGGGGAGTGCTTATACTTGGACGTTTATAGGCTGTTTCTTCTGTTTTTTTTTTTCAGCTAATGACGTGTTTAATTTCTTTTTCAGTCAATTGTGGATTTAATGGATGTTCTCGAGCAACGTAAACATGAAGCCATTTTATTCACCTTTAAACAGGTATTTGTTATGTTTCCGACCTACCTCATTATTCAACATAGAATTTAAGAGCGCAAATACGCACCATAACGAGTGCAAATATGATGTTATCGACGCATTAGGAAAACACTTTCAAAAACTCTAAGATTTGATACATGACTGTTGTATAAAGGATCGAAAAAATCAAAAATGAGTCTTTAAAATACCCGTTTGACAGAACTGTCCACTGAATAACCTTTATGTATTTAATGTATTGTTACACCATCTTCCAAAACAGAAATTTCATTCAAAAATGTTTTCTGTTACCTACCATGGATAATGTTACTACTTGAGTTGATTTTTATATTTAATGAAATTTAATTAAGATTTCACTCATTGCATTGCAAGTTGTTACCATTTGAGACGTTAATTCCATAAAATATTCATTTGATTTTCTTGATAGTAAGAAATAAATCTGGAAAACGCCCTACAATATTTAACACTATGATGATGTTTGACCGGGCTGGGTAACATTTTTTAACCAAGAATATAGCTATGATTGGTTATTTTTGTTCTGTCATCTGAATGTTTAATGTATTAAGCATTAACCCTTTAACTCCCAAGAGTGCCAAACATCAAAATTCAAGAAAAATTGCAAATTTCATTTTGTAAAATATTGAAAAATAAGTGGTACCATGTAAAAGTACTGCCCAAGAGGTTTAATTTGAATGGTCACACCATAGGATTTTGTTGACAGACTCAAAAGTTAGAACTTCACTACACATCACCATTTTTGACTCTGGGAGTGAAAGGGTTAACTGTTGATGATTTTTATGCAGGTACCCTGCAGGTCCATTTTTATCTCGTGAATCGGCGAAGCGTTGAACGAGATACAGTATAGAGCGTTTTCACTCACGTGACCTTCAGTCCCGTGGGACTCGAATGACAAAGGCCATGGCAGCCATGTTGGTGTTCCTAACAAAAGAAGTTAATTAAAATTCTTTTGTACGGGAACACCAATATGGCGGCTATGACGTCAAGTGAAAACGCTCTATACGGGGACAGATATGCAAAGTTTCACTCGTTCCATCATCTGTAAACCTTTTTATTATTCCCCAGTGTATTACGTGTTAAACGATTATTGCTGTAATTGAATAAGTAAACTTTTTTAATTCCCCAGTGTAATTACGTCATTCAATTGTCTAGACAGTCTCGTTTCACACAATGCATATTTATGTCACGCTAAGATGCTGTGGTAGTTTTAAATCTGTTTTATTCTTCAATCATTTGACTTCAAACTCGGTATGAAAAAATAAACCCGATCTGTGGACTTCACCTTACGTTGTTTGGTATTCACGAGATGGCTCTTAGAGCCCTTTGATTGTGGAGCAGGATAAACCAAATATGTTCCTATCCTCTTCTAGTGTAAACCTTAAAACAGCTTTGCCCATTGAATGTGAACAGGGCCTCTTAACGGTTGCGTATGCTTTATCAACAGATGTCTCACAACTTCAGTGAGGTGTTCAAGCAGCTTGTTTCACACGGAAAAGCCACTTTAGTAATGAAGACAGATCCAGTGGAACAACCGGTAAAAAAAATAGCAATGCTCTCATATCTACTGCAGGCAGAGCACTGTTCTACTAACACCAACTGATTTAACCCAAATTGGAAATTAGCCAGTTATATGCTCTCTCCTAGTCTGTACAGTATCAAGTAACTGACTTCTGTTTATTTTATCCACAAAGGCAAAGGCCGTAACGTGATAGATGTATCACGGGTTGATAGATGTATTTTATGATATCAAGAACGGTTTTGTAATTCGCAGTTCACCATGAGAATTACTGCAAACGGGCAGCCATACTAAAAACTAGTACGTTTGTTTAAGAAGGAAGTCATTTTAAACAAGTTGTAGCATTCGGGTAGAAATTTCACTCGATCGCTCGATCGCTCGCTCAGCTGTAAACATTGAGCCCGCGATATGTAAAGGCCACCTGCCTTACCCATGGGGACGGCGTTGGAGCAAGGTGAGAGCAGGGAGTTGGACGCAGCGGGTGGGGGGTCTGTGGAGCAAAACGGCTTGGAGAGGGGCGGGTCGGAACGTTTCGCATTCACGGGTTGGTTCATAGGAGCCTTTGATTTACACTAAAGAGGGATTTAAGGGAAAACCACGACAAGCGACTCATGAGTTTGAAGTTTGTGTACAAATGAAACAAGTCGACAAAAACAATCGAGAAGCGGTTAGGTTTGACGGTTACTTCCGCTTATTTATGCCGGAAAGAATGGGGAAAAAACCCCGAGATAATACAAGTCAAACAAAAATGGAAACCTTTGGAATATAATCACTATATCAAATTTTTTAAACAAGTAACAAATGGGATGGATTGAAGGAGACACATTTGTTGGGACAAACAGTTACGACATCAGGGTGTGCGAAATGCTTAATTGTGCTAACTCCCCTGAATTGTTTCCGAAGAGAACCAGAATTGCATTAGTTGGTATAAGTATCATTTTTATGTCGTCCTCAGATCTCCCGCCGCCGGCCGGCTCGCGTCAAAGAGATCTAGGAACCCGTTAGGTAATGCCGTTCATCCTCAAATTGTGTTTTTTCGTCTTTAGGAGGAGGAAGACAGTGAAGCATCTTCTCAGCAGTCGTCTGTACCTCTTGTGGATCAGTTCACAGGGATAAGTATTAAGGTAACATGACAGTAATGTTATAACGTATGCTTGTTTTTGATTCGTATGACTACAATGGGTTCATCGTTTCTTTCTAACACGAACCAATGTGAAAGTTTTCACATGCCGTACTTGTCCTCAATTGTTGGTGCTCAACACACTTTTTGTTGCATGAAGCATTAAGTGTAACTACTCCCCCTGGATGAGATTCTAATTTCATCACATCACTCGTAACCTTCTCATTCCCAAAAGATGAAACAAAACAAAGAAAGACTTAAAAAAAGATCGAGAGGTCCAATCCCTTACCCTTTTATATACCATTTTTGACAGAAAAGGTAACCCTTTCATAATACCGCCCATAGAAAATGGTACCACTTTCAAATCCCTACGGTAGAAATACTAAATCCCTTTAGGCGTGTCAGTTCAAGATATTTTGAAAGGCCCTTTTAAATACCTAAATGACAGTTTTCCCTATCCTTTTCTATACTTCAACTCGAGAAATCCCTACCCTTTTATATACCTCCAGTCTGAAAAAGGTACTCCTTTCGGGCGGAGCTCCCTACCCCGTATAGTCCGTTATAGGGAATACCCCCGGGGGGGGGGGGGGGGGGAGGGGTAGGGGTTGCTAGGGCATCCGAGTTTCAACCAGAGGATTGGTGCTTCGACTCTATCACTACGCCGTTTCTTTTTTTCATTTCATTTCTTCCTCCACCCAGGTGTATAAATGGGCGCTAGAAAACCGCTAGATAAACTTGACTAAATGCAAGGGATCAATACGTTGTTTATGTGTCCTCAGGTGTCGTTTACTGGCAAGTCTGCAGAGACCCGTGAAATGAACCAGTTGTCAGGTGGACAGAAGTCTCTAGTGGCTTTAGCTCTGATATTCGCCATTCAGAAGTGTGATCCAGCTCCTTTCTATTTATTTGACGAGATCGACCAGGCATTGGATCCTCAGTTTAGGAAAGCCGTCGCAGGTATGTGCAACGTGTCTTGTGCTTCCGTTTTGGTGTCAGATTGTTGCATGGTTTGGTAGGGGACGATTCGATCAGGTGTTCGATCCTTGGATCAGGAAAGCCGTCGCAGGTACTGTGTAGGAGGTCTTACGCTGCTCTAAGCTTCAATAGGCGTTTTGGTATCCAAATGATGCATGGTTTGGCAGTGGACGATTTCTTCAATTTTATATGTTCGATCAGGTCTTGGATCCTCAGATCAGGAAAGCCGTCGTAGGTACTATGCGGCATGTATTACGCTTCCCTTCTTTCTAAGGCATAGACGATAGACGATTTTTGATGTCAAATTTGGGAATAGTTTGTTTTATTTGACGGGTACGATGTGGCCTTTTTGGCCTTTCAAGGCGGTGAAACCTTGCATTGTTTCGTGCAAATTGTCGGTGCAACTTGTCTCGCAACGCCATTTCATGTAGTGTAACATACTTTGCAACGGACAAAATCGTTGCGAGACAAGTTGCAGGACATCATCTTCGGCAATCTTCTAAAAAAGGTCGGAAAAGTTGGTACAACCTTCAGATGCCTGTATGGTATGCGGAGAATTTTCCAAAATCTTCGGAAAACTTTTGGGCAATTGCTAAATTTTCGTAGAAAGTGTCGTTTATGTTATAAACAAAATAATACATGGCCGCTTGGAGGTAGGAAATTTCAACTCGAGGAGAAATTTTCCATCTCTTGCACCCACATTATAATCTTCTATTTCTCTTCTTTCAGAAATGCTTCGTAAGTTGGCCGAGAAAGCACAGTTCATCACCACGACCTTCAGACCCGAGCTACTGGAGTCCGCTGACAAATTTTACGGAGTCAAATTCCGAAACAAAGTCAGTCACATTGATGCCATTACCGCTGAACAAGCAAAAGATTTTATTGAAGACGATGCTCAGGACAAATAAAACTTACCGTTGCTTTTGTCTCTGGCAGTTGTAAACATTCATGGTGTACAGCAAAAAAAAATAATAACAACAACAACAAACGTTTAACATAAAGATTATCGGGTTTTGTGGACATTCTTTAGTCAATTAGCTCTTGTAACAGTGTTTTTTGAGATATATATGGCGCTAATGTCAAACGTTATAGTGCAATTTTATATCCACCTTTGTCAAAAATAAAAGCTATTATTGTACATTTAACTTGTTATCTATCTCATTGACTGAGAACATACAGTTAATTCACGGCAATCGGCTCAGATTGTGAGGACATCTGTAGAGACTGATAATCACCTAAGAATTGGACGTTTTGCTCAACTCGTCAAACGAAGACGAGAGTTTATATAATGTCTCGTTTAATTGAACTCTCAACTGAGAGTTAATTGAACTCTCTCTGTCACGCTTGCTTCCACGACCGTGGAGCCAGAAATTAAGCCCCTCTCCCCTGCGTGTCGCAAGTCATTTCACAATTGCTTTGGTTTTGCATTGCTACGCTTTGTGCTTGGCTAAAAAATCTCGCGCTAGTTTATCAACCAATCAGAAGTAAAATCAAAACCAATCGTGACTTACTCGCACGCGTTTTCCCGCGTTTGGCGTCGGCTGCCGGTATTTCGAGTTCTGATTGGTTCATCGGATTGTCTGCGCCTGTTTTGATTGGTCAGACTAAATACTATGGTTTTGGTTTTACAAGTGAAAACCGCTCTTGACGAGTACGATTTGCAATTCTTAAGGTTACCGTGTACCTTCGGGGGTGTCTCCAGTATAACAGCTCTAGCATACCTAAACCCAGATATCAAATTAAAGCTTATAAAGCTTGCTATCTAAATATGGAAACCATTTGGTAATAAAATGAATTGTCGAACTTTTTACGACGTCTAAATTCGAACGTCCGAATCAGCTTTAAAACGCTATAACTCAAAGCGATTATTGTATTTTGCTAATTTGATTTGTTCTCGGGTTTCCGGACACGAAGCGCTAAAAAAACGTGTCGGCGATTTCCCATATTCAATTGCAGTGAAAAGTTACAGAATTTTTTCGAAAAAGGTAGAAAAAGAATTGGAGTGATCGCACGGAAATGGCTCTTGACGAAAAAGTTTTCGGAAATAAGAAATTCGCCGACACGTTTTGGTTGACTACATGTTAGCTTTGCTTCTGTCCAAATTTGAGGAAAATCGAAAATCGAAAAATTAACTTTGAGAAAGCAGCGCCGCTAAATCAATCAAAAGAGAAACTTTTACTTGTTCAAAACGTTATACCGTTATTTCTCCGTCAATTTTTTGGATGAAAGTTCATTCTGTAAACTTTATTTTGACGCCCAAAAAAAATTTCAATGAAATGGTCGATCTGAAGGTACACGGTAACCTTAACCCTTTCGCTGCCAAAGTCGACTTTTGTCGGCATTTGGAGCAACAGACATTGCACCACTTGTGACGTCATCAATTTGTATGTTGCCAGATAATTTTGATGCTCAACTGATACAGCGAGGATAGATCCATGCACACGTGCCTCCACTTTGAATATGGACCAAATTCTAGCAGAGCTATTCGAAAAAAACATGTTCAAATATTGGTGCAAAATTAGGTGGTAAATTTGGTCAATACACCTGCAATCGAACAATGTTTCATTTCCAGCGTTTTTAACGCTTATGCCAAACCTTTTCCGGCCAGAAAGGTAATAGAGAGTAGAAGATAGGAAGAAAAGAAAAGGGGAGAAAAAGGGAAAGTAAAAGAAGCAAAAAAATAATCGGAAAGGTTCCGCCGTCTTTTTTTTTGGCTTATGCGCATGCGCTAAACCTAAATATTACACTTTTCAAGATGGAATCTAGTTCTGTAGTGCGAGTGCAGCAAATTGCTTTTGTAGCAATGTTTATTGACATTTGGCCATGTTGCTCCCAAAAAAAAAACGATTTAACGGTAAAAAAATACCCTTTTTTTAAAATAATTCAGCCGTGAAAGGGTTAAAGACATCTGTGCTGCCGGTATCTTGCGGCCGAATCTCAGCTGGAATTAATAACTGCGAGTGTTTTTGAGTTTCGATGTCTTTTCATCTTATGATAAAGCGTAGAAAAAAAACGTCGATGTCATTATTATCGTGCTGTAGTAATGGTAGCTCTCTTGGCAATATCTTTAACACCCACATCACCTATTTACATATTAAAATTATAACCTGAGATTCAAATTATGCAAAACACCATGTAGACATGAAAAACGATCAAAAAGAAAGCAATCGATCGAGCCTTCAGTTGGTGTTAACTGAACTGTCTATATAAATTAATGAGACTTCAGGAACAATAATCAGTTCTTACTTTGTTCAAAATAATGCTTTCAATCAGCCTGGTTTTCAATATAGCATAGTAGTTGAATTAAATAAATGTTGATTAGTCGTATTCAAATTAGGCTGGGCGACTAGCATGGGCTGTGTGAAATTTTGTTGAATATTTTATATTTGTGGTTTTTCCATTACAACGACGCTGAAACCGAGTTTATTTTATTCCGCTTTCTTCGGTTTTTGAACACCTTTTTGAAATACAAAACGAAAAATGGCTTGCTTGTATGAAGTTCGTTCAATATGCGGTTTTCCCTTAAAATAAAAACGCGCAGATCAGCTGGTAGCTTGTACGAGTCCTTTGTGCCGATATGTTATTTACTCGCAAGCTATGAAATAATGATATGACGCCAAACAAGGGGGAAGCATTTAACGCAAACATGACCAATCAGAGTGCTTCTGCCGGCACCTGTCCACAAAAATTTGCACAAAACCTCATCTCCGCGATGGATTCTACAGAATCGTCGGGCAACTGATTTACAAAGCTACGCCACATTATTTCAGCTGACCGAAACAAAAAATTCTAGCTCAGGGTCACGAATTTCCTATTTCTCGCGTTATTAATTTTTCGCCAGTGAAATAGGTGATGGATATTCTGAAGAAGTTTGCGGAAGATCACGAAAAATCTACAGCTTTAGAAGACGCGTTTAAATCTAGTAGATATCCGGATACTTTGACTGTTTCGCTTCTCGCTGCCAACATTGGAGCATCAGAGGAAGATGTTAAGGTTTGTCTCGGCCGTTTTTGAATATTAACGAGGTTTAGATCTAAAAAAAAATGAAGGCTTATATTTTTAAAATCAATTGGGGAATTATGTTCGCAATTTCAAGCGAAATTTTCAAATCTTTGCAGTATATGTAATTGTTTGACCGAATTTTACTGCAATCTATTACTTTATACGGAAGTCGTTTCAGTGTCGTTTGAGAGGGTATTTGTATAGTTCGTGGTTTACCAAATACCAAAACGTATCAGAAAAAAAATCCTCTGATAATATAAAACTAAACCTTCGTAAAGTGTGTTCTGAGAATTTTGAAATAATTTTACCTAAATAAGATAAGAGTTTTTTTATAATTTCATTTCGGTAACTTTTTGTAAACACGCTCAGCTGACACACTGTCGGAACAAGAATTTAGTTTGCATTATTTGGCATCGCTTTCTTCGTAATGTATTTTGCTTCGACTGCTGTGACTGCATAATTAGATTCAAAAACACCGTAATTTCTTTATTTTTATTTGTCAATCTTTCAAAATATGTGAAATTTTCTCCTTTTATTTGCTGTACCTCACCGACAAACTTCGTAAATCAACAATTTATTACCTGAGTTTTTGTGCTTAAAAGCTGTTATCGAAGTGAACTTTAAAACCCACTGTTTTAATCATAATTCAGCTAATCAATATGCAATGAAGCCGTCATATTCGGCGATGAGCAGGACTTTTTATTTCCCTGCCTCAGTTTTTTTACTTTTAAGAAAGATTTTGTTTTACTTTGCAGAACTGGTTTGCGGCAAGATTGACAAAATGGCGGAAGGAGGAAGGATTTGTGCCAATTGCTGAGCGGGCGGCCATTTTAGCTCAAAACATGAACAAAACTGCTAAATAATGGAAAATTAACTGAATTTAAAACCAAGACGGAGGCCTAAAATAGATAAACAAGAAGAATCCAAGAAAGAAACTGTTCAAAGCGTACAACATTTTCAGAAACTTCAATAACACAACAGCGGCGTGTTTATTGCTGGTTTCAAGCTATATTATTTATTAATACTTTAGAACATGAACATTGGCTTCAGTGTAGAATTTATAATTTCCAGCCATTATTGACAGAATATATTTTGCAAATAAGGATTATATCATCTTATTCAAAAGTAGATTGACAAAAACAGTGCAGTAATTTCATGTTATTTTCAATGAAAATGTTTGGGATTTTGGTGCGGGCGCCAAGAGGGTACCCCAATGTATTTCATATATATACGTAAAACGAGAATATGATTATTCATTATAGTAGGCTCCGAACCAAAAAATGTTAGAAATTAAAACAAAACTCGTTAGAAATTACACCTTAGTTTTTGCAGCAATCAAAAGAGTTATATTAACAACTGGCTTCTTTGTGGAATGTATCATTTCCAGTATTATTGACAGAAAATATTTTGCAAATAAGATTTCATTCTTATTCAAAAGTAGATTGATAGAAATATCGTACAGTGCAAGTAGTTCCATGTTATTTTCAATGAAAATGTTTGGAGTATATATGGGTGCGGGCGCCTAAAGGATACCCAAATGTATTTCATATCACGGTAAAGCCAGAATAAGATTATTTCATTATATTAGGCTCTGAGCCAAAAATTGCTAGAAATTAAAAAAAAAACTCATTAGAAATTACAACTTAATTTTTTTCAGTGATCAGAAGAGTTACGTGAACAATATCTGGTACTCAATAAAATGAAACGTCTCCTTGTGTTTATGGCGTTTGTTTATCCACGTCTTAATACCCTGGGGACCACTGTCAAATAATTTGATTGTTATATTTTTGTAGTTTACATTTATAATCTCACTTTTTAGCTGACGATGGTCGCAGTTACACAGTCAACCGAAAGGTCTTATTTAAAGTGCCCATAACCTTTTTTTAATTTTCGTTTCTAAATCTACACGCCACGTAATGAACATCTGCGCAAAAATTTTTTGATTTCAGCAAAACGTGAATTTTTTTATGAATATTACAAATCTTCAAAATCCTTTTTTTTTGTGGTATACCCGTCCCGCTGTTAAGAAGGCCAACGGGCTCACATGTTCCTTAATGTACGTCACAGTTCCTTTGTTTGAAGTCACAAGTTCCTTTGTTTGAAGTTATGTGTTCCTTAATCTACGTCATGGATCCTTTGTTAACCGAGAGGGACCGAGAGGAGACTAACGCGAATGGTGGACCAAAATGGCGGCAAATTTCGAAGACTTTAAAAAATCATAAAAACTTCACGTTTTGCTGAAATCAAAAAAAATTTTTCGCTGTTGTTCATTACGTGACGTGTAGATTTAGATACGAAAATAAAAAATAAAGGTTATGGGCACTTTAAAAATCAGCTTTATTGCGAGAATTAAAAAGGTTAACGAAGGGCCCAAGGAGACTTCAGGCAAAACGGGAAGTCAATGGACTTAATCTCAGTGGTGAAAACGTTTTGAGGAAGTTAACTCGATTACCTAACTATGAAAAGCTCCATAAAGATATCAAGTGTACTATTTAAGTTGGGCAATGCTTGACAAAACATTGTTCTCTCAAAGAGACAGGACACAGGCGATGAAGGCCAGGATAGCATTAGCCATGACACGTGACTCCGCCATACTTGCTGCATTCTTTGTGGACTTTGTGGTAGTTGATGGCGCAGATGTAGCGGACATTTCTTCCTGGATCAGTTTATACTTGTTTGGAAGTATTCCTGTGGAGCTGTGTTTTGTCAGATTTGTATTACCATCGGCGCTGTCTTGTAAGGCCCAGACAATCCTAATTTCAGTATCCTTCTGCAAGTTAAATGAACGAAACGAATGAGAAGAAAAATTTAAGCAATCAAGGGTAGCGGAAAGTCGTGACACACTCTTTGAACCATGAAAGCAATGGTCACATGACACATCTTCGCGGTATGGCCAATGCCTTACACATGCGTACAGCCGTATCAGCCCTACTAGTTCCCAGAGCTCCACGGTATTTTTAAGTGGTGTCACGCTTCAACCGCTGAGCTGGCGCTCTGCGGACGAGAGTGGCAAGTGACAGCCATTGACAGCTGTTTCGTCATTGTTCAGGACTCAGGACAGAAGGACTCGAAAGTCCTGTTCAGGTTTTCTTTACTGCCGAGGTGAGTGCAAACACCACTTAAGCGCCAGCGCCACACTATCCATGTGGTAGCTGTTGGCTGGAACATTTCATGGCAGCCAGTTCCTGTGTTTATCCAAGTACCTCAGACCAGATACGTCTGCAACGTTGTTATGGAGACATATTCTAAACTAGGCTCGTCCCAGGACTTAGGGGTTAGAATGTTGTCTGGGGAAGAAGTCGGCCATTTTGTAGTCGTTTTAAGTCGTTGCTGTTCTTTGTAAGACTCGAAAAGGATTAAACTATCTAATCAATCGTTACACGTCCATAAGTTGAACTCGGTATTCTACGTTTGGGAAATTTGAACCTTACCTTAAACGGAGCGTCTTTAGCAGTGTCTCCCGTTGTCACATTCCTTTCGAACTCCACATTGGTATATCCATCAGCTTTAGTCGCCTTTTTCAGTTTGAAGTTTTTTGTTGATTCTTTTGATGGTGTTTCCGTTGTAATGCTCCAGTAATGCTGTTGGTAAAACAAAGATGATACTTCAATATGAAATATAGAAAATAGAAATTTCTAGTGTGGGAATACCCTTGCCAGTTTTAATAAAAGGAAATCAGAAAATCTAATGCAACCAAAGTTCTATGTGGGAAACATGTAAAATTAGAAGCCTTTCTTGGCCATTGTATTGGAGTTTCACGATTGGATGAAATCTTGTAGCACAAAAGAAACGTCACTTTAAAATAAAGTTCCAGTACATTTTATTTACAAAAACATGTTGTCCATAGGTTGATGCATTCTCAGTAAAAAAAACCTAAACAATCTTATGTGGGGAAAACGAAATGCCGCGGAACAATAGAGCATTGCCTACTTCTTAAACGCATTATTACTTAAAGTGGCATTGTCCCGGCTGATATAATGAGTAAGGCTATAAGGAGCTTGCTTCATTATCTTAAAATAGGAAGAAAAAATCGCCAAAAATGATGAAACCAAAGAAATACAAACTGAAGAGACAAAATGGCAAAATTGCTAGAATGGAATGGCAATTTTTGATTTTCATCCTTGTAATCCCCGTATTAATTGTTCTGCTTTTCTCCGCAGAGTCTTTTTATCCAATTTAGTTGTATATTTTGTGGCATATAACAATATAATATGTAAAATAGGTAAGCGAAATTTCTATATTAAAGTTGCTTATGTAATACCCAGAGTCGAACAAGGTGGGGTATGACCACAGGTAACCCAAGCTCATAGGGCGAGCGCATTGCTAAAACATAGACCTTTTTCATAATGGAGGGCGAGTTATTTATTCTTTTATATCTATGTTAATTAGCCCTAGTAGCCTCGTTAGCGTGTGCAAAATTCAAAAGAATTTTTACCCTAAAATGAGGCCAATAGGGCTAATTAACATACATATAACAGAATAAATAAATTGGCCGCCATTTTGAAAAAGGCATATGAGCTTGAGTTACTTGTGGTATGACATTCTAAGTGGAGCTAATTATTAAAATCTAATTTAAGTAATGCTTCACATAAGAACTATGGTAAACTTCATTGTTCTGCGGCAATGGCTCTTTCCCACATAGAATATCTTTGATTTTAAGAATAGAGGAGGAGCTGATGGTTCATAATAATATTTCATTATAAAAATACAGAAAATCCATTTGCGTCAAATATATTTTAGGAAATGTTCGTGCTTAACCAATCAGAATAGCAGAAGACAATAGCTACTAATTTTGCTTCTTTGATGAAGTTCCCCAAATACAATATCTTTTAAAAATTGCATGTTGTGCGATTGGGTCTCAAATTACTTGAAATCTTTAAAAATTTAGACTTTATGCACTATGAATCTTAACTTTTTAGCGGGTTTTGAGTCTAGGCCAATGAGATCAGTAGTTGTAACAATGAAAATAGTTGACATTCCATCGTGCATTGCCGTTCAGCACTATTCTTCTTATGCGGATCATTACTTAAACACCGAACCTTCAGATCGATAGTCTGCGCGCTAATCACGTGACTACCTCGTGTCAACTCCGTCAAGTTCCTACAACGCAACATATAAATAAGTCATAATATACTTACACCAAGATATGGCTTATCGATGGCGACTCCAGCAACAACGATATCGTAATTCGCCATGTTTTTACCATCAGCAGTCGTAGTAAATCCCGCTGCACACCAGCCAATGGTTTTGCAAGTCATGTTGAAGAACAACTTGCTGTTTTTGTGCGTCCAATTCATCTTGAATTTACCCCCAGCGGACTCGACACTGTCACCTTCACGAACAAGTCAAGTAAAGAAATCATAATACACAGTTATATACTCAGATTCACGGATACTAAAACGCATAACTAAAACGTATACACCTGCACTTTAACTATAATTATTGCCTTTAAGGTTATTTAGTAAAAATTAATGACCGAGCTCGCCACGTATTACCACCTAGCTCATTGGCATCCCACCGCTATGAAGAGTGTTTTGAGCTCGACACCCGTCAGAAGTGTAATGTTATGTACGCGCGCCAAGATGACAACCACGTTTTCGAAAGCTGGGAGTTTTTGTTATATTGTTTTTGGGTTTTTCGTTTCTTTTCATTTATTTAACCTTCACCAGACTCCGAGTGTTTCTACTAACTGGGTAGTAACCACTTTTGGTCCTGAAAGCAATTCAAGTCCACGTTCTGTGAACATTCCACATCGACCCATAACAGCATGGCTGAAACATGACCTCGTGTGTGTGTTTCTTCCAAAGAAAGATCTTACTATATTTATGGACATCGAATCCAATCCTGGTCCACATCACCTTCAATCATCGTCCTTTCAACCTGATAGAGTTTTGTCTGGGTCGTCAGTTTCACCTGTTTCACAAAATTACTCACGACTAGCTTTAATCGGCAATTTTGTATGTAGTAGCCCACGGCTCACTGGAAGACCATTTTTGTAATGAATGTGATCCCGTGTTTTTAAATAAAAGATGATGATGATGATGATGATGATGACAAACCCACCTGTTTCATCTATACAACTGATGATCTCATCAACATTCGCCGACTGGGAATTTGGAAACTGAGTAACTCAGCCCTGTGACATCGCATGGAATACTCAGATATCGCGGAGTACGATCAGGAAAAGCTGTCAAGACCGAGCGACTAATGAAACAATCGATGATTCCAACTATTATTACAGTGAATCGACCGCGTATCATTAATTCAAGATCTGTTAATGCGACAATTGTTATTTATCCATCCAAAGTTGAATCAGCCCAGACCAAATTCCCAAGGCTGCCTTTTGCTGTTTGGAACGCTGGATCGATAACCCGGGGGGTACTCCCTTATATACGCTATATAGGTATGTGCCGCCCGATAGGGTAGGGTTTTTGAGGTGCTCAGTCCTTAAATAGGGTATCCTTTTTGGTATTTTTGGTATTGTGATCCTTAGATATTCCTTAGATAGGGTCACTAAATTGCAGTATCCACCCCAACGCGCAAAACGAAAACGATATGGTCTGTTAAAACTGTACTACACGCCTGAATTGGGCCTTAAAAAGGGTATCAAATCTCGATTTTCTACCCTTAAATAGGGTCAGGGTTTGAGAACCTTGGCGGCACACACCTATCCTAAATTGTCGGGAGTACCCCCCCCCCCCCCCCCCCCGGGATCGATAAACAGGAAAGCTACCATGATCTGCGATATTATTACATCAAATGGACTCGACATCTTCGCTATTACAGAATCTTGGCTTAACTCTAAAACGAATCACGTCGCCATTGTGGAAATACTGAATACATTACCTGATTTTACTGCCTTTCACATTCCACACCCTGACAAGAAAGGAGGTGGCATTCCAATCTTTGTACGCACGAGTTTTAACACAACAAAAAAACCTGACTCTTACTTTCAAATCATTTGAACACAATATTACGTTGACATATAAGAACTTTAATTTTCGTTTAGTTGTCGTCTACAGGCCGCCGCCTTCCACAAAGAACAAAGTTACCACCGCTCAATTTTTCCATGAGTTTGCTAAACTTACTGAAGATCGTCAACTAATTGTAATAGACCGCTACTCATTGCTGGAGACTTCAATTTTTACCTCGACAATTATGATAATGCGACGCTCGTAATTTTCTTGACTTCCTTGAATTAGCGAATATGACTCAACATCATGTCACTGGATCAACCCACTCTCAGGGACACTCCCTCGATCTAATAATTACAAGAGGTGACGAAGACTTAGTCTATGATGCCCAAATACTACCTGATTTTTTTTTCTGATCACAAAGTTGTAACCTGCAAGCTAAATTGTCCAAAGCCGCCTGCCTCTAAAATATACGTCATGCCTGCCGATCAACTGAGCTCTTGACTGCTGATGTTCTGGACTACGTCGTGCCGAAACTACCTTTCGTAAAAGATTTGAACGCCCTAGATGCTGTTGACCTAACAACATTGGTCACTCAATACAATACAGCCCTGGAAAAGATCTACAACGATCTCGCCGCTAGGAAATCGCGTTGAATAACTCATCGAACACATGCATCTTGGTACAATGATGGTCTCCGTTTAGCTAAGCGCATAAAATAATAATAATAATAATAATAATAATAATAATAATAATAATAATAACAATAATAATAATAATAATTAAAACGGAGAGCAGAGCGTATTTTCAGGAAAACTGGTCGGGAAGTGCACGAAGAAATTTTAAAGAGGCGTGCAACAAATACCAAAAGCAACTGGAGTTTCATAAATCGTCTTATTTCAAATCTTGGATTGAACAAGCAGGAAGAAATAAACTTTTTCGAATTATCGAAAAGCTGTTTCAACCTGGTAGTACAGCCCTGCGTTCTCATACATTTTTGGAAGCACTGGTTGAAGATGCCAATTAATGACTTCTTTATTGGAAAAATCCAATACATTAGAAATGAACTCCAGGAAAATGCAGTCAACCATTCAATGCAATCTCAGCGTCCGACTTTAGCTGTCGAATGCCTGTACCCTGCTCTACCGCTAAGGACACTATTCAGTCACTTTCCACTGACAAAAACATGTTCCCTCGACCCACTTTCTACCTATGTAATAAAGAATTACGTCGATTGATTATCTCCTATGATAACTAACATAGTCAATCAGTCCAGGGGAGTTTCCTTCATCCTTGAAGCTATCTCATGTACGTCCACGTCTGAAAAAGAATAACCTCTTCTTCTTCTTCTTCTTCTTCTTCTTCTTCTTCTTCTTCTTCTTCTTCGTCTTCGTCGTCTTTGTCGTCTTCGTCGTCTTCGTCGTCTTCTTCTTCGTCGTCTTCTTCTTCGTCGTCTTCGTCTTCGTCTTCGTCTTCGTCTTCGTCTTCGTCTTCGTCTTCGTCTTCGTCTTCGTCTTCGTCTTCGTCTTCGTCTTCGTCTTCGTCTTCGTCTTCGTCTTCGTCTTCGTCTTCGTCTTCGTCTTCGTCTTCGTCTTCGTCTTCGTCTTCGTCTTCGTCTTCGTCTTCGTCTTCGTCTTCGTCTTCGTCTTCGTCGTCGTCTTCTTCTTCTTCTTCTTCTTCGTCTTCTTCGTCTTCTTCGTCTTCGTCGTCTTCGTCGTCGTCTTCTTCTTCGTCGTCTTCGTCTTCGTCTTCGTCTTCGTCTTCGTCTTCGTCTTCGTCTTCGTCTTCGTCTTCGTCTTCGTCTTCGTCTTCGTCTTCGTCTTCGTCTTCGTCGTCGTCGTCGTCGTCGTCGTCTTCTTCTTCTTCTTCTTCTTCTTCTTCTTTTTCTTCCATATTACCCCACCTCCTTCAATGCTGAAGATTCTTGTGGGGGTTCGTTAAAAGTAAATAAGTAAATACAGACCTGTGGCTAAGATTCCGTTCCTTAGCAAAGTGATTGAGAACGTGGCAGCAACACAAACGTACAACTATCTTGAAGCTTACAATTTGATGCCTACTATACAGTCTGTATATTGGAAACACCGCTCTACGAAAACGACTTTGCTCCACGTGACAAACGACATTCTGAGAACGATTGGCCGCCGCCAAGATGTCGTATTAGTACTACCTGATTTTTTAGCGGCCTTTGATACTATCATTGATCATACGATCCTGGTAGAAAGACCCGTGTCCTTCTTTGGTTTCTCAAAACTGACGCTAAACTGGTTCAGATCCTAGCTTGAGAACCACCGGCAATCAATAATTATTGGAAATCAAGTGTCCACTCCTCGCGCTCTGCGTTATGGTGTCCCACAAGGGTCTATACTTGGACCGCTGCTCTTCACCCTGTATATCGCCCATCTTCAGGATGTAATTGCTCACCATAACCTGAACTCTTTGTTTTATGCACTCCAGATGACACTGTATAGCTGTTGATCCTGCGTCTCTCACTACCTTCCGAACTGTATAGAGGATGTAAAGCGATGGAATACGCAAAATATGCTAAGAAGTAATGCTGGAAAGACGGAGAGTATATTGTTCACATCTTGGTTTACCAAGACACCTAACATTGAGAAGTTCTTTTTGGACAGTACCGTCATTGAACTAACTGAAAGAGTTCGTGATCTTGGAGTTATTTTAGATAAAATCCTAACACTGACATACCACATAAACGAGACATGCAGGAATGCAACCAATGCCATCAGGTCCGTAGGGCGCATTCGCAAACTGCCTCACCAAGGAAAATCTCAAACTGTTAGTTAATGCACTTGTAATATCACGTGTGGACTAGTATACTTTATGGTCTGCACGTCCGCTCGTCTTATAACTGGAACTAAACAACAAGAACACATCAAACCTACCCTTCGAGAACTCACACTGCCGGCTACCAGTTGAATCACGGATAATGTTCAAAGTTCTTCCTATTACTTTCAACATTCTTCACAGAGTTTCTCCGGCCTATTTGACATCCCTGCTACAAGAATATCATCCACCGTAAAGTCTACGTCCATCCTCCAAATCACTTTTTACTATTCCCACCGTGAACTCTGTGACATACGATGAACGTACTTTTTCCTTCTATGTACCTACTTTATGGAATATTCTTCACGATTCTCTTAAAAATGCAGACTCAGTTTCGTCTTTTTAATCTACCCTAAAAACATTCTTATTTCCAAAATTTTATTTTTAAGTCATGAGAAACATTACATAGATTTGATTTTATTTAAATTTATTCTATTTGTTTATTTATTTATCTATTTATTTATTTATTACTGTTATTAGAAATATTATATGGGTTGTATTTAATTACTTATTCATTCATTTATATTAGAGCAGTTTTCAATTGAGTGTCGAAAGTAATTACACAATTGCTTTGGTTTTGCATTGCTACGCTTTGTGATTGGCTAAAAAATCTCGCGCCACTTTCTCGTCCAATCAGAAGTAAAACCAAAACCAATCGTGACTTGCTCGCACGCGTTTTCCCGCGCTTGGCGCCGCCGACATGTAATTGCTTGGAGCTCTGATTGGTTCATTGGATTGTTTACGACTGCTGTGATTGGTCAGAGTAATTACTTTGGTTTTGGTTTTACGACACTCAATTGAAAACTGCTCTATATGACTGTAAGTTATAATCATAGTTATTTTTTATTCTTATTGATGACATGTAAAAAATGCGCTCATAAAAACTTTACTATTAGTATATTATTATTAAGTGAGATTTGTTTCTTTAAAGTCCCGCATGCTCAAGAAAAACGGAGTACAGTTTGTTTTTATTAAGTGTTACAAGTACTCTCTGCAAGATAGATAGCAGGTTACCTCCCTGTTAACCATGTACTTATGTCAAGGATTGTACGCAATTATTGTTTGACAAATACTTCATATTTAAATATAACTTCACATGTGACAGAATTATGTCTGTTATGGTGAACGTTTATAGATGAGGACACTTTGTTATGCCTATCATGGAGTAGCGTGGCCCTCCTATTCGTGCAATCGTGGACACTTCGGAAAACCCGGCGTTCGAGGGTAAGAAGAATCACTGAGGAATAACCGTAATAACGTCAGATCAGAAGTGAAGGTAATTTTAAGGTACTGACTCACCTGTTGCTCTCTCTGCAGTGGTAATGGACGGCTGTATTTCAGCGGACATTGCCTCCGCGATCAGGTTATGCTTGTTTGACGATACGCCCGTCGAAGCGTGTTTTGATAAAGATAAAGCAGCGTCATTGCTGTTGTGCCAAGCCCAAACAATCCAGACTTGAGTGTTATTCTACATTTCAAAAGAGGGAAAAAATGGCCGCATGGTTAGCTCAGTTGGTAGAGCACTTATTAGACTACGAGCAGTCTCTCTTTCCCAGCTTAGTCCGTCGAGCGTACCCTGGGTGCCAGAGGTTTTTCTTGCGCGGTTTCCAGTGTCGGTTATGTCTCTATTGTGACCCGCGCGAAAAACCTCTGGAGCAGAGTGCTATTGCTTTGATAGCGCCGAGCCAATGACAAGCCTGTTTAAATCGATCTCGTCCAGAATTTGGACGAGACAGCCGATTGGCTCCTAACGACCTTCCATGGGCTTTCTAATGTAACCGACTCTGTGATTGATTTTTAAGAATAGAGTACACTGCGGGAAAGAAGCCTGTGAAATGTGAAATTATTTCTGTTTGATGAGGTGTTGAAATGTCGGATTTCGAGGTTGAAGGTTGTTCTCCAGATACTGAAAAATTTGAGAAGGCTCTGGAGGAAGCCATTACAAAGGTTCTTGAAACCTTCGACGGTGTCGATACGTTAAGCACCGAGCAAACGGATGGGATTTGTGTCTCGCCAGAACGGTTTTTTTTAATTGCTTTGAATTTACCATTATAGTTAATTTAGAACACTGTTTCCCAGGACATTTCAAAAAAGAAGAAATTAAAAAGTCCATGTTATTTGGACTGGATTCGAACCCGGAACTACCGCTACTAGGAACGTCTTCTTACCACTAGACCACCGAACAACAAGGCGATGGGAAATTATATCAGCAAGATATTTGTTTGAGTGTTGCATAGAATATCATTGATCTACAGTGATTAGGCCTAAGCGCTGATTTCAAATAATTAGCTTTTTGTTGAGGTTTGGTGATCAAGCTTTTCCATTTACTTTCTAAAATTATTTTCAAGCGAGTGATTTTATAGGCTTACTACAGGGTGTAGAATAAGCCCATGAATTTTATTATGTTAAAAAATTGAGGTTTGCTCAACCAGCAGCGTGGTGGTCTAGTGGTTAGAAGAGAAGATAAGTCAGCGAAGGGTCGTAGGTTCGAGTCCTGTCCGAACACTAAGGATTGTTCTTTTTCAACAAAAATGCTGACTTCCCAGAATTCCTTTCAGACTGTCAGTGTTCTAAATTAACTATAATCGTAAATTCAGAGCAATTTGAGAATTAACGATAATGGTACATTCAGAAAGGAGAACGGGTTGGTTTGGAAATGTACTTTCCAGTGCCTCTGCTGCATTTTGGAAAGTCTGAATTTCATTTTCCATCCTTTCTTCGATAAATCATGAATTAACCATTTGACATTTGTTTTCTTTTCTGCGACTGACGTCACTATAATTGAATTCTAACCCTTTATTAAAAAGTTCTATAACTTTCGTTAACCTTAATCCCGGATCAAACGAGAACAAGACTTGACGAGAGTTCTAATTAGTGGAATTTTTAGTTAGTATAGCAGGTCCACATCAGCTTAGCTGCCTTATTTTTAACCTGCTCTACCAAATAAACTATGTATGTATGTATGTATGTATGAATGAATGTATGTAGTCAAACTCTCGCTCCAGTTTGGCCTCAAACTCTCATGCGCATGCGCTCTCGGCGACTCTCTTGGAATCTATGGGACTCTCGGTTTAGCCTCAACTCCTCCAAGCAATCTCACTGACTCACGGCGCGCTCTCGAAGAGTTTGAACTCTCACCAACTCTCATTCCCGTTGACCCCGGGCTTTTTATGCTTTCGTCCTTAAGAGAGCCCAACATAGCTTTGGGAAATAGGGTATTTTTGTGTTTTTGGAATAGTAGATAATGGCCTTTACCGTAAACTGAACATCTTTGTTGTCTCCAGTTGTCGCATCCCTGTCGAACTCCACATTGGTATATTCACCAGCTTCACTCGCCTTTATCAGGTTGAGGTTTTGTGTTGAATCTTTTGATGGTGGTCCCGTCGAAGTGCTCCAGTAGTCCTGTAGCAAATATATAAACATCACAAATTTATATCAGTGTACATATATATAAATTCAACTTGGAAGAACGGATTTCAAGAGCGGTCAACTTGTCAGGAGCAGTAATTATTCTTATTAAATGGTTCCAGACTTCAGGAGTGATTCGGCATCGCTTTATTGCTACAGCTCTGTTTTGTATGATCAAAAAATGACTACACTCTTTAGGTAATTACAACGAATGACCCTTAAATTTTGAATGCTGGCGGTATAAGGTTGCTAGGTAGCAGTTGTATTACTTGATTCTAAAGTTCCTGAGCACGTACTTGTTTTGGTGGCGACATGAACTTGCTAATTCGTTTCGTTTGTTAAGGCTACATAGATCTTATGTAGCCTTAACAAACAAAACAACCGCCACACTGTTCTGTTCCCAAATGAAACTGCGTATCAACTTAGCCATTGTTTAATCAAGATGATTATACAAGGATTTCTCCCACCACGGAAAAATCATATCTCAAAACACGTGAAGATATCAATTTTATCTTCCCTGTGAAAAGCGGAGATATCAATTTTATCTTCACTGTGAAGAGTGAAGATATCAATTTTATCTTTACGGTGAAGAGTGAAGATATCAATTTTATCTTCACGGTGAAGAGTAAAGATATCAATTTTATCTTCACTGTGAAGAGTGAAGATATCAATTTTATCTTCACGGTGAAGAGTGAAGATATCAATTTTATCTTCTCTGTGAAGAGCGGAGATATCAATGTCTTTACGTACTAATAGTCAAACAAGCTAAATGGTGTTGGTCTACATTGGAAATGCCTTCGGCTCTTCCTCGAAAATACTTGGACATCTTCGGCAATCTTCGGGAAATTTCGAAAAATAATAAGAAACGTCCGTACAACCTTCGGACAGTATTTCGAGAATTTTCCAATTAATCTCGTTTATATAAATAAAATAATAAAGGATTGCTTGGAGATATGAAATTTCAGCTCAATATCGTGTTGAACACTCGAAGAGAAATTTCACATCTCTGGGCACACATGTTATTGTATTATATTCTCAAAACCCGTTTCCTTTGCTTTACTGAATGTAAATTTCGTCTCATCAGTCAACGGTGAACGAGACAGGTGGCTCATCGGAGTTGGTGGTTTGCCTAGATCGCTTCGCTTGCTGTGGCATGAACTTCATTTAGTTGCCAAAGTCAACGTTAAAAACTATAAACACATACTTTATTGAACTTACGTAAACATATGGCGTGTTAGAAGCGACCCCAGCAACAGCGATATCGTAATTCACCATGTTTTTACCATCAGCAGTTGTGGTAAAACCCACTCCGCACCAGCCGATTGTTTTGCAAGTCATGTTGAAAATCAACTTGCTGTTAATTTCGTTGTAGGCCCACTTCAGCTTGAAATTTCCATCACCAGAATCGAAGCTGGCGTAGTTCAATGCATCAACTTCACGAACAACGTATGGAACGAAAGCTAAAGTAAAGAAAGCGTAGACTTGGATCAGCAGCAACATGAGGATGGCTCAAGCTTGATGTAGCTACAAATAATCATAAAACCCTCGGAGCTATACCGCGCAGCTCTTATCAACCTCTAATTTCATTGGACCTGGTTATCACGCAGCTCTATTGTTCTCAGGGCTAGGGTCGATTGTTGTGTTGTTTGTTTTATTTCTTTCTCAGCAAATCAGAGAAGACCTTGTAAAAGCTGTGTACTGCCCTGCGGAGCTTAAGTTATAAACAATTATTTTTATAAATTTGCATTTGAAAAGGTCTGCTTGTATTATTTGCCCTGTCTAAATATAAAAATGTTCTTATTCAAAACAAAACCATTTTCCCAAGGCATTCCCGTTGTTCCCTATTTCTGTTGTAAGCATGATCAGTTTTTGGCATTTCCGGGGGCGTAAAACGAAGTTTAAAGGTTGAACTAAACTTATGACTTCTGTTTCATATTGTAAAATTGATTAATTATTCATTAAAGTTATGACAAATCAATAGGTGGTATTTGAGTCACATGTATACCTCTGTATATATAAAACCCCAATACAAATCAACTGAGTTGATGAATTATTAAACAGTAGAATTAAACTTTTGATACAAAATCTTGCTCAGCTAATTAGTATTCATTAGCTTTTCATACAGATCTATACTCATTGTTTCATTTCACAAGTACGATAAAATATTAGCGTCCGATCTGTATGAGCGTTTACAATGGCGAGCCTTCAGATCTCCGCTCATATTTTATCTAGTACTTAATGAAATACACAAATTATGCCTTAAAAGACCCAGTATTGTCCATTATGCTTCACGCTCCCCCAAATAATAGAAGCCTCGCTCCTGTGCAAACCAAAACAATAACAGAGACGCGTGAAGCATAATTTTAGCAATATTGGGTCTTCAACAGATTTTAAAAAGCCTTGGCTAGAAGGACACGCAAGTTGTCATCAGTTGGAAACTTGCGGTAACTTTCGACTGCTTTTGGCCAGGTGTTGTGTGTACTTGTGTTGACTTGCGACCACTTTGATCGAGCTTAAATTTATTCGCAAGTAGGCGCAAGCTTTTCACCAAACTCGTAAGTTAACGCTATTGGTCACGCAATTACCAGCATGACCGCGCAGGACTAGGCCGACCAAAACTTGTGTAATATTTCCTCCCTAGGTATTGTTATTCATAAGGTGTAGATAAGGTATGGGGAATCGCTCTGGCCTGGGACTAGCCCAGACCAGACGAAGGTAAATGTGTTAAGGCAAGGTTCAACCCGACTGACTCGAAGGGAGGGAAGGGTGGGCAGCTAAACATGATTTGAGCTCGCGGCCTCAAGTTGAGTGACAGGGTGTGGCACAATGCAATCTATTACATAGCATATTCAAATAATCCCAAGGGAGTTAATTACCAATGCAAACTAAGTTTGCATAGTGTAATATTTCCTCCCTAGGTATTGTTATTCATAAGGTGTAGATAAGGTATGGGGAATCGCTCTGGCCTTCCCCTAGCCTACCTCCATACTTTAGTCCAAAGTAACACACCAACGGTATCAGGGCCAACAAACGTTTATTCCAGTCCTTGCCATTAACCACAAACTCGGCCCGCATACAAACACTACTGTTTCCCAATCCTTACTTAACATAATCAAAAGAAAGATACTTTTTATACAAAGACCTAGTATAGATAACCTTACCTAATATCAAGATTCGCACTTACAAGCATTATAATAGCATAATAAATGTCTTAAGTGGCAGTCCCGCTAAGAGCGGTCCGGTCAATTTCGGGTCGGAAAAAAGTTAGCTTTTATATTTTGTGGATGAAAAGCATTTGGTGGGCATATATTAAAACCGGTGTATTTTGTTAAATTTCTTGCTTTTCCTTTTTGCTACACGACGAAACGACTTAAGGCGTCTGAGGGGAGATTTTTGTCCAAATCGGAAGTCGAAAATTCCGACTTTTTCGGGCCGCGCTGCTTAAACACAGATTATTTTTGCTCTATACCAAAACGACCACAGTACTCAGGCACATTCGAAGTGCCTTCCACCGATATGTCGAAATAGTAGGATAAAAATTAGGTAAATCAGGCAAAATCAAAGACACCCAACCGCACCGCTGGTCAAAGGAAGCAAAATTTAGCTAAATGCAAGAGTCAAAATCTCAGAAGTGGCACCTAAACTGGAGCTAAAATGACCGTAATGGCAAAGATCTCACCTTATTTTCACAGAGTCTGAAGTTAAACCTGCGAGTATCTTCTTGTATTGGACGCGAGCGAACGATTTTTAGAGCTCATGTGCGGCAATGTTTACAACAAAAGTTCAAAGGTCATGCTAGGACCGGAAACAGTGCCCCAACGTAAATAGTGGAATAAGTATTGTTTTAGCAGTCCAGAAGTACTTTTAGTATTCGGAATACCTCACATTTATTCCTAAATGTCCTTTACCGTGGATTTATATCAATCTAAAAAGTTTCACTTTGTATATAAATGCACGATTGTAGGGTATTTGTCAATTGCCAGTAAGCTCGAATTTCCGCATGCGACTTGATTTCAGGTGACATAGTGCAAAATAGTAAAATACTTTGTGAAAAAAAGGAAGCACATTATTACTTTTTAACAGTCATTGGTAAAGGCTTTTCAATGTCCGGTGGCATCAGTTTTAATTGGTCTTGAAGTTACGTTTTAAAGGGAGGACACTTGAAGGGATAGATGAGAGGGCCCAACAGGAAAATGGGACACCTTATTGAGACTTATATAACGGAGTAACTGGTTAGCTTTCAGTTGCAGTAAGGGGTAGCAGTTTATATAGTTAAATTTAGGACTAAGCAACCCGAGAAGCTAGGTGGTACAGTGGTACGGTAGGCTATGTAAGCCTAAGCCTAGCTGAGGTCACAGGTTCAATCCTGAGTGGGGATTTTAGATTTTCTTTTTTACACTTAAAAATTCGAAGTGTCGACATTACGTTATATAAGTCTCAATAAGGAGTCTTGGGACCTCTCATCTATCCCTTCAAGTGCTTTCCGTTTTAAAGTTGATAGCAGCTGGTGCCTAAAATGTAAAATTTATTCCAACGCCAAATTCGTCAATGTACTTAGCCTGTACTTTCTAACATGGTTGCACTTAAGAATTTCCATTTTAGTTTACAGATCGAGGCCATTTTAATACGTATGGAAAAAAAGTTGTCATTTTCGATATCAAATTGGCTTTTCTGCTTCTTTTGCGCCCAGAATATGGTGAAGCCAACCTCTAAAAATATGCTAATTTACTATCATTCTCACGCGAGATCGTATTACAAACGCTGTGGCTAAATGCCCGGCAGCCGGGCACGGTCTCAAATAGACTAAATGCCCGGCAGTCAGAATTCGCTGAAAGGCTCTTTCAAACCTTTTGATAGTATTCGATGTTCCTTTAGAAATGTCAAGCGCTTCCAAAAATTATTTTGCTTTTACAATTGACGAAATATCCAAGCTTGGTCATACCGTAAGATCGCTATGTTCTCGACACTTAGAAAATTTCTGCTGGGACTCGCAGTCAGAAATTTTCACAGAGTTTCGACTGAACGTCTCACTCAAACCTGTTAAGATTATTCAAAGTTACTTTAGAAATGTCAAGCGATTCCCAAATTTTTTTTGATTTTCCAGTTGACGAAATATCCAAGTTTGGGCATATTATAAGATCGCTATGTTCTCGAAACAGACTGCCGGGCACGGCCTCAAATAGACTAAATGCCCGGCAGTGAGAAATTTTCATAGAATTTCCACTGAAAGGCTCTTTCAAACCTTTTGAGAGTATTCGATGTCCGTTTAGAAATGTCAAGCGCTTCCAAAAATTATTTTGCTTTTCCAGTTGACGAAATATTCAAGCTTGGGCATACTATAAGATCGCTACGTTTACGGAGACTGCCGGGCACGGCCTCAAATAGACTAAATGACCGGCAGTCAGAAATTTTCACAGTTGACTTTAAATAATACTTTCAAATAATTTTGGGAATCGCTTGACATTTCTAAACGAACTTTGAATACTCTTAAGAGGTTTGAGTGAGACGTTCAGTCAAAATTCTGTGAAAATTTCTGACTGCCGGGCATTTAGTCTATTTGAGGCCGTGCCCGGCAGTCTCCGTGAACATAGCGATCTTATAGTATGCCCACTGCATGCAAGCTTGAATATTTCGTCAACAAGAAAAGCAAAATAATTTTTGGAAGCGCTTGACATTTCTAAACGAACATCGAATACTCTCAAAAGGTTTGAAAGAGCCTTTCAGTGAAAATTCTATGAAAATTTCTCACTGCCGGGCATTTAGTCTATTTGAGGCCGTGCCCGGCAGTCTGTGCAGAAATTTTCAGTGTCAAGAACATAGCGATCTTATAGTATGCCCAAGCTTGGATATTTCGTCAACTGGAAAATCAAAATAATTTTGGGAATCGTTTGACATTTCTAAAGGAACTTTGAATACTCTTAAGAGTTTTGAGTGAGACGTTCAGTCGAAACTCTGTGAAAATTTCTGACTGCGAATCTCAGCAGAATTTTCTAAGTGTCGAGAACATAGCGATCTTACGGTATGCCCAAGCTTGGATATTTCGTCAACTGGAAAAGCAAAATAATTTTTGGAAGCGCTTGACATTTCTAAAGGAACATCGAATACTCTCAAAAGGTTTGAAAGAGCCTTTCAGTGAAAATTTTGTGAAAATTTCTGACTGCCGGGCATTTAGTCTATTTGAGACCGTGCCCGGCTGCCGGGCATTTAGCCACAGCGTATTACAAACATGCAGAATAGAAGGAAAAATTACAGCGTGAGATAAATAAATATCGCGATCTGCCACTCTAACTGCTTTTTGGAGGGGGACAGGGGGTCGGAGACTGGGAGAATTGGCAACGGGAAGAGTACGGGAGGTGGGAGAGGAAAGGGCGGGAAGCGGGAGTTTTAACAGGGCGGGAGGTGGGAGAGAAATGCTAAACGCGGGGCGGAAGCAACGCGTAAAAGGGCGTAAGTCGGGAGGACAAGGCACGGGAAGCGGGGGTTCTGACCTCCACCCCCTGTTCCCCCATCCCCTCTTCTAGTTTTATAGCGGAGCACTCGCCGGGCCAAAGGCCCGGCTGCGCAGCCCCATACTCATAAAACCTAGCCCGTCATTTTTCATGGTCATGGCTAGCGGAATGTTTCGCGGGCGCGCGTGTGCCCGCCGCCCTCCGCCCTCCGCCCTCCGCCCTCCGCCCTCCGCCCTCCGCCCTCCGTCGCGCAGGTAGCTCCGTCGCGCAGGACTAGCTCGCGGGCGCGTATGACGTCGCAAAACATGCGCGTACGACGTCATGTTGAAACCAAAGCGAGTCTTTTTTTTTCGCGCGGTTACACGGTCAAATGTCACTTCAGCTGGGAAAACACTTTGATGTTTTGCTGTGTTTACTGAGCGGAGAAAACGGTTTGAATTAAAGTCGTTGTTTTCCTGCATTTTTTCGTGGTTTGCTACTCAAGACAGGGATACTAATTAAGGGATACTCAGAAGCCGCTTTAGTGGAAAAAGAAGAGCTTTCAGGGATAAAATATTGCTTCGAGGAACTATATACGTTTTTAGCAATGCGAGAGATGGGTTCGTTTTACGGATTTCAACACCAAAGCGGAGATTTAAAGAATTTCCAAGCACAGTAGTCGCCGGAGGGACTTAAAGGTAAAACAAATTACATTTTTCGATGGGAATTTATCTTAATATCAATCTGTGATTGACTTTTTGTTTGTGTACTCGTTAGTTTTGGAGAATTGTTTTTAAACGTGTAGCTTAAATTCAGTTGTATTAATTTCTTGAATTTCATCGAAGACACGGCTCGGCCTCGATGCGCGTTTTGCGTTTTGCTTTTAAACATAAACTAATGCATACATATTTACATACATACATACATACATACATACATATTTATTGTAACTCCCTAAAAGTTAATGAAAAGTTAATGAAAAGTTAATGAAGATTTGAATAAAATTTTTCGAAAGAAGATTGTGTTGTCCATTTTTATGTGTTTGTTCATTCATTACATAGATTGAAAAGCGATTTTATGTAAACAAAACAAGACTTAGATTTTATACTCGCGTCGCCTTATGCAAATATGTTTGTGTATTTTTGCAATTTGGATTTCCAAATCAGTTTCTCGGGCATTTTGTGACAAGCAACAAGTGTATTTTATTCGGAAAATAGTCGTAATAGTTATTCTAGACGGAGAAAAAGAAAAACAGCAACCTGCCGACGAAGAACTTGCCGCACCAAAGGGGTGTGGGGGGGGGGGGGGGGGGGGGGGGGGAGGTGGTAGAATTCCGAAGGTAAAGTCTGCGCTCTCCAGAAACCAAGAGGAGGAAGTACTAGGTTTTCGGAAAAGGTAAAGTCCTTTCTGAAGGACAGGTTTCATGCTGGCGCTCAAACTGGCCGAAAAGCTGAAATTGCTCAAGTAGCTGTGGACACAATGAAGGTCAGGAATTCTGACGGAACGCGGAAACTTAGCAGAGACGATCAATCATGCATATCATATTTTAGCAGGCTGTCAGCACTAGTAAGCTGAAAAGCAAGCGGAACGGCGCAAATGGAAAAGGTCAACATCTGTAATCAGGTGGGCGTGGTCCACCCCATCATGTACGATGGATATGACCTGTGTGAGCAGGTCAGGCTTGACAAACTAATCCAAAGACAAGAAGCTTTGTCTTACGGACAAAATTAAAGACATGGTACGAGAATTCAGTTGTACCCATCTTGGATCTACGGATAAGTACAACTACCAGAGAGAAAGCATTCTCATATATCCAGCTCAATTGTCGTAGACTACGAGCAGTCTCTCTTTTCCAGCTTAGTCCATCGAGCGAGAAACGAAAAAAAAAAAACATTAGCGAGCTGATACTGGGCCCCCAGTTTCGCGCGGTCATTATCCGTTCCCTAATGTTTTTTTGTTTCTCGCTCGAATGAATATGAATAACGGTGTACCTTTACAGCCCGGCTGTTATAAACTAAACCGATGAAAGAACAGCTGGCCCCGCGGTTTGCTCATGTCACCCTACCTCATACCCCGTTGCTCAATGCACAAGTTAACTGATGGGCAATTTCAAATGTCGTGGTCTAACTAGGAACCTAATTTTACTTATTTTCAACTTCAAATTTTCAAAAGGTGAAAAAATAAAATAAAATCGATGAATGCGGAGTTGATAGTAATTGTTGTTGTTGTTGCTGTTGCTTCTTTTTGAGCCTTCATGGTAGCTCATGCGGAAAAAATTCGGGCACTCCAAAGTTCCCCCTTCTCTCCCTAGTTCGCTTTCCATAAGACCGCTGCGTAGGCTAGAAAATTGCTGAGATGAGCTCTTCCGTATTCTAAAAAATATGAAAACAGAATATTGACAAAACATTTCTCATACAAACTGAAGTTCAACGAAAAAACTCCAAGCAACTTAGTTAACCAGATTTCATTTACAATATTGTATGTCATCGCGTGACAGCAATGCAAATTAGCGTTACACTCTGATTGTCGGCCCTCAAGCGAGAGCGATATATTTTTAAGCCAGTGATTTAAATAACACGAGTAGAGCAATTAATCCAGACAGCCCGAGATTTTTGATTGCTGACTTTTTAAACTGAGATTTACATATTCATAATCAGAAGAATTTCATTCTGCAAGCTGAAATTGATTAGTCGCGTGCGAAAGTTAGAACTGGTTTAATCAGTCGAGAAATAACCTTCATATGTTCTTCAATTAAATTTTAAAGATTGAAATGAATCCAAGGTAAAGGGCACTAAGAGATAAATATGAGGTTTTTCGAATACTAAAGGCAATCCAGGACTGCTCATTCCACTATTTAGCTAATTTACGTTCGGGTTCCACGCGGTCCTAGCCGTGACCTTTGAACTTTTGTTGTAAACATTGCCGCACATGAGCTCTAAAAAGCGTTCGCTCGCGTCCAACACAAAACGACACCCGCAGGTTTGACTTATGGATCTGTGAAAATAAGGTGAGATCTTTACTATTAAGGTGATTCCTCAGTATTGCACTGCGCATCCTGTACTGCGCATAACACACGTAATTCGCAACATCGGCAGCATTAAAACATGGCTGCTTTTTTGGCCGGAAACCTCACCAGGCATAAAAATGGGCGCTTCATAAAATCATCAGTGAAAAAAAGAACTGAAATTTTGTTTCAAGATCTAGAGAGAAAAAGAAAATCAAACGACGGTGTAAGCGCCTGCAAGGCCTGCAAGCTCGTTAGAAAATACGACTGTCTTTTTCTCTCTAACGAGCATGGTGACCTATATTTTTTATTGCATCTTTTTTATGTTATATTAATGCTTTTTAAGTTAAAAAAGTTTAAAAAAAATTCCTCGACAGGAAAAAAAGATATCGCTAAAAACGTTCTCAAATCAGTTACTCGTGGGAGCAAATTGATGACCTTGAAAACATGGACGCGAGGAATGTTTTGAGTCCGTGTCATTTGAAGATGTGTGACTTTTTATAACTTTTATTTCAAAGTGTTCCCATATGGTGGAGACTTTAACCTATCAAGTTTTTTTGAAGAATTGTAAACTTTGCTTTCACGGGTTACCGGGAAAAGAAACATGAACCGATCAAATAATGACGTGCGTGATCGGTATTGCTATAGGCATAAATGGGGCAACATTGGTCCATCATATCTCTTTACCGAGCATGGTGACCTATCTTTCTTATTGAATTTTTCGAAACAACTTATGGTAGGGAGCTGTTAGGGAAAATTAAAAAAAAAATCGTTCGATAACTTTTATTTCTGAGGAATCACCTTAACGGCATTTTGGCTCCGGTTTAAGTGCCACTTTTGAGATTTTGACTCTTGCATTTAGCTAAATTTTGCTTCCTTTTGACCAGCGGTGCGGTTGGGTGTCTTTGATTTTGCCTGATTTACCTAATTTTTATCCTACTATTTCGACATATCGGTGGAAGGCACTTCGAATGTGCCTGAGTACTGTGGTCGTTTTGGTATAGAGCAAAAATAATCTGTGTTTAAGCAGCGCGGCCCGAAAAAGTCGGAATTTTCGACTTCCGATTTGGACAAAAATCTCCCCTCAGACGCCTTAAGTCGTTTCGTCGTGTAGCAAAAAGGAAAAGCAAGAAATTTAACAAAATACACCGGTTTTAATATATGCCCACCAAATGCTTTTCAGCCACAAAATATAAAGGCTAACTTTTTTCCGACCCGAAATTGACCGAACCGCTATTAGCGAGACTGCCACTTAATTATACAACCCAGGCTAACAAAGGCCAGAACCAAATTATTCTCTAGTAGTAGAACAGCTAAACTAATACTAAACTGGGAAGGCCTGGGTAAAACCCCTAAGGTTATGCACTTGCCTATAGGATTCTCCCAACCCAAGCGGCAAGTCCGCAAGTCTCGCCGCCGCCCCTGCCGGGTTCAAGACCTGCTTAAGTTTAATGTAGTGTAAAGCAGTTCTGCTCGTCTTCCAACCGACGTGGTCCATAATTTCATGGAGGCTAACGCCCTCGAGGGCCAGCGACACAGCCGCCCCACTACGAAACCCATGGATGGTGAGGTTCTGATTTGACAATCGGCTACTACACGAGGCAGTATAAAGTTTTAACCTTGCCTGGGCAGCTGAAGATTCTAGAGAACGCGGACTAACAGAATTTGACCTGGTTACCGAGCGAAACAAGAAGCCTGGTGCTAGTTGAATTCCTAAAGAACTGCTTATTTTAAAATACATCTCAAGCCCCCTTACTGGACAGACCAATCTATTTGAGCCTCTTTTGAAGGCAAATACATTTGAATCACCCGATCTCAAAGTCTTAGTCCAGATGCGGTTAAGGTGGCTGAACACAGTTTCACTGTACCTATGCGTCATTCATTGTCATTTTAAAACCACTAACGTCTGGGCGCCCAAAATTGGCGAGGCATACGACTAAACAACAAGCTATATATTTTGATATTTTTGTTGAGCTTTTAGGGTGTTGCCATGGCAACACGGTGGATTGAAAATCAGCCTGCAATATTTGGTTTCTTTTATTTTCAGAAAATCTAGTCATTAGATTTTGTCCATCATTTGTCTCCAGTAAACTCGTAAAAATATTTGCATGTTAACACTGGTCTCATGTAATTTGGACAGAGGGATCTTCCGTAATTTGTGGTTTAATATGTTTGCGTTTTGTAAAAATCTCCTCTGTTAGATTTCAAATTTTTGATGGCAGGTGAGTTCGGCATATTCGAAACTATTATTGTGCCAAATTTCATGAAATTCTAATGAGTAGTTTCGTAGAAATCAGCACGTTTCCGAGGAAAGTCGCTAAAACATACAGTCACAATTTTTTGGTCAACTGCGCATGCGTTGCATTTGACTGGGTTCTCGATCCAAAGATAAAAGCGACCAAAAAGGCAGTGTATTTCTTCAATGGTTCTATATATTATCTATTGATTCAACAAACATTTTTACGTACAAAAAATTGTTTGATTTTAAGACGAAAAACAACACTTTCGCGATCCACGCTGAGCAAAATAAAATGATCGCTGAACAGGCGCCACGTTTGTTTTTCTCAAAACTCTGCGCGCGCTGACTCACGTAAGCAGCTGAAATTGAAGAGCGCGCGCAAACTGTGTTCAGCCACCTTAAACAGAAACCCAGAGTTGTCAGGGAAATGGAGAATATCAGACCCTCTAATTTGTAACATATCCGCTGCGCGATCCCCAGCAAAAAACAAAGCCTTAAATAGTGCCTGGTCTCTGGCATAAATAAAAATCTGAATAGCGGACAATTCCGAGCTATCTAATAACAATCCTTCCAAATAACTAGAAATAACTGCCAAATCAGCTAACAGTATGGGTTCTGCCTGACGAGGGGTAACTCTCCCCTTCAGCTGTTCCTCTCTAATGTCAGCTAGATACGCCTTGACCAAACGACACGCCGCTGGGTTTCCTACTCCAAGCAATGAGTGCCACTCAGATCCTTTACCGTTCTCTGTAAAAATAGCACGTAATTTCCCGATCAGGGAGTCCACCGTTCCAAACGCTAACCGCGTAGGACAAGCACAGGTGAGCCCCGAATTACCCAAAGCTGGGCAAGTCGGCCCATGGACTTTTGTCTTCCCTTTCTTATCCTTCCAGACCAGAAACGCAATGACATCACACGGGAGAGCCGAGACCAAGCTCTTTGGAGTTGTCAGGCTTGCCAGAAAGTGAGTAAACTCCCGTTCCAACGCTGCCTTTTGTTTGGCATATCTGGAGGAGGAACGCCGCTGCACAAGTTCCTGAACACGGTGATGAATTCCATCCTCGTCAAGTACCAATTTTGTCTGGGGATTTAAGTGGCTATCCACAAACGTCCTCCGTTGATAACCACATTGTTGGCAGAATTGAAAAGTTTCATCGTTTGGGTAATTACACTTGGGACATGCCACCGCAGGAGCAAATAATCTGGGAACTCTAGGAAGCGACTGCAAAGAGAAAGGAAGGAAAGCCTCTTAGAAGAGTCTTGAAAATTAAAGACGAGATACTCTTACTGCCCACAAAGTAGCTGGGCAGGGGACATGAATGTAACCTGACGCCGAGGGAGAGAGTAGGGCATGTCTTTCACCCTGTTTGGCAATGCATAACTTGCCCTCGCAGCGAGCCATCAGCTCCGGCCACCAGTAATGACGAGGAGTAAACTCTGGGACAATAATAGTGAAAGGGATCTTGAATGGAACCAAAAACTTCAATATTGGACCAATGAGCCCAAAAGGGGGAAAAACATATGGGTTGGACATATGCCTCGCAGAACTCAGATCCTGACTAAAGAGGTTCACACCCTGAGAACATGGACTCGGAAAAGGGGAGAAGTGCGGCAGAGGCAAACCATCTTTCCCCCTCATCGTATTTGAATCTAGAGCCATTAGGTCAAAGAGTGACCTGATTCGCCACCAAACACTTGATCCACTATCGCAAAAACGTCATCGGACAACTTCGAGTCAGACCGAGACAAGCGGCGCGAAGGGGCATCTGCCTTGTTCTTCTGGGATTCGACATATTGCAGATTAAGCTGAATATTGCGGGACGATACCACAAAGAATAACTCTTTCGTAACTCTCGTTAGCTGGAGGGACGTCTTGCCCCCTTGCCCCTCCAAGGCAGCAATCATCACGCGGCTGTCAACAAGCACACCCAATCTGCAATTGCAGATTTCCTGTGGGAACGCCTTTATAGCATGGACCAGCGCTAACATTTCCTTTGAGGAAATAAATAGCTCCCTCTGTTCATCATTCCAGTAGTCTCCAAAACTCTGATCCCCAGACGAACCATGAACTACGCACCCCCAACCGTGGCCAGATGCGTCCGTTGAGAGGGTGACAACAAAGTGTTTTTCTTGTCTCCAGGGGAGCGACTCGCGCCAGTCGTCCAGAAACCGCCAATGCAAGTCTTCCTCTCTTTGAAATTTGTTCAAAGACACAAAACCTCTGTCATTCGCTGATGCAACAGCTTTACTTATCTCCCTGATAAAAAGTTTCGCCGCCGGTACCGACAAAGAAAAAGATACACACTTTCCTTGGAAGCGCTGAAGTGTCTTTAGGGATATTTGCGACTTAGAGGAGAGGATATGCTCCCTCAGTACTGCAAAGGAGTCAATCTTGGAACGAGGTATCGGGAAGGATTGCTTCTCAGAATCGACAATAAGGCCAAGGAACTCCAGTACTGTAGTTGGCCACAGGATAGACTTCTTTATACCAATGGTATAACCCAGATCAATTAATACAGATAATACCACGTATAAAGCTGCCTTTGCCGCATCCATTCGGTACTGTGCTGGTCTCTTCGCAGGTAGAAGTGACCAAGGGCCTTGGGAGGTCAACAACTCTCCATTTAATCGGTCATCAATGTAAAGGGAGCAAGGAACACCCTGCGCCCTAAGGGAACCAGTCGCAGCTAATCCGATAGTGTGATAGACGTACGGCGAGATCTTCCAACAAAAGAGCAATGTAGAGCATACAAACCATAACCCTCCAAAACTGAAACCAAAGTATGACCGAGAATTCACAGATAAAAGGACGTGGTCGTAACCAGATTTATCGTCACACTTCGTCATGAATGACGACTGATAAACGTAACGAGGGACATCTGCAAGCTTGTCCAGTGTAAAGGGCATGTCCCTCATCCATAAATTCAGGAATCTTGCGTCAATGCACAACCTAGGCTTGGTAGGTTCCACGGTCAAAGGCAAGACTAAATGAGGGGGAGCATCTTTCCCCACTATTCCCCAAACTTGAAATGCCCCTGTCAGAAGGCGATTAAGGATCTCCTGGGAAACGAAGTCAGAAAACGGTCTACAAGAGGGGTGGTTGGAAAACCGTTTTCCAGGAGGTAGATCTGACGAGTATCTGCATTTCTTAAACAGCCCATGAAATGGTTGAGAGAAGTCCAAGATGTTAACCTTATTCCGTATCCAGTCTCCAATCCGTTCTTCCAGGGGATGGCCTTTTAGAATATTTCCCCACGCACCAACATTTTGATGCAGGCCGCCAACCCAAAAATTATCGGGGTCTCTTAATCGTAAATTCTGTAGATCTGGAGATACACCCGACGAGATTACATCTTTCCAATCGGTCAGTGCTGCCAGCCCCTCCTGATCGGGAACCCCGGAAATATTCACCCACTTGAACGACCGTCGCTGTTTAATTTCAAGTGCACGATTTCGAAACTCCATCCACGGGTCTGAACGTAAAACATTTCCATTTCATCAAGCGGGATTATCTTTCTCTTATGTCCCACCATCTAACGAGAGGTGAAGAAAAAAAATAGAGTTTAAACAGGGATCACGCAACGCGAGAAATGGAAGAGCACCAAACCAGCGACTACAAGAAAGCAAATCCCGGGGTTCCCGATCAGGAGGGAGCAACTTCAGCACGTCTGAAACAGAACGTCTGGTGGCTACCGAGAGGTACGGTAAACCAACAGGAGTCACTCACCCCGACCAAGAAAAGGGTAAAACGAACCTATACCCAACCGAAAAGGGCTACAAGGTGCGAAGGGAAATAGCTTAGTGCAATTAAATAAAACGCGAATGACACACCGAGGATTGGCAACCAATGCAATATTTATTAATAGATTAACTTGAGAATCCAGACAATTCATCACACAAATTAGAACTAAGGTAACTGAAAGAAAAACTAAAGCAAGAAAAAACTGCGCGAACACTCCCGAACCATCCCATCTCCGATTGATAGTACAATATCTCCTACTCACAATCTAAAGCTAAATTTCACAAATTATTGTTCATCAACGAAAGGGCCTTAAACACGAGGATCCGTTTTAGGTTGTTCGTGAAGGCCACCCACGAACCTTCCTCTTTTGGGTGGATTACCAGCCTGCCTGAAATTACAAAATCGCTGGTAATGCCCAAACTGACCACATGCATAGCATCTGACAGAAGCTCGGTTTCCACGCCCTCGACTTCTTCCACGGAAAGGTTCCGCCGCTTTCATAGCCTTCTCAACTTTAGTTATGGAATCCAACACCTTCTCATCCGCCTTGTCGCCAAGCAATGCCCGCAGGAACTGTTTAAATTGAGAATCCGGGACTCTAATCCTCTCCTGCATCGCCCTTAGAACGGCATTGAAAAATGCCGACTTAGGGTGGCCAGACTCCTTCGCCACAATCTTTAAGCTGATTAGATAATCTAAAGCCCTTTCTTTGGTGAAGGTCGGAGCCCGAATAAACAACTGCAACTGTTCCAGTACGGAATCTACGGTGGCTTTCTGAGCGTTTTCCAAAGCGTCTAATCTGCGCCTCACCAGCTCAGGAAAATCAACACCACCCTAAATAGCAAAATCAAAAGATTAAAGCTGACATCGGCTAATCATTTTACAAAGAAAGCATCTCCCATCACCATTTCCTACCTTCTGTCCCCTTTTTATATCTTAGTCAACCCTATGAAAATGCACATAAACAGTCATAAAGCAAAATGTTATTGTATTACAATTACTGTTATATTACAATTATTATGTTGTTAATTTAATTTATTGGCGTTAGATAATTACAATATTAGACCATTATCGTTAATGCGTAAATAAAATAAAAAATATAAGGACCAAAGGACCACATATAACCCGCAATAACACAGCTAAAAATAAAAAACCGTGAAGACCACGATAAGTCTCACAAAAAGATGACCCCTATACAGGTATTTGCGGACGCTTTTGAAATCCTGAACGACATCAATAAGACAAAAACCGGCCCCATTTTAGGCAACAGCAAAGCATGAATAGTTACGGCCACCTGAGGCAAACCCCACTGGGAGCTGAGTACAAGAGGCAATTAGAACTTAACAAATATTACCGAACCAGAACCTTACAAGCAAATTCATAAACACCTCTCACGGCTTTCGGCATTTCAACAAACAAATTCAAAACAAGCCAAGACACCTCGTTTCGGTAAATCACAGTATAACACATGAAAAGGAGTCTCGCCGCAAAGACTTGTCAGAACAATTCTCTATAAAAGGTATAAAAATTCTTTTTTAACAACTGAATGAAAAACACAAACGAAAAACCCACAGGCAAGACGAACAAACAGACATTTGCGTCTTAGACAGGTTTTATGAACAGATTAAAACAGACGAAAATAAAATAATTACACTGCTTAGGCAAAAACACACATGAGTAATCACTCCTCGCAGGCAGATCTACCAAAAAACTCGCCTTTTCATGCCAAAATCATTACAATCACTACACTTTAAGCAATTAAAAGCAGCATCTCAATAAGGCGCCAGGCAGCAATACACATCACAGGTAAGTCTAACACGTGGAAAAAATCTCGCCACTACGACAAAACCACAGGCAAAAATATTCACAATCATAGTCAATATCAACCTTTGCTTATTTAAAACAATTGCCACGCCGCCACAAGCAACACCACACAGGCAAGGCTAGTTAACACGTGAAAATACTTCAGCCACTTCAGGCAAAACCACACAGGCAAAAAATCTCACAATTCCCGACGCCGCCACAGGCAACACCACACAGGCAAAATAAAAAACCACACAGGAAAATACTGCCGCCACTTCAGGCAAAAACCACACAGGCAATTCACGCAATTTTCAGCGCCGCCTCAGGCAACACCACACAGGCAAATTTACCCCACAGGTAATACTGCCAACACTTCAGGAAAAACCACACAGGCAATTCAAGTAATTTCTAACGCCGCCCCAAGCAATACGGCACATAAGCAAATTTTACCCCACAGGTAAGACTAGCCGACTAGAAATTATCCCGCCGGACAGTCAAACAAATTCTAGATACTTTACTGCTCATGCAAAAATGAACAAGCACAACTTGGGGTATCTCGCCACTACATGCAAACTAAGGACAAACACGAGGAATTTAACTAGTCTGCGGCACGAAACGAGCTAAAGCCCCGAAAAGACTAAACGAAGGTGAGAACTTAACGTACCTCATCCTGAACTTGTCCAGCGACAACTTGTTGCGCTTCCACCGCTGGGACAACTGCTGGGGCGACTGCCGGAACAACTGCTGGAGCAACCGTCGGGGCAACCGCTTGAGGAGGGTTCACAACTTGTTGAACAACTTCAACCGGGACGGCTTGAGGTACTTGTTCGGCATCAGCCATGAGGTCAGCTGGGTAGAACCTTGAACGCGCCTCGCTAAACTAGATTTGAGCTCGCAGCCTCAAGTTGAGTGACAGGGTGTGGCACAATGCAATCTATTATATAGCATATTCAAATAATCCCAAGGGAGTTAATTACCAATGCAAACTAAGTTTGCATAGCGTGTACTTGCGAGCGAGTTGACTTGCGCTGGGTGGTCAAACGTTGACGCAGGTTGGCATTTTCCAACTTGATTTGAGTTGTCACAACGGCGCTTCTTTCAACGTGAAAACGGGCCCGACATACCGCAAAATGCCGGCATAAAGCCCTGGGGTTTTACAACTTCGTAACGGGTCTTCGTTGGGCTTATGAGCGGGGAGCTTTACCTTATATCATAAAATAACAGTTTCGCAATGAGCTGCTAAGAAATAAGCTGAGACTAACATACAGCATTATTAAAATACGTGGTATCGGGTTGTAATAATATTGGCGAGCGAAGCGAGTGGAGCGCGGACTGACAAAGGGCTTAAGGGAGGGAGGAAGGGGAGAGGGGGCGTTGGGAGGAAGGGGGGGGGGGGGGGGTCGAAGGGAGGGAGGAAGGGTGCAGCGGAGCCTCCTAAAATATCTTAAACTGCTGTTTTGCTATAGTAAAGAAGGACGCAACAAAGATAGATTTTTGAGATACGAAAATTAATGATGAGTGGATATTCAATATGAATGTGAAACTCGTTACCAATAGATTTATTCCAGAAAGGGTTAAGATTTTCATCTTTTAGTATCTTCTCGTTTCGATGGATGGCGGATAACAAACGTTTTAATAGTATTCCAATGCTATGAGATATAATATATCACGCCTCAAAGAAAAGAAAACACGCTGAAAAGGTATACAGGAAATGCTTACTCACATCTTAAGAATAGGTATCTTAAATTTCTTTTAACACTTTGCTCTCTTCCTTCCGCAAACAACGTGCCGCCGAGACTTGATAGGGAAATCCACTGGGCAAAGTGAGTGCAGGGGCAGAAGATGAGAAGATCGATCGAGCAGGCACCGTATCTTGGTTGTTTTGAGCCTGTACTCACGTTATGTTTTTTAATTTTTTTGTGAATAAAGCGGTTTTTAATTGAATGTCGTAAACTATTTCGAAATTGCTTTGGTTTTGCATTTTTCGAAGTAAAAACCAATTGTGACTTACTCCCACGCATTTTCCCGCGTTTGGCGGTGGCTTTATGTATTTGGCTGCATGTTGTGATTGGTCAAGATGATTATTTTGAAAACTCAATTGAAAACTGCTCTAGTATAAGTTCTTTTTAATCACATTTAATTCAGTCTCTTGACTACGACATATTGATTTTAACTAAAAGTTCCTTCTTTTTCTTTTTATTCTTCTTGTTTTCTTTTCGTTTTCTTTTTCATTGTAATAGAAAATTTAACTACAGGGTAGTGAACTCGGTGACTAATGACACTGTTCTTTAATTTACCTTGGACAACACTTAAACGTCTTACAAAAGAAAATAACAGAACAAAACAAAACAAGAACAATGCTGTCTTAGAAAGACAAAGCAGAGATACTCAATGCCAGAATAACACAAGTCACAGCAAATGACCCCACGTGATTTGCTGTGTTTTTGGTGGGTGGCTGCATTCCAGCGGACCTTGCCTCCATGATCAAGTTGTGCTTTTTTGGTGACACTCCTGTGTGGCTGTGTTTCAAGGTCGAGTTCAGGCCTGAACTTGCGTCGTCGTTGTTTCGCCAAGCCCACACAATCCAAACTTCAGTATTAACCTGCAAATAAAAATGAGAACAACAAAAAAATAATTCGAATTTGTCGCATTCAACCGACTCATAAACTCGTACCCAGATCTTACTCGTGCTTGTGATGCTGCCTGACTGTGGGAGATCTGGGAACGAGATCAGCCAACTCAAAGACAGCATTGCATATTCAACAGGTAGGTCACCGCCGCCGTGGTTGTATATTTCTGGGCAGTTAGTCTGAGTCTTGGAAGTGACTTTCTTAAGACTCTACTTCATTTGGTATGAGGCCGTAAAAAGAACAGAGGGATCTTTATTGGAGCAATTTTGCAGTTAAAAACAGACTACGAGGAAAGAAAACCGTTTCGTCGAGTTCAGTAAAGAAAGACAACGGAAAAACGTTGTGACCATGCAATACTGAAATTAAAAATACGTTTTAGCTCACATGAGAAAAAATGTGTTCTAGTGGTAAGAACATTTTGTAACATTCCTTCCACGAGAGCAAAAAATCCATATCTTCTCACTATCTACGAATGATTCGATTTAGCGTCCCGGGCGCTTATTCACTTTTGGTAGCTCAAGGGAGGGCGCTTATTGGAGAGGGGGCGCTTATTGGAGAGGGGGCGCTTATTGGATAGGGGGCGCTTATTAGAGAGGGGCGCTTATTAGGAAGAGGACGCTTGTTGGAGAGGGGGCGCTTATTGGAGAGGGGGCGCTTATTGGAAAGGGGGCGCTTATTAGAGAGGGGCGCTTATTAGGAAGAGGACGCTTGTTGGAGAGGGGGCGCTTATTAGAGAGGGACCGCTTATTGGAGAGGGGGGCGCTTATTAGAGAGGGGGCGCTTATTGGACAGGAGGGGCTTATTAGGGAGGGGGCGCTAATTGGAGAGGGGGAGCTTATTAGGAAGGGGAGGCTTATTAGAGAGGGAGCACTTATTGGAGAGGGGGCGCTTATTAGAAAGGGAGCGCTTATTGGAGAGGGGGCGCTTATTAGGGAAAGGGTTCTTATTGGAGAGGGGGCGCTTATTAGAGAGGGGGCGCTTATTGGAGAGGGGGCGTATTGGAGAGGGGGCGCTTATTGGAGAGGGGGCGTTTATTGGAGAGCGGGTGCTTATTAGAGAGTGGGCGCTTATTGGAGAGGGGGCGCTTTTTGGAGAGGGGGCGCTTATTAGGGAGGGGACGCTTATTGGAGAGGGGCGCTTATTGGAAAGGGGCGCTTATTGAAGAGAGGGCGCATATTAGAGAGGGGTCGCTTATTGGAGAGGGGGCGCTTATTAGAAATTTCTCAAATGTTTTACCTGAAAAAGTGTAGAAACTCTGTACCGTAATGATTCGATTTAGCGTCCCGGGCGCTTATTCACTTTTGGTAGCTCAAGGGAGGGCGCTCATTGGAGAGGGGGCGCTTATTAGAGAGTGGGCGCTCATTAGGGAGAGGGCGCTTATTGGAGAGGGAGCGCTTATTAGGGAGGGGCGCTTATTGGAGAGGGGGCGCTTATTAGGGAGGGGGCGCTTATTGGAGAGGGTGCGCTTATTTCTTTTTTGACAAAAACATGCGAGCGTGAAAAAATACTTTAATAAACAATAACAGAAAATGTGCAATTCACATAGTCAGAATATAATTCACTATACTTCAATGTCTTCAATGTCACTTTCTTTGATAACATAGCTTTTCATGGGAAGGTGGAGCTTATTAGAAAGAGGGCGCTTATTAACAAAACGAGGGCGCTTATTAAAAGGGGGGGGGGGGGGGGGGGGGGCTTATTGGAAGGAGGGCGCTAAATCGAAGCATTAAGTTAATTTAGTTTTTGTAAAATTTACCACATGTTACTTGTTATCCTTCGAGATTATACGTAGGCAAACGTGCCGCTTTTTTCGCTTCGACCAGCACTTCACACGGTCATAATTCAGGATACACGACTCTTACCGTGAACTGAACATCTTTGTTGTCTGCGGCTGTCGTGACTTCCCTTTTGAACTGCACATTGGTATATCCGTTATTTTCAGTAGCCTTTATGAGACTGTAATCCGGAGTTGGATCTCTTGCTGGCGTCCCTGTGGTGCTGCTCTGGTAGCCCTGTCGATAAACATCAAAGCACCACTTTGCAATAAATAATAGACACTTAATAACCGGAGACTCGAGGGAAACAGTGAATGGCCGTTTTTATACTAGAGACGCATTATCCGTCTGGACGAACTTGGGCAAACATTTGTTGTTCGTCTGGTTATTCGTCTCTAGTATAAAGACGGGCACAAGACGCATTATCCGTCTGGACGAACTTGGGCAAACATTTGTATAGTTCGTCTGGTTATTCGTCTCTAGTATAAAGACGGGCACAAGACGCATTATCCGTCTGGACGAACTTGGGCAAACATTTGTATAGTTCGTCTGGTTATTCGTCTCTAGTATAAAGACGGGCACAAGACGCATTATCCGTCTGGACGAACTTGGGCAAACATTTGTAGTTCGTCTGGTTATTCGTCTCTAGTATAAAGACGGGCACAAGACGCATTATCCGTCTGGACGAACTTGGGCAAACATTTGTAGTTCGTCTGGTTATTCGTCTCTAGTATAAAGACGGGCACAAGACGCACTATCCGTCTGGACGAACTTGGGCAAACATTTGTATAGTTCGTCTGGTTATTCGTCTCTAGTATAAAGACGGGCACAAGACGCATTATCCGTCTGGACGAACTTGGGCAAACATTTGTAGTTCGTCTGGTTATTCGTCTCTAGTATAAAGACGGGCACAAGACGCATTATCCGTCTGGACGAACTTGGGCAAACATTTGTAGTTCGTCTGGTTATTCGTCTCTAGTATAAAGACGGGCACAAGACGCATTATCCGTCTGGACGAACTTGGGCAAACATTTGTAGTTCGTCTGGTTATTCGTCTCTAGTATAAAGACGGGCACAAGACGCATTATCCGTCTGGACGAACTTGGGCAAACATTTGTAGTTCGTCTGGTTATTCGTCTCTAGTATAAAGACGGGCACAAGACGCATTATCCGTCTAGACGAACTATCTTTCTTAGTGCGTCGTTCAAGACGCATTTGGAAAGATAGTTCGTCTAGACGGATAGTGCGTCTTGTGCCCGTCTTTATACTAGAGACGAATAACCAGACGAACTACAAATGTTTGCCCAAGTTCGTCCAGACGGATAGTGCGTCTCTAGTTGTTCGTCCCGTCTTTACACTAGACGCATAACATAACAGACGCATTATTCGTCTGGACGGATAATGCGTCTCTAGTATAAAAACGGCCAATGTTGTTTCTCGAGAATCTCGATGTTTCCCGAGACGAAGTCGAGAGAAACATCGAAATTCGGGGGAAACAAAATTCACTGTTTCCTGACGGATGTGTTATATAACTGTCTTCATCGTTATATAACTTTCTTCATCGTGGAAACAAACACAGTTTCAAAAACGCGCCGAGCACTCGAGGTAAACATCAATCGCATCATAATCATGCCACCTTTTGTCACGGTCTGATCACGTGCGCTAGCGGGCAACAGTGCACTGTTACCCTCTGACGTCAAAAATGTTGCCCGCTTTCGCAAATGTTGCCCGCTCATGAACGTTTGGCGGGAAACAGTTTGTTAGATGTCATGTGACCATGAATCAACCATTGAACGCGCGCGTTGTATTGAGGAAAACTTCAGAAATATAGCAATTGGGTTTCCTATACGTCATTTCGTTCTTCGATATTGGCAAAGTTGCAAAAACGCATCAGCACTATGGTGGAGGGCTCCGAAATATTACTAAAATTTTTAGGTTTGAAGGTTTTAAAGGCGCTAGGTCACAAGAAATTGCTTTTTTGGTCAGAAACTGCTTAAGTTCTTGATAAGTACCTTACTCAAATTTCACTTTCTTATGTTGTGATGATTTTTTATAAGCTGCTTACATTTTTCAAGTTACAATTCATTTCCATCCTGGCCATATCTAGCCTTACTGTTGTTATGCACCAATAAAGTAGTTGTCAACAAAACTGGATAATTGTTTGTAGGTTTCTTTGACAGAAATACGTCTTTAGGCTTTTTAAAGTGATACTAAACGTTGTTTACATGTATCGAATAGTCCCTTTCTCTTTCCCCGTGGTAACTTGTAAAAAATAGAGAAGATATTGTATTGAGCGGAAAAGAGTCAAATTTGACTCCGCCCTGTGGATATAATTCCATAGAGTCAATTTATACACCTGCATTCTTTAACTACGAACGCAACACGACGCCGATAAAAGAAAACTAAACATTTACAGCCGATTTTACTGCAGTGTGTAGACCCGTGTTTCTCAAAAATGATTCGTCGGTCGCCGGCTATGATTCACTCGTCATGGTCCGCACATGATCAGATATTATGTAAAGAAAATTCACACATGAACTGAGAGCTTTTTAGATAATTTATCAATGTGTATTTGCCACCGTAAATTTTCATCAATAAATACTCCAAGCGATTTGACAGAGGAAACTTGTTCTATTGGAATATTATCAATCAAGAGCTCAGGTGGGTTTGACAAAGTACTTAATTTTTGTCTAGAACCAATTAGCATGAATTCAGTTTTAGCAGTGTTCAAAGTAAGTTTGTTAGAGATAAGCCACTTGTTTAGATTATCCAAGTCGTGGTTCAGGTTTAACTGTATTGAATTCACATCAGCGTCCGCATAAGTGATGTGAGTGTCATCAGCATACATTCTAGGCTGGCATAATGTTAGGCAGTTTGGCAAGTCGTTAATGTATATGAGAAATAAAAGGGGGCCTAGGATTGTTCCCTGCGGTACCCCAAGAATTAGACCTTTTGTCCCTCCATCTACTCTTCATTATATATACAACGCGCTAATTCAATCTCACTTCAATTACTGCAATCTTGTTTGGGGTAATTGTGGTAAAACTTTATTTGACAGGCTACAGAAGCTTCAGAACCGTGCCGCTCGTGTTTTAACGTTTTCTAGCTATGATGCGGACGCCAACTGCCTAATTAGACAACTCGATTGGAAAGATTTGAGCACACAGTTTCAAATACAGAAAATCTTAATGGTTTACAAGTGTTTAAATGGTCTTGTTCCTGAATACCATTCCTCTAAATTTGTTAAACGAAATGAAATGCGCTATTCCCTGAGGGACTCTGATAACAAACTAGTCGTCCCGTTCCCACGAACTAATTACATGAAAAACAGCTTTAGTTATAGCGGAGCAGTTCTCTGGAACAGCCTACCCTGTCATATGAGAGAAATGGAATCTCTAGGTCAATTTAAACGATCAGCTTATCTGAATTTTTAATGTAAACTACACACGGCATTCATGAAAAACAGGTTTATTTAGATTAGTTGTAGTTAGCTTTGTAATTTGTTTAGGCTAGTTAGGTTAGCTAGGTTAGGTTTCCTGATGATTTTACCGTGTTTAAATAAAGATTTACAGTTTACAGTTTACAGTTTACAGTTTACAGTCCACAAAGTAAATACTGAAATGAAATGATAGACTGTTCAAAACGATAGTCCGGGGACGCGTCGTAACAACTTGACCAAATATAAAACATAAAACTAAAAACACAGACTCGATAGACTCACATCAAGATATGGCGTGTTAGAGGCAAAACATAAAACATAAAACATAAAACTAAAAACACAGACTCGATAGACTCACATCAAGATATGGCGTGTTAGAGGCAACCCCACCAACAGCCATATCGTAATTGACTATCCTTTTGCCATCAGCAGATTCAGTAAAACCCACTGCACACCAGCCGGCCGTTTTGCAAGTCATGTTGAAAATCAATTTGTTGTTGTTATACGCCCATTGCAGCTTGAACATTCCATTAGCAAATTCGGCGTTGGCATAATTCAATGAATCCACTTTGTGAACAGCATAAGGCAACAAGATTAATACCAAGAAAGCATTGATTTGACACGGGAACTCCATGAATGCAGCTGTGTTTCAGTACTCTGATCTGAATAACACTGGGGTATCGGAAGACCATTACAAGTAGGTGTTTACGTATGTTGTTGCGCAAATTGGGCTATTTTTATCTTATCGGGAGATCATTAAAAGTCATTGAGTTATTTTAAAAATACAGTTTACTTACATTGTGCGTAAATTGGCCTATTTTTATCTTATAAATTCCGTAGTTATCACCAGTGAGGGAATAAATTTATATTCATATATTGACTTTGTCCTTTCCATCTTTTAATACCATAACTGGAACTTGCCTGCGAACACGCCCACTTTTAGCAGCGCTCGAAACCCGCCAAGGGGGATGGTTTAATAAGCGAAACGATAATAAAGCCTGAATGCAGGTTAAAAGTAACCAAAGAAATAAAATCAAACTTAACAATATCATTTGCCCAGTGTATATTTTACTGGAACAGCGGAGTATACTAAACTTTTTCTTGTATTGTAGTATCGGCTTTTCAGCCCCCGTCTCACTGAAAGGGAATATAATTTATAAGTGTAAGTGGATCAGACGCTCCTGATCATACAGATCCTACAAAAATAACTTAAAATGAGGACTTGTTGTAGTATCAGCTTGTTCGACAATAACCACTGTATTAACTTTGAATGACGATGAAGAAATCGAAGTTTATTGATCGTTTTCATCTACATAAGCGTTTGTTTTTCTAGCTTTGAGAGCAACACAAGTTCGAGATAAGATTTCGTGAGAATGCCAAATGAGACGAACTGGCAACATTTTGAAGCTTGAAAATCTTAACAACCGAGTTATGGGGAAAATAATATTTAGAAAATTATAAAACTTTGTATGCGTCCGCCACTTTGGTGTACTACTTTGGTACACCAACATGGCGGCCGAGTTTGCATTTTGAAATACAGCCATTTTTTATAATTTTTTCTGTACAATTCAAAGGTCAAAAGACCTCGGTAGTTTCTTGGTGTTGCGGATGGTGTGATCACCAAATGCCGTAAAACAAAAGATTCAAATGACACTGAACAATACTCACACCACAATATAAAAGCTAACCAACAATGGCTTCCGCAACACCAAGAAACACCCAAGACCTCCGATTTGCATCTTTGCTTTAGAAAAAGTTAAAAATGCTAGAACATGAAACTTGGCATGATGTGATTACTATTACTGATATAAGAACCTGTTAAAACAAATAAATGAACAAATATAGTCGAACGAAAACTGCAAATTAAACAAAACGCACACTGCAAATGAAATTAAAACCTATCGCACGCATGTGCATGAGTAGGAATGAAACCTAGTTTATCGCGAAGGTTCGGCGCATTTTTAGTTTGGTGATGTGCCAGATGGCGTCTCATTACCAACTAGATGAAATTCACGAGGTTATCCGCGAAGAAGTTGCACGTATACTTCGTTCCCCGTCAACAGGTACGAAAAAAGAAAATAGCTTCTCTCGACCGCGACGCCGTGTTTTTACTTCAAAAGTGTTCGAAAAAAAGTGCGAATTAGAACTGGAAACTAGGTTTCGGCCCTACTCGTGCACATACGCGCGCATAGTTTTTTTTCATTTGCAGTGTGCGTCTTGTTTCCGGCCAACTGCAGTGTTTGTTTGAGTTTATTTGTAGCGTACGTTAGTTTGACATTTATTTGAAGTGTGCGTTCGACTTCTTGCAGTGAGCATCTGACTTTAATTTGCAGAATGTGGTTTAACTTTTATTTGCAGTGCGCGTTCGACTTAAATTTGTGTGGTTGATTTTTATTGTGTGCGTGTTTATACACTTAGTTTATTTTTAGTGTGCGTTCGACTTTATTCGCGGCAAGTTTTAATAATTTACGGAACACGAGGGGTTTTTAAAGCATTTAGAAAATGGAAGACGTGAAGTAGCAAACTTGACGACCCAAAGTCGCCGAGCTTCGTTGAGACTATACATATGAAACTACAACGGTAAGGCCGTTTGTACATATGCTGAATGTTATCATACTTAAAAATACGAGAAAACAAATCGGTAGCTTTATACGAGTCGAAAAAACTTGAATATCTTGAAATTCACTAATTAGGCACTATAAACATCTTGTTATTTCTTTGCTTATAGTTTTTGCTGGGAGTTTCCGATCCTTTCCTGATTATTTAGCAAAGTTTTCGGTTGTATCAAGCCTTCAAATAATAGAGTGCGATTGTAGCCTTATTTCAGCGTACTTGCAACAGCTAAGGCAAATACGCAAGCATATAATATTTGGAAGTTTAAATTCAGCAGTCGAATGTGCAGCAATTTCTGTGGAATTTATTGAGCTTAATTAGAAAAAAATCTGTCGTTGTTTGATGAAAATATTCGCGTTTTCTGAAAAAGCGGGGTTTTCTGAAAACGCTTGTAACTTTTAATCGCTTATCTCATTTGCACTAAAATTTAAAGTCCTGTATAATTTAAATACTACTTTATCATCCTACCAAAACGTACAAAAATCAGTTGAGGCTTAATTACCTGCCGAAAATTCGATTTATAAAAGGGAGCCTCCGCGCCATTAAATAGCCGCAGGTCACCTTAAAATAATTGTATTATCTTAAGTTATTGTTATTTAAAAAGCTACATCTCTATCCTCCTTGAAATGCAATACACAGACGGCCAAAACGAGAATAGCGTAAGTCACAACATGTGACTCCGCGACACTTCCTGCATTCTTCAAAGTGGGCGTTGGACCAGAGCCAGACGGCTGCATGATGGTAACGGACGGATCTATCATGGTAGCGGACGGCTCTATCATGGCAGCGGACGACTCTATCATGGTAGCGGACGGCTTTATCGTGGTAGCGGACGGCTTTATCATGGTAGCGAACGGTTGCATGATGGTAGCGGACGGATCTATCAAGGTAGCGGACGGCTGTGTCATGGTAGCGGACGGCTGTATCATAGTAGCAGACGGCTCTTTCATGGTAGCAGACGGCTGCATCATGGTAGCGGACGGCTCTATTGTGGTAACGGACGGCTGCATCATGGTAGCGGACGGCTGCATCATGGTAGCGGACGGCTCTATCATGGTAGCGGACGGCTGTATTCCAGCGGACATTGCCTCCATGATCAGGTTGTACTGTGGTGATACTATCCCTCTGTTAGGATGAGCGTGAATATAGAAAGTATCACTGCTGCCAAGAGCCCACACTATCCAAACTTGAGTATCGTTCTGTAAATGAAATAGAAATGGAAAAGTCATAAGTCATGGTATATTCCTTGGATTGCGTACATAGTCGTCATCGCAATGAGCCATGCTAGTCAGCGAGAAACACAGAACAATATATATTCTGTGAGCCCACAGGATCCAAACTTGAGTACTATTCTGTGAATTAGCCCTCGGACGTACAAGTTGGGGGGGATGGGCCCGGGTGGGGTTGGATGCCTTAAGATTTTTCTCCGATTTTAACAAGAGCATTTATTGTCAGCACTTTTTGTCCTCAATAACTGTTCATGTACACCTGAGAAATACTTTGGCAAAGTTTGGTGAGAATCGGTTGTTGTGGTGATGAGATATGCATGACGTCATGAGTAGCATGAGGTCAAGCCATTTTGAATAAAAAATTTTCAATTTCCTCACAGCTCATAACCCGCATAACCCATAATGTATTTTATTGTCGTCAAAATACTCCAAAGTTGCTGTAAGGACAAAAAGTTGCCAAACGTTGCCGAGCAACTTGTAGCTACAATATCAGACACAATTACTTAAAACACTGCTCAAGGTGAGAATTCGCTATGCAATGTGCTCAATCCAATGTGCTTGGCTCTCCCTCCTCTTCAATGTTGAGTCAAACTACTCTTAACCGTTTCAGGTCATTACTGTCAACAATGTGGAGTTCTAGAACGACCGAAAGAAGTGTTTGAAAAATTGTGTCCGATCTTGTAGGCTACACCCATGGACGACAACACGACTCTTACCATAAACTGGACATCTCTGTTATCTTCTGTCGTGGCATTTCTGTAAAACTCCACATTGGTAAATCCGTTCTCTTCACTTACCTTGATGAGCTTATAATCGGGAGTGGTGTCTGTTGGTGGCCGACCGGTGGTAGTGCTCTGGTAATCCTGATGGCAAAAAGCGCTACCTTGCAATAAATGATGATGTTAAATATATATCATTCAGTAAAATTTGTTGTCCAATGGCTGACCTATAACTAGCCTTCATGAGCTCATAGTCGGGAGTGGGATCTTTTGGTGGTGTTGAGGTGACAACGCTTTGGTAATCCCGATGATATGGTAAAATAAAAGTGCTACTTTTAAGTAGCACTTTTATTTATTGCAAATTAAAATTTGCAATAAATGATGATATTAAATATTTTCATTGAAATCTGACAAATGTCATTCATTTCTTAGTTTATTTTCTCTCTTGATCGGCATGTAGGTGGAAGAGACGAGGTTTTGAACCAGATAATCCGTGAAGCGCTAATATAACCGACTTGACGTCTCACACTACACCCCCTTATCCAAATACAAATTAAACATTGACTATAGACTGCTATAGACAAGAACTTGACACTATAATAATAATATTAAATAATAATAATAATAATAATAATGAAAACTTTATTAAGAATGATAGACCAATTAGCTAATCAAAGATGAACTGATGACCAGTATATAAATCTAATTTTGAATTGATCTAAAATAGAAATATGCTGACTAACTTCAAGATATTGCATGTTAACCGAGTTTACTCCACCAACTGCGATATCGTAATTCACCATGCCTTTCCCATCAGCAGTTGTAGTAAAACCCACACCACACCAGCCAGTGGTTTTGCAAGTCATGTTGAAAAACAACTTGCTGTTGTTGTAAGTCCATTGCAGCATGACTTTGCCATCACCAGAATTAACGTTGGCGTAATTCAATGCACTAATTTCACGAACAGTATAAGAAAGCAAGACTAGTACAAAGGAGGCGTAGATCTGGCTGTGGAACGGCATAGTTACAACTTGTTCTGGTTGGGTACAAGTTGCGAATTCGGCTGTTTTGAATAGTTCTTTATAGTACCACGAGTAGCTGAATCAAACGTGGGGGACCTTTATATTAATCAACATTAATCTCAATTAATATTTCTATTTACATTTCAAAAGAGTCTAATGATACTATATTTGCTTTTAGAAACAATACCGAGCGCATTCTTTGCTTCTTTGTTTTAACTCCCCGGGGGGGGGGGGGGGGGGGGGGGGGGGGGGGGGGGGGGGGTGGAAGCGATTTGACAGAGGAAACTTGTTCTATTGGAATATTATCAATCAAGAGCTCAGGTGGGTTTGACAAAGTACTTAATTTTTGTCTAGAACCAATTAGCATGAATTCAGTTTTAGCAGTGTTCAAAGTAAGTTTGTTAGAGATAAGCCACTTGTTTAGATTATCCAAATCGTGGTTCAGGTTTAACTGTATTGAATTCACATCAGCGTCCGCATAAGTGATGTGAGTGTCATCAGCATACATTCTAGGCTGGCATAATGTTAGGCAGTTTGGCAAGTCGTTAATGTATATGAGAAATAAAAGGGGGCCTAGGATTGTTCCCTGCGGTACCCCAAGAATTAGACCTTTTGTCCCTCCATCTACTCTTCATTATATATATATATTATATAAGAAAGCAAGACTAGTACAAAGGAGGCGTAGATCTGGCTGTGGAACGGCATAGTTACAACTTGTTCTGGTTGGGTACAAGTTGCGAATTCGGCTGTTTTGAATAGTTCTTTATAGTACCACGAGTAGCTGAATCAAACGTGGGGGACCTTTATATTAATCAACATTAATCTCAATTAATATTTCTATTTACATTTCAAAAGAGTCTAATGATACTATATTTGCTTTTAGAAACAATACCGAGCGCATTCTTTGCTTCTTTGTTTTAACTCCCCGGGGGGGGGGGGGGGGGGGGGGGGGGGGGGGGGGTGGAAGCGAATTCCATATAAAAGTCACATGGTGATCGTCGTACCATGCTTATTTTTAGAGGTTAAAATTCGTGGTTTGGTACAACTAAGGGTGTTTGGATCGAACACGACCATTGTCAGAGATATTCTGCTACTTTTTATGGTATTAAGCTAAACAAAAAAGGTGACAGGAACAACTTTTCAAAAATAATTGGTACCTCTTAGGGGTAAAAATTAATGTGAGCCACTGACCTACGAAACGGGTATCTGCAACCTTTTAGGGGTTCCTTTCAAAATTTCCGACAATCACTCCCGTCAATCTTATATGGGAGCCCCCCCCCCCCCTCCGGGATTTTAACGTCCAAAAGATCCGTGGATAGCACGGTAATCACTAATGACTCATTTGAAATAAAGAGAATGAATTAATTCGTGATAGATTTAGGTCATTTTTTACCCATGTTTGTACAATAATGCGAAGCAAGGCCAAAAATAAATCAGAGATAGGAAATGTTAGTTGTCTTAATTTTTAAGATCCCATCCATCATGAAATCATAAAGGTGTATCCATAGAATGTGAGTTTATAAACCATTCAGTTGAAACCTCGATACAACGGTGTTTTACTGTACATGTGGCGTTGGAACTTGGCCATTCTTTGGAATCCGAAGCAGTTTAACTTGTTCACTTTTCTGTCAGTTAGTCTTTAGAATCCAATGAACGCTTGCGGTGGCTGGATGCGGATGAATTAAGTTAAAATCATTATTAATTCAACTTCCTGTTAAGTTGGTTACGATATCTGCATTCAGCGGACAATATCAGCTTTTCTTGTTTACGTATATCAGATTTATTCTAATAACATTAATTTGAAATAATAGCTACAAAGCATCAACCAATAATGATAAACCATGAAGAACCAGCTCGCGTTAATTTTTCATCTTCTTCTTCATCATTTTTGTGTTGGTTGCTGTGCATGAATTTTTTTTTTTTTGTATTTGGCCCACCCCGCACCATAATTTTTCTAATGATCCGTATCTTATAATAATTTCCCTTGCGTCATTGTATATTGGCATTTGTTTTGGTTTTGTTAAATACTGATTGCATTTTATTAAATTCGCTATTTTTCTCAATCCCACAAGCTATATTAATATCATGCAGACTTTCTTGTCCCTCAGTGAACGCCATTGGCATATAAAAAGTCATATATAGCTTATATACTGTCCCATAGGTATAAACGTGGGATGTCATAGTAGCAAAAACATTTTGTTAGCTTCTATTGCAAGCGGAAAGATGGACAGGATACAAGAGAGAGCGGTCCAGTCCTCCCGGCCAAAGAAACCAGCTTTTTTTTTTTTCTTGCGCCATCTTTTCCTCGTTCTCGATATTCAAATGGCCTGATCGCCAATTGAATGAAAAAAAAAAAGGCATTTTGTTAGCTTCTATTGAAAGCGGAGAGATGGACAGAACACCAGCAAGGGGTCCAGTCCTTCCGTCCCAGGACACCAGTCTTTTTTCTCGCGTCATTTTTTCCTCTTTCCCTATTTTGTGATCAGAAGGCCTGGTCGCCAATTGTCTGGCGGATCCCTTCGTAAAGGCCCGCGAGCTTCATTATCAACCCGAGTCAGGAGACTTGTTGCTGCGGATGAATCAAAACCAAAGTAACTACTCCCACTGTTACTCGGCCAAGCCCAAATCATACCGTCCAGAAGGACGTCGGACACCTTATTGAGACTTATATAACGGAGTAACTGGTTAGCTTTCTGTTGAGGTTGGGTGTAGCAGTTTATATAGTTAAATTTAGGACTAACCAACCCGAGAAGCTAGGTGGTACAGTGGTACGGTAGGCTATGAAGGCCTATGAAGGCCTATGGGGCCTATGGTACGGTAGGCTATGAAGGCCATTCACCCTCACTTTCCACCCACACAACAACACAGTCAAAAGCATCATTTTAAAAAATTTCAAATTACTCCAAAACGACCCCGAAACAGGCAGAATTTTTTCACAACCCCCACTATTTTCATTCAAACGTGACAAAAACATTGGCAACTTTCTAGTTACGAGCGCACTGAAATCTGACGATGTACCGGGAACTTTCAAATGCACACGCACACGATGTAACACTTGTCCTTTCATTCACAACGCGGACAAAATAACAGGACCCAAACGATCTATTAAAATCACTGATCGTTTTACATGCACCTCCGTAAATGTTATCTACTGCATAACATGTACTTTTTGCAAAAAGATATACATTGGCGAAACAGGGAAAAGACTGGGCGACCGTTTTCGTGAACATCTCCGAGACGTTGAAAAAAATGACAAAGACGCATCCAAACCAGTCGCGCGCCATTTTAATCTTACTAACCATTCTAAACAACACATGACAATCTGCGGCCTTTCCCTACACCAGGGCAACACAGAAAGCCGTAAAAACCTAGAACAAAAAATCATCTTTCAAATCGGCACTCTCAAACCCCACGGAATCAACGAACGCTTTTCATTCAACTAATCTACATTTGTTTTTCACGTCACCAAATTTCCACCAATAGCGTAGCTCCACCGCTTACTATATAAAACCACACACTACCCACAATTCCTTGATTCGCTCCGACGAAGGGCTAGCGCTCGAAACGTCAGCTATTTGAATCTTTTTACGGTGGTCAATTTACCTTATCGACTCAGTCGATAAAACTAAATTCTTATGAAGGCCTAAGCTTAGCTGAGGTCACAGGTTTAATCCTGAGTGGGGATTTTAGATTTTCTTTTTTACACTTAAAAATGTATTGAAAATAAAGTGTCGACATTACGTTATATAAGTCTCAATAAGATGTCTGACGTACTTCTGGACGGTATGATTTAGGCACAACCCTGTTACTCCCACCAATAGCCTGCGTATCTGGCGGATTTTTTGTTGGCGCGCGCGATATTGAATTTGGGAGCGGCAAAGCCGCGAGGAGAGCGCGAGCGGTAAAGCCGCGAAAACGAGCGGTGCGCACCAACAGAACCGCTAGCTACGCAGGCTAGGTCAATTACAGAACATGCAAACGATCCGATGAAGCAATCGGAACTCGAAGCAAATACATGTAGGGGGAGAGGGGTTACTTTTCGGAATTTTTGAGTACCGCCCGGTTCTCCAAATCCTGACCCTATTTCAGACCAAACTACCCCATTTTCCATACTCGTTTTCAGACCTGGCTACCTGCGGTTTGTAATTACGCTCTCATGGTTCCCTTCACACAAAAACTATACCCATTTTTAGACCAAAATAGTCAAAATCTCTACGCGTTTTCAGACAAAACGGTTAAAAATCCATACCCTTTGGGGTGGCACGTATCTATATCGGCTTATATAAGGGAGTACTCCGGCCCCTCTCGGGGCTACACTCCGTCTCCACCCGCCGCCATTTTAAGCTGTCCAGACTCGGTGGAGCAAATGCCAAACCAAAAAAAAACCATTCCCTTTGTGGCGACACATACCTATATCGGCTTTTAGTTTCAATCTACTAGCGTTCTATCACACAGTGTTATCACGAATGCTGTTCTCTCATTGGCTACGCTACTCCCTATCCATCCTGTTGTAGATAGTGAGTAGAGTGAGTACACTGTAGCCTAATGGCGGCCGCTTCTTCGCGTTTTCGAAGAATCTGTGAAGAATATTTGTTGTTAAGTTTTGTACGTTTAGTAGATTTATACTAAAACAATTAGATTATTCGCTCTTGATTTCTATCGCGTGATAGTTGATTTGGGCTCCGCCCTCATAAACTATCAGGGGCAGTACGCAGTTAAAAGGTCTTCTATGATTTCCTGAGAAAACAATAGAACAAATAACACAACAATGGACCCTAGCCCTAAAAAAAATAGAGCTGCGTGATACCCAGAGCCAATGAAATTAGAAATTGTTAAGAGCTGCGTGGTATCTGAACTATCACGAGATAGAAATCTCGAGCTCATAATCTAATTGTTAAAGTGCCCCTGTGATCAAATTTTTGATTTTCATTTTTTTTACATTTTCGTGTACCATTAGACTTTCTTACTCATCTTGCCAAATTTCAATTCATTACGAACATCAGAAGTCATTTTATTTTAACATTTATTTCCGAGAATTTACGGCCGCCATTAATGAACCTTGTTCCAAGGCTTGGTTGCGAATGGGAGAAAGTGACGTCAAGACTCAAACATACCTCCAGGTTGAAATTATAATTACAATCAGCATAGAAAATTGCACGAAGAACAAGTGGAAAGTTTTTGTTGCTTTTCGCGTGATTTTCAATACTTATTGTTATTATAATTTCAACCCGTGAGGTATGTTTGAGTCTTTGACGTCACTTTCTCCCATTCGCAACCAAGCCTTGGAACAAGGTTCATTAATGGCGGCCGTAAATTCTCGGAAATAAATGTTAAAATAAAATGACTTCTGATGTTCGTAATGAATTGAAATTTGGCAAGATGAGTAAGAAAGTCTAATTGTACACGAAAACGTAAAAAATGAAAATCAAAACTTTGATCACAGGGGCACTTTAAATATTATATAAGGGAGTGTCCCGCCCCTCCTGGGGCTACACTCCATCTCCGTCTCCGCCCGCCGCCACTTTTAGCTGTCTAAACTCGCTCGGTGGAGCAAACACCCCACCAACCCCACCGGTTCCGCCACCCTTGCGTTTAGATTTTTAACTGAATTGATATAGTCACAGTTTTCAACCAGGTTTATACCATCTTCTGCGGATAATGAAACGTAGACAGTTTTCAGTTTGTAATTAAAACTGTTAATTTCTTGTTTGTACAGAATATCGCACATGCATACGGTTTGAGGTGTTTGCCGACTCCAAGGATATGAAGTGAGTAGCCATTTCAATACGCAGACAGCCGTCCAAAAATTATTAAGTCATCATTTATTGAAGTTTCATATTATTTATTTATTTATTTATATGCACATGTATTTTAACTTACTTTAGCTTGAGATTATTGGAAATTATTTTAAATAATTGTATTGCCTTACATTATTATTATTTAAAAAGCTACATCTTTGTAAAAGCAATGCCCTCTTAGACATGCAAAACACAGACGATCAAGGCGAGAATAGCATAAGTCACAACACGTGACCCCACGTCACTTCCTGTATTCTTTGTAGTGGGTGTTGTTGCGGAGGGTTGCATTCCAGCGGACATTGCCTCCGCGATCAAGTTGTGCTGTGGTGATATTATCGCTCTGTTAGGCCGGCCGTGATTAGCGAACATATCACTGCTGCCGAGAGCCCACACAATCCAAACTTTAGTATCGTTCTGTAAATTGAATAGCAGTGGAAACGTCATGGTATATTCCTTGGGTTGCGCGCATAGTGGTCAGCGCAATGAGCTATGCTAGACAGTGAGAAACACAGAACAGGGGAGGGAAGATTTTGAATAGATTGTGGAGAGAGCGCGTAGCCCCACCCCCCTGTTTTTCACCTTTTTGGGGATAATGCTACCAAAAGCAGGAAAATGTTGAACTATATCACATTTTACAACTCTAATATAAAACGTGTCCGCATTTTATGCATTTTTCGATAAATTTGAATCGTGAGTAAAATCCAAGATGGCGGTTATTTCGGTTTTCAAGGCGATTTTCGAGTCCTCTGAAATTTTCACAAGTATTTTCAATTCTTGACTCTGTAGAAACAAGAAAACCGTTAAAAAAGTTTATTGTTTCCGTAAAGCTTTGTACACGAGACACTACGCGCACTCTGATTAAATGAAAAAAGAAAAGAATTACTATTACCACTCTATGGAAATAAAAAAAATTATTTTTCGGTTTATTTTAACAATAATAGCATTTCTGTAAAAACTATCTTTTCTGGTTTCCATAACTCCAAACCACTGTACAAACATTGGAATTATTTTTGTGTTTCTAGAGCTATTTCTCGTTCTCTTAAACTCTTCACTCTTTTCACGCGAAAAGCGTTCTAACTAGTGTATCGAATAGATAGTGAATGCTGGGGCTCGTCCTTGCTTACATACTTTCTCTTAAATCCAGATTTTGTTGCTGCTCGCTCGCTGCGCTCAATCCGCAGCAATTATTTAGTGAGGCTTCTTAAGAATTAATGTCACGATAGTCGTGTTATTTAGTTCAGCATCTGGTCAAAACGAAGGATGGCTTGGACCCGCGATATTAGGATTTCAATTATAAGCGCCCTGGACATGCAGCCTTTCGTCTTTTCCCAAGCTGATACACGACTACACGACTCTTACCATAAACTGAACATCGTCGCTGTCTTCTGTCGTGGCATTTCTGTAAAACTCCACATTGGTATATCCGTTGTCTTCACTAGCCTTGATGAGCACATAATCGGTAGTGGTGTCTAGTTGTGGTGTACTGGTGGTAGTGCTCTGGCGATCCTGATGGTAAAATAAAAGTGCCACTTTGCAATGAATGATGATCGGTTATAATAATAATAACAATATTTTAGCAGGGAGCCCACTTCACCAAAAGGTGCTCTTCAGTGGGGCCCTGCATATACTACAAATTAACTACAATTAAATAAAAAACTACACATGATAAAAAAGTGAAAAACTAGAATAAAAAAAGACTAAAAATAGAAACAGTACAAGAACAATTAAGAAACTATTTAAAAACAAATTAAAAACTTTAAAATGCATGTTTAAGCTTAGATTTAAAATAAGAAAATATAGAGGTGTCACGTATATCCTGACTTAAAGAGTTCCAGTTTAATCGGTTAAATATCAAATATATATTTTTTCTATTGAGATGCTGAGGATAAATTTCTTTCACTCCTGCAGTAAATTTTCTATCTTGACAGTAAAATGTGTTATTCAATGGCTGACCTATAACTAGTCAATGGTGAGACCGCTAAGAAGGACCGCACATGGAATCATTGCTAAATTGTCGCTAAATAAAAGCCGAAATAAATGAGAACTGTTGTGCATAAAGTGACAACTTTTTTCTGGGTGTTTGCAGGGGCGGATCCATGAATTTCTGAAAGGGATTGGGGGTGGGAGGGGGGAAGGGGGTTGTACACCTAAAAACTTTCCACGTGGAGAGCGCCACAGAAACGAGCTTTTAGGCCCCCACCATGGCAGAAACTTTTTCAGATTTTACCCTCTAAAACGCCATTTCCAGCATTCCTGAGACTCTAAAAGCATTTGTGAAGTCAAGATATAAAACCAAAACAATTTTATTTTATTATTTTTATGAAACACAAGGGAGAGACATGAGAAGTCAAGCCAATTAGAAAAAAAATGCTAATAAATTTGATAAATTTGACGTTTAGTATGCTAAGCGACATACATTTTCAAAAGTAACCGTTACAGGGGTGTCTGTAAAACCAGGAATCGACCCGGAACACCCCGGAACACCCCGGAACCTACACGGAACAACCCGGAACATCCCCGAAACACCCCAGAACACCTCCGGAACACCACCGGAACACCCCGGAACACCGTCGGAACCTAACCGGAGCACCCAACCCACTAAAAATAAAAATAAATTAAAGGCTCCTTTAAAAAAGCAAAAAAAAAAAAAACCGAGAAGTTCAAGCAAGTAACCATGGACGATAATCCTGCTGGTGTACGTTGGATCAAACTAGTGATCTGATCGGTTTAACAAGTGAAAATATAGTATACATCACCAAAAAAATTCCTGCAGAAGAAATTTAAGAGAAAAAAAATCGTGCACAAGAAAGCACGTAAAAAAAGAGACTTATTTTGGTAAAAAAATTCTTGCAAATAGTAATGCTAAAAAAAATTCATACTCAGAAGAAATTGCCCAACCCCTCCCCCCCCCCCCCCCACCACCACAAGAATTAAATGGTCCGTCCCTTAGAGCAGGGAGTTAGACGCAGTGGGTTGGGGTCCGTGGAGTAAAACGCCTAGGAGAGGGGAGGGTCCGAAGGTGTGCAGAATCTTTTTAAAGGAGCCTTTGATTTATTTTTATTTTTAGTTGGTTCCAGGGTGTTCCAGTGAAGTCCCGACGGTGTTCCGGGGTGTTCCGGGTCGATTCCTGGTTTTACAGACACCCCCGTTACAGTGGGGCGTCGATAAAATCTGGAACACGGAACATTCTGGAACAATCCGGAACATTCCGGGACATCCCGGAACATTTCGGAACATCCCGGAACATGAAAACTTATAACAATTATTATAAAAAAAATAAAAATGACTAACTAACCAATAAAGAGAAATAAATAAATAAAAATAAAATAATTAAACTGGTATCATGCCCGAATATGAAAAAAAGTATATCTATTTAGTTGGAAGTTGGGCTGGGAAGGAGGTGTTGGATACAGTTCATGCAACTGATCGCAACGAGTGAAGGCTCGCCTCATTAAAAGTTTTTTAATGGAGACGTCGGGTTGGGGGTGTCCTAGCTATCCCCACCCAGCCACCCCTGTTGTTCGACGTGGGTTTAATCACGTGACGGTCATCCATCTATGGCTCTGTGATCGTGAGAAGAGCTCAATCAAGCTTTGGATTTTTGTCGACAAGATTCACACTTACGGTAAGTTTCCAGCCATGCTCCGTCACGCGTGACCAGTAATCCACAAGACTGAAATGAACATTTGAAAATTTCTTTGTAACGTCCGAGGTTTGAATGAAACCTTGAAGATCTCTCTGGAAAACACTTTGAAAGTCACGAGTTAACGGAAAAATAACTTCGCTACACGCATAAAAAACAAATATTGTTCGGATATGTAACATTTCAAATAAAATGATATTTTGTTGCTCTTTGTTTCCGAAAATGCGGTAAAATTCTCACGGGAATTCCGAATCTCGGAATGAATTTACAAAACCGACGCATAAACTTGAAAAATCCATTCAAATTTTCAAAAATACTGGTCACGCGTGACGGAGCATGGCTGGTTGAGGTCGATCGATCGCAGCCATCTTGGTTTCTTATATGGTGAGCGAAATCTCGGGAGAGTACGAAATGCCCCTGGGGCAACACCCCGCTGCATAAGAAACTCAGATGGCGGCGATCGGCCTCTTCAACCAGACAGAAAAATATCGGGCTGTGAACGGTCTTGAAACTTACCGTGAATGTGAATATTGTCGACCCAAAATCCGAAGTTTGATTAAGGTGGTCTTCCACTCAAAAATAAGATGTCTAGCTAGCAACGTTCGCTTTTTTGAACATGTCAAAATTAGAATCTGTAAACACTTGAGAAATGTATTTTCCGCTGGTATTCCAAGTAACTCATTCTACTTGTTTCGCTTCATCGCCTGCCGCACCTTCTATTGTGTTTTACACACGTCCTATTGGTCAGCTTTCACGTACTTATAACCTTGGCCGACTTATGAATTCCACTCACGCTTGCGGTTCCACACAGTTTACACGTCTTTACACGTCTTTACACGTCGAATAGTTCCGGAATGTTCCGGGTTTTATCGACGCCCGTTACAGTGTTTGAAAACTCTTCATATAAACTGTTTAAACTGTTTATATAGACTGTTTATACAAACAGTTTTCAAACACTGTAAAGGTTTCTTTTGAAAATGTCAGTATGTCGCTTAGCATACGAAGCGTCAAGTTTATTATAAAAATGCGCTGGTTTACCATGTTTATCACCGCTGTTTGTGTTATATTTCTTATCAAGTTACGATGGCCTAAGAACAAGAGTTTAACTATAAATGATTATGGCTTTTTATTTAGCGAGTGAAACAAATCTATCACAAGAAAAAAAATCAGTGTAAGATTCTTCAGTCACGTTTTAGTTGCCAACCGTGCTAAAAACGTGAATTATTCAATGAATAAGTAATTCAATGTCAATGCCGCTTAAAAAATCGGAATTGCAACTGACGCAGAGTTTTCGGTGGGATTCGAACGGTGCATAATTGTCCCCAATTTTTAAGGACTGGGACGTTGGTTCACAGCTTCTCCGGCATACATAAAGCCTGATTTACATGTATGACACAAGCACAAACATAAACACAAGCACAAGCACAAGAAGCTTAGAGTACAGTCATCTAAGACACTGCGACGCAAGCAGAAGCTTACCGCAATACCGTGAAAGAAGAATGCCTAAAACCGCAATATTCTTCCGAAAATCAACGGAATTCCAAAAACGCATTTTGATTGGTCACTGCCCGAGCACCCTTATTTTCATGGTTCTTACAAGAACGACAACACACAACATTTAAGGTAAAAATACGTTTAATATTTTGATCTCATATGTAAATAATCATCGCAGTTTATCACGATAGTATGAACCTTTTCGATATTCCCATACATTTCCTCTAAATTTAAAAATACGAGCGGCCACACAGTTTGTGTGGGTCCCATGTGATAAAATTGGATGATATTTGCTTAATGATGATTTTGGCGAGATTTATTGAACATCGAGAGTGTTTGTATAAGTTTCAATCTTACGCTTATTTATACTAATGATGTTACTTGACGCAAATTCTTATGCTTATGTTGATGTCGCTAGTGAAAACCAGGCTTTACCGAAACGATGAAAGAGACGAGGTTTTGAACCAGCTGAACCAGCGACTTTCATGTTGATAATCCAAAGCCCTTATATTAAAAAATGGAAGAGACTTGCATAGCGCACATATCACATGTCTCATGGCGCTTTACATACACTTATGAGAATGAGATCGGACGTCAGCTTATGAATATAAATACTTGACCAAAGCGTCCACACTACACCTCCTTATCCAAATATGAAACTTTGACTATAGACGAGAACGTGGTATTTACTTACAGTTAGATACTGGCCTTGCATGTTGTCGAATCCACCAACTGCGATATCGTAATTCACCATGCCTTTCCCATCAGCAGTTTGAGTGAAACCCACACCACACCAACCAGTGGTTTTGCATCTCAGCTTGAACATCAACATAGGGTTGTTGTAGGTCCATTGCAGCATGAATCTACCATCAGCAGAATTAACACTGGCGTAATTCAATGCACTGATTTTATGAACAGCAAAAGAAAACAAGACTAGTACAAAGGAGGCGTAGATCTGGCTCTGGAACAGCATAGCTACAACTTGTTCTAGTTGGAGACAAGTTGCGTCAGTATTCGGCTGTTGTGAATAGTTCGAATCTTTACAGTATGTGGGATGGACACCAACGTGGGGGACCTTTATATTGATCAACATTAATCTCAATTAATATTTTATGTTTACATATGAAAAGAGTCTGAGTCATTCGCTATATTTGCTTTTGAACCATTACCGTGCATGCACATTCTTTGCTTGTTTGTTTTAACAACGAAAATATCTGTGTCTGTTCGCGTTTTCGATATTTTACCGAAATAAATTTTCAAGGTTTGAACTTGACTATTCTTAGGAATCAAAGCGGTTTAACTTGTTCATTTTTTGTCAATATCTTGGTAAGCCAACGATCGCTTGCGGCGGTTAACATCATAAATCGACTTCCTCTTCAGTTGCGGTTACGATATCGGCACGGCAGGTCAGTCAATATCAGCTGCGGCGGCCTCGAGACGGATGCAAAGTCACTCTTTCTATGAATGCTTTGTTTTGCTGTGAATATTCTGTAAGATAAAAATATTTTAAGGGTCTAGCCGATGTATCAGTTGTCTTCCAATAACAGTAATTTGAAATATTTCTTTACTTAGCTACAAAGCACCAACAAATAATGATAAACCATGCAGAACCAAAAACTAAAATTTTCATGATGAATTTATAAGGATCATGACTATAGCTCCTTTAAAGAGTCAGGAATGGCTATAGCCCAAATCACAATTAATTACAAGTCGAGCCTGAGCTTATCAACTGATTTTCGTTGAAATGAAGGCTTGCACTTGAATTGGTCATCGTAGTTATCCACCTTGCGTCATGTGAACTGATATGTTATTTGCATTGGGAAGGCCCTCCATATCCATAGTGCGCGAAAGCTACTTTATCTGTTCACTTTTCGGAGAAAACCATCACATGTAAGTTTTTAATCAGTCCACTGTGAATATTTTGGCCTTATAAATTTTGAACAATTTTGTTTTATTCAAAATGGTTTAATAACGATTATAAACGTCGCTATAAACAAGACGAATGAATTATAATAGGGCGAACGAACCAGTAGTTGTGTGACAGTGCTGTCAATGCATGCATCAGTGCTATTAATGTTGCTTCAGTTTTCAACAAACCATTCAGACGATCATATCCATGCCCTTTTTGATAATTACAACATTTTGTAGAACCTTAGACTCAAATTGGGAAACGTCACCGCTTCTGCTCGCAGTGTGTGCCGTTTATTACTTATTATTCACGAGTTTTTAATGCCATACTCAGGCTCATAATATGTTTATTGCATATTCAATAAAGGCCGTGCAACATTTAATGAAGAACAACACATGATTTCATTGAAATTATTCATACCGAATCAGTTCTGTTGATTTCTCCAACTTAAAAAGACGGTAAACTAAAGCTACACAATGAGGTTATGTTATGTGTAAAATTGGCGTCAGCTAAAAAAAACACCAAATCTGATTGGTCTAAGCAATTTATAAAGAGATATTTGATTGGAC
>JAJLRJ010000001.1:11245084-11457584 GCA_024195265.1 Dendrophyllia cribrosa
TCGAACCTCCCGTAAGCGACCATCCAAAATGTCAAGCACCCAAAATGTCAAGCCTAGGTGGTCGCTTACGGAGGTGGTCGTTCAGGTGGAGTTCAGACCATATTAGGTCAAAATTTTGCCTTATTAGCATATGGTAACTGCAGAGACTTATCCCATGTGCCAATGCCCATCTAAACCCATGTAATAACTTTTAGTAGTCACAAAAATATTTAAGCTTTGCAAAATATTTATTCAGAGTTTCATGGTTCGCTTCTGTTAATGTACCTAATAAGGCGAATGGAACAAGTCTCACGATAGTTACAAATTGAATCTTTAATGTTGTCTAAACGTTAAGGGGAACTGAACATGAACTAATAAGGATTGGATTGCTAGCTTTAAATTTGACAGCCCTTTTATATTACTGGTGGTTTACATGTTAACAAGCGTAAAGAACTGTACATTAACCCTTTAACACCCAAATTTCCACCAAAAGACCCTTTTTGAGGCTACAAATGCCATTTTATGGCCATTATCTAACCAAATTGAGGCCGAACAGTTAAAAACATCGTTTACAGCTCGGAAACTAAACCCTCCTACCATTTGTAGAAGAATTTGAGAATTTGAGTTCGGCATAGGTTTTGAACGAGAAAAACAGGATTTGTCTTGAGGAATGCGATAATGTTACAACACCTCATTATCCAATTTCCGCTCTATTATCTGTCAAGTAGCTTCAAGTGGTCGCTTACGGGAGGTTAAAAACAAAAGAATTTCAAACTTTTAGCTCTAAAAGTGGTCGCGGTCGCTTACGAGAGGTGGTCGCTTACAAGAGGTTCCAAATATAGTGATTTGACTTGGAAACTTTTGGTATTTTGGAAAACTGGTCGCTGAGGAGAGGTGGTCGCTTACGAGAGGTGGTCGCAATCGGAGGTTCGACTGTATATACCTAACATGAACACTAGTAATGTAAGTAGGGGAGATGCTGTCGTGACACTTCAGTAATGCTGTTTTACGAGAAGTGGGAGTATCCGGAAGTCACTAAACAGGAAGTCTATGAACCGGAAGTGCACAATATAAAATATGCTTGCATAAATTTGCATGCAACATCGTGACACCAAAAAAAAAATAAGAAAAATAAAAATAAGAAAAACGGAGCCCATTTTATAACTCATGCCGCTACGCGCATGAGTAATAACTGGACCATTAGTTTTGGGACTGCACTGTCCCGCCGAAATAACAAAATATCGTTGAGCTTATTTCCACATTTTATCGCCAAATGCCACCAAATATACAACTTAGTTGGATTAAAAGATTGTACAGAGCAAAACAAAAGCAGTAGTTTATGTTATGATATTTACTATTCTATTTCCCGTACACTTGTCCTAGTACATTTTCTATAGAAGTATTGGGGAGAAATTGTTTGGATATCAAGAGAATTCATCTTGTGTGATCATGTCCTTAATTCTCATGACCTTTTTGATTGATAAGGCATTGATATTACAAGGAGAAATTTGATGCTGATCACTCATTCTTTGCTTCCATCACTTTTGGCGATGGTTTCTTCCAATTTCAAGATAATAAATTAAGTGTAAACCAAGCTCCTGGCCATAATCATAAGAAACGCGATATTTCAACAGGGACACTCGTCTGCCCAGTCTGTCCCTTTAAAAGTGACAATCAAAATAGGTGACACCACAGGCACCCCAAGCTCAGTATGTGACGGTTCTTTGATATTACGCAACGAACGTACTGTATTTTCTCAATTAAACGCCCCCGGCATTTATTTCAAACTTGGCTTAGTGGACCCGGCGTTTCTTTGAATCAGCAGTTTTTTCTCGCCCGCCATTTTTTAAGAAAGGGTTATTATTCGTTTTTTCTTGACAGCCGTGTACCTTGCCCTTAAATCTTAAGTTTATTATACCACAAATAAACGTTTGAGGGGCTTACTTACAACTTCCTCCATTATACCTGGCGTTTATTCGGGGCCCGGCGTTTAATCGAGAAAATAAACCATCACATACTAGAGTTTGGGCTAATATAACCGACAAACTGCCAGGCTGATCTGACTACGTAAAAAAGTAAATTTTGCGAGACACCAATACGACAGAAACCGATAAAGCAGGGTGGGCTCATCAGCACGTTGTAGCTTGTAGCAAACTAAGAACGACTACAAGGATGCAGTCGTAAATAGATTGCACAATGACCCGTTCACCGTACCTTGGAACCAACTTGTCACCCGCATCACGCGTGCCACATCACGTGTTGCGGGGAACAAGCCGTCCCAAAATGTCACAATGATGTCTCAATGGTGTCACAATGGCGTCACAATGTTGAGTTTGGGCTGCCTGTGGTGACATAGCCCTCAATATGAACTGCTGGAGTGTGACACCTCAGTGAAGAGTGCTACGGAAGTTATGTCTTAATTTCGGCTTGACGCGACAGACGTGACAGTGTATTGCATTATTTATGGACTGTATATACTACTCGTAGCTAACAACAACAATAAAAGATAAACTGTTACGTTCGACTATTTTCTTTGCCCAAATGAGTCGACTAAAAATTCACTTTACAACCCCATAAGTTTGGGCCTATATCAAAGCCGCTCAAAAATCTGTCTTTTACAACCATCTCAAGTAAACCCTATTCCTGACCTTTCATGTACATGAAAAACATTTCTAGTCTTCTAGGAGAATTGAGATCATGGGACACTGAAGAGGCCTCTATCAGACTGTGATTTAACGTATTATTATACATACAACACCTATACAGTCATGTAAAAAAAGATGCAGATTGAGAGAAGACATTTACCTGAACAGATTGCTTTGCTGATTAGTACAAGGCCCAGGAGAGATATCAGCCAAGCTTTTGACGACGATTGAACCATGTTTTGGTGCCGGTAGCGCCACAAGTTCTGCCAGTTATTCTGAAAAAGGCGAAACAAAACAAACGATGAATGCATGCAACCTGAATCACGGAACGATTTTTTCTTTGTTTCTCCGAGTTTTCATGAGTGACGTAGCCATTCGAGATTGATGCCAACACGCGTAGAAGCATTCAATTTTTTTCTTTTTTTTCTTACTCGCATCACTTTGTGATCAGGCGGCGGATTGTTAGCCTAAACTATGATTTTGCATACCTGTAAATACCAGAGCCGAGCTTTGATCAGAGCTGATTGAACTGAATGGATAGTAAAGTGCTAACAGAAATTGCGCGATTGTCGCCGGATATTAAACTGCCCTATTTATGAAGAGGGGGCAGGGGGGAGGGGGGAGGGGGGGGAGGGGGGGAGGGAGGGAGAGGGAGGGGGTTGCTGGACGGGGGGTGTTGAGATTCACGATTCTTGGGATTTATTGGATATTTTTTTGCCCAGTATTAATTTTCTTGGACAGCGAGATTATGGCAGGGATTTTTTTGCGTTTAGTTTAAATGTCGACAAATTTGCACTGATGATTTCAGTTCCGCAAAATAATTCCATGTTAAGTCAGATGTTTACATGAACAAACAAAGTTTGATACAGTATCTGTATTGACATTAGCGACCTTCAGATTTGACTACGAGTACGAAATCGAGTACGAGTACGACTTTGGAATTTCGAGATAATTGTATCCACCGAACTGTAACTCCTTCCTGTTGCTGACTAACACGTAAATAAAAGTTAGGGATAAGATTGGTGTGATAATTAAGTATATGAGGCACACGAATTTGGTTTGAAAACTCGTACTCGTACTCAATCTCGTACTCGTAGTCCAATCTAAAGGTCGCTATTGTGTGTAAGGGGACGGACTATTAGAAAAGTGATGGGGGGGGGGGGGGGGGGGGGGGAAAAACAAAAATTCGTGCAAAGTTCAAGGCAAAGAAAAAAATTCATGCAGAAGGAGAAGTCCTATTGTGTTTGTTATTTAATATATAAAAGCTGCCAAAGTGCCTATTGAAAATAGCGCTCTTGGCGTTTCAAAAATTCAAAACATTCTTGGGGCCTTCCTATACTATTATTTATAAATAAAGACATTTGATAGTGTTCATTGAAGTGTTTACCTCACACTGCATGAAATGACAACTATAAGGTGATATAATGAATTCATATTTTCAATTCAATAGCCGGAAAGCGCAAATTTCAGTTGCCAACATGCAAAACCAGTAGATTCAAAAAAAGTTTTATTCGACATAATTGTTACAAATTATAGATTTTTTTAGCTGTATTATAGTCCATCCATAGTATTTTAGGTATTCTTATAATTGTAGTATAAACATTTTTAACTATTTTTTAAAATATTTTGTGAAAGTTGGCGTATTAAATTCAGCTGGCTCTGGGGCTGTAAGTTTTAACTTCAATAAACTATCTATCTATCTATAATAAATATGATAAATACATGTAATTATCCATAAACAGTTTCAATATTAATTAACTCTTTAACATATTAATATTTGTTTAATTTAAAAAATTATTTGTGCCCACTGATAAAATTAGAGGGGTCCCCTTGATGAAAAGGAGGAGTATGGCATCATTATGATGGGCTGTGGGAGAGGAATTCCAGAGGACAGGGACTGAAAAAATGCACAGGGAAACCATCCACTCCAAATGGCTTCCTCCTCTCTCACTGTGTATACATTTACGAAAAGCTTTTGCATTAAAAGGTGGACTGTATCCTTTGATCTGTTGTAAGTTTAGTAAAATGTATAAAGCACAAAAGCATAGATAATGAATCAAGATCTCACTGTTCAAATGAAACTCGTGAGTAAAATGAAGGGGGGAAGTATCCAGTAAAAGAGTGCACATAAGATGAAGATGAAGAAGAATTTCACCATTAAATTCACTTTCAAATTTAAAGTACATGCTAAATACATTGTGATATAAAAAATAGAATTTCAAGTGTTGCCTACTGGATATTTTAATATAACAGCTTCTTGATGCCAACATTTGTAAAACATTTGATATGAATTGCTGTTAAAATGTGTATAATGAAAAGAAAACAATCAGTAAATAACATTTTGATGTTAACTATTCCTAATATATATTTTTCAAATATACGTAATGGTCAAAAATGGTTTTTAAGTATTACACCTTTTTTTAATTAGTAAATGACAAACAAAGCAATATTTGTCTGAAAAAAAAATTCGTGCAGAGGGTTTCACCTGCAAAAAAAAAATCCTGCACAAGCAATGGGCGAAAAAAAAAAATTCGTGCAAGCTGAAAATTCTCCCCCCCCCCCCATCACGGTTTATTCCTACCTCCCCTCCCCCCCCCCCCCCCGTCACTGTTTGACCAAAGGACCCGCACCCCCCACACACAGACACACACCCTCGAGCATAGAAGACAGTCGATGACCTGGGCTGCAAAGTTAAATTGGTGGATTACCATAGTAGGTCAACGAAAATAAAACAGTTTAGAGCTAAAAGATGATTTTGTTTTCTTCTTTCCCGTGCATTTTAATTGGCTTAGGTCCGAAGTGCATTCCACAATATTTTAAAAAGCACGTAATCGGAAATAGTTCATCTTTTTTTGGCACAGTATGCATCCGTCAAAACATCCGTTTGAGTGGTCACTCAAGCATTGATAATATACACAGGGAAATGATGTATACACTGAAGAGCTCTCAACTGAATGGTCACACTTTACGATTTCATTCCTAGAATCCGTAAAGTTAAGAAAGTATGTATATGAGTGCATTTTAGTGAATAAATGTTTATCTCTGCAGCAGGGGCCCGAACGGAAGCGAAACTATTTTGAACATTTTCCATATGATCGCTACGATTGCTGCGATTGCTGCAAAAAAAGTTGAGTGGTTTCTGATATGGTCACTACGATCGCTACGAACACTGCAGAGTGTTTTTTTAGATTTTGCCATGTAAGAACAAGATCATCGTACAAATAGCCATACTACATTCCAAGGGTCGATCAAATGAACAAAACAAGTTTTATTCTGTATGGAAACCTCTCCTTTGTTTATTATTGCGTTCGATAAATTACGTGAAGGCAGGCTTTTGAGATTTTGTGGGTCAACTCCAAATTATCCGCCCCGCACATTTTTCAGGGGCACCTCTCGGCTGGAAACTGGTACCTACTCCAAGCCTCGCTTTCGTTCTCGTACGTGCTCAGACTCCCCGGTATCGAACGCACTACCAGTGAATACTGTACTACATGTGTAAGAAATGGAAATAGCTTATCATGTCTATCATCAGTGCTGCCGTCCACCTCAGTACTTGAAGGGCCAGAAAAATCTGTCCGAAGGTAGCCTGAAAAACGATCACCCATGCACTCAGAAATCTAACTGTTGGCAATTATTTGAGTTTGCAAAATGATAATTTTGCAATTGATTGTGATGCGATGACAGGGTATTTTCGGTTTTGCTGAGTTTGGGTTTACGCTACACTACCCAACATACGGGGACTTAATTGTTATGCGCTGTGCGAACCCTTCTAAACCCACCTGTAGGGTGGGTCTGGGGATAGCATACATTACATTTATAGTCTCTCCCTGAAATGGTTTTCAGGACTAATTTACGGTGCAAAATATAGATTAAAACATGTGCAATTTTTGGTTTAAAAACAACATATCACAATTACATAGGAAAAATATTAATCCTTCAGCCATCCGGTCAGTAGAATGCTTTTTTTAGGCTGTTCTTACCTTTATACTGAGATAAGATAAGATTCCCTGGCTTTACGTATCGAGTCTCGGGTAGCCTGCGTAGCTGGCGGTTTTTTTGTTGGCGCGCGCGATAATTCGCGAGCGGCGAAGCCGCGAGTTTCGAGTTTCGAGCGGCGAAGCCGTGAGAAACCGCCTGCACGGTATCGTGGGCTTTTTGAGTAGTCCGTACGCCGGCGTACGGGCCGTTCTGATTGGTTCTAAAACGTAAACACGTCAATCAAATGGTTATGCGATCTCCCAAGGGAGACTAGAGTTGCCACGCGAAAACCAAAATCAAAATGGTAGACGAAGCGTTGTTCAAAGCTTTGGCATCTCTCAATATTCGACAAGAAGAAATCGTTCTTAAAGTGCCTATCACCCCTAAAAAGTTATTTTCAGAATCAACTCTATGTACATTGAATAGTTGAATGGTAAAATATTTCTGGTTTTGAACGTCGTGTTTGTGAGTTATAGAGATTTGAATTTACAAAATGCTAATTAGATGACGTCAACCCGGGAATTTGCCATTATTTCTACGCCAATTTACAATGCGCAGTTTACAGCTTGAGGATAATTAATTTGATAAATGCTAAAAATAAACTGTGGATAGTCGATTGATTCTTAAAAAATATTACTTGGAGGTGAAAACAAGTAGTTGTATAATAAATGATTCGCGGGTTGACGTCATCTAATTAGCATTTTGTAAATCCAAATCTCTATAACTCACAAACGCGACGTTCAAAACCAGAAATATTTTACCATTCAACTATTCAATGTACATAGAATTGATTCCGAAAATAACTTTCTAGGGGTTATAGGCACTTTAAGAAAGAGCAGGAAATAGCCGTAAAAAAAGAATACTTTATGGAAGAGACGTTATGGCCATTTTGCCTACAGGTTTTGGAAAGAGTTTAATATTCACAATGTTTGTGCTTGCCATGGAAGAACGCTGTGGCGTCTCAAATAGACTATTTAAATGCCCGGCAGTCAGAAATTTTCACAAAATTTTCACTGAAAGGCTCTTTCAAACCTTTTGAGAATATTCGATGTTCGTTTAGAAATGTCAAGCGATTCCAAAAATTATTTGCTTTTCCGGTTGACGAAATATCCAAGCTTGGGGCATACTATAAGATCGCTAAGCTGCCGGGCACGGTCTCAAATAGACTAAATGCCTGGCAGTGAGAAATTTTCATAGAATTTTCACTGAAAGTCTCTTTCAAACCTCTTGAGAGTATTCGATGTTCGTTTAGAAATGTCAAGCGCTTCCAAAAATTATTTTGCTTTTCTAGTTGACGAAATATTCTATGAAAATTTGTCACTGCCGGGCATTTAAAAGTCTATTTGAGACCGAGCAGGCGGTTTCTCGCGGCTTCGCCGCTGTCGAAACTCGCGCGCGGCTTGGCCGCACGCGAATTCAGCATCACGCGCAAAAAAACCGCCAGCCATGCAGGCTAGTCACGGGAAGTGTGAATAGTTTTTAAAGGAATTAGTTGCATGTCGGAGTTAAAACACTGTTAAAATCGCTTTGTTAAACTTCATAAAACTTTAAAACGTGTATTCAGGCGTGTGTTCTTACTATAGTACAGATTTAACAGACCATATCTTTTTCGTTTTGCGCGTTGGGGTGGATACTGCAGTTTAGTGACCTTATCTAAGGATTAGATTAAGTGCACGGCATGTCTGAAAACCAGTTTTACTGAGCCGTTTTACCGTGTTTAAATAAAGTTAATTGATTGATTGATTGATTGATTGATATCTAAGGATCACAATACCAAAAATACCAAAAAGGATATAGACTTAAATTTTTTTCAAATATATAGCGCTAAAATTTAGTTTCTCAGACGTTTCGAGGCTGCTGCCTCTTCATCAGTGACTGATGAAGAGGCAGCAGCCTCGAAACGTCTGAGAAACTGAATTTTATCGCTATATATTTGAAAAAAAAAAAAATCTACATTCACGATAACGCACTACGCAGATTTATGCGCATTTTATGTGCATCTTTTGATTACCAAAAAGGATACCCTATTTAAGGAATGAGCACCTCAAAAACCCTACCCTATCGGGCGGCACATACCTATATAGCGTATTTTACGGAAAAAATATCATTTATTTACCCTCCGCAGTGTTAATAGCACAAGTGCTAGTGGGACCGAGAATTCAAATTAAACATAACATTTTAAAAATCCCAACTGGCAGGAGGCAAACCAGTTGACTATTTTACAAGCGTGGCGGAGGAGTTGAACTCGGGTCCACCGTGAAACAACTCCATCTAGTGGTCAGAACGGGACTTGAACCCGCCGGGACCTCCGGATTTCACGTCCGGCGCCCTAACCACTCGACCACGCTGCCTCCCGGCACTCCTCCACGCTGCCCCCCCGCCCCCCCCCCCCCCCCCCCCCCCCCCCCTCTCGTCCCCGGGTGTCCCAAAGATGGCCGCTCTATAAATTTTTACTAAAAATGACCAATACTCGTTCGCCTATAACTCTTGAACGAAATCCTCTTGCGCTTAAAAATTTGGCCCAGATGTGTAGTTTTAAACTTTCTACAATTCCGTAAACATTTTGGAATTGAAATCTGTTTTTTAATGCTTTTGAATTTTGATATGACTTATAAAAACCAACACGACACGTACACAGGAACTCTCAATTTCCGTCCTACCCACGCAAAGCTCGTGTTTAACATCAACAAGACGCTGTGGGAGCGTATACTTGGGCGTCGTTGTATTCGGCATATTGGAGAATAATTGTCTTGGGAATCTGCATGCACGTTATTTCACGGTTTGATGATTGGGAGTATTCGGATAGTGGGAGTATTCGGATAGTGTGAGTAGTCTAACAAAGAAGCGCGTTAACCGTCTAAAACAAGAAGACACAGTACACTTAGCGTGTGAGATCGCACGCAAATTATTAAGAGCGCCTGTCCGTAAAAATCAGACAAATTTGAAATTTTCTGGCAAGTAATAAAAATTCGATTTCTTTCATATTTTAAAGTTAGATAGATTAAGGTATAACAAAAATCACTTGATACTTTTTTCGGGCAAATATCTTTTTATTTAAAAGAAAAATTCAAAAAACGAAAGTCCGTTAAAATCGCCATTTGAGGTGGAAAATTATTGCACAACTTTGACAGCTTCGCTTGCAAAAACAAGTAACGCTACAGCATTTAAAACATGAAAATCATATTATGCAATCTTTAGTTATCTAGTAGAGTGATTTAGGGAATTATTTTGTTGTTCTTTGCTTGCAAAATAATTTTATTTCGAAGACATATATTTTACTTCTTTAAAAGTACTTCGTAAACAAAACAACTTTTCACCATTTGCTAAACCTTCAAACGGTTTAAGTTTCTGTTGGTTAATTTGTATAAAGATGATCTTAAGATTGCCGTAAACATTTCTTTGGGCAAATGATTCAGAGCGACGCGAGAGCATTTCAAAGTTAGTTAAATTAAGAGTTATTTGACCTTACGAGGTCAACAATCAATTTGCGGGTCACACAAACATTTCACTTTCCACCACATGTCTTAACACAAATAAGGTTAAAGTAGCCCATAGAAAAAATGTTTTGAAATTTTCTTACCTCATTTGTTGTAGAAGACTTATCCAGAGATCATTTTCTTGCATTTTTTTCACCGTTCATCGTATGTCCTTTAGTCTTGTTTACAACGTCCGATAAACGTCGGACGACAACAGGGTCAGCCAATTTTTGTTAAACTTTCGACACTTTTCAGTATCACGGTATCTATTCAAAGGGCTAAGTACCTTTTGGAGCGTTCCTCGGTTTTGTAGTGCGCTAAAAGATTTGAAATGTTACTTTGAAGTACAAACAAAACATGTCGGACGTTTGCTTTCAGTCTTTTTTCGGTTATGTCACGCAATGCAGTTTTGTTTGCATTTAAGGGGGTAGGGGTGCGGATAAGGCAATTAAATTGAAAAACTTTAGCAGGTAAAAAAACAATAACTGTTTAGAAATATATTTCAGCACCATTTAATTTTCTTCGTTAGTCAATATGTTCTAAAATATATTAATTGGTAGCAATAGTCTTTTGCGAGCAACGATTTTTAACTCCTCTCCCCAGTCTTGCTTTCCATATTGGATGGTTTTTTTTCTCGTTTCCTAAATTTACCTTCTTACCATACGAGTCGAGGTGCTCTACTTGATGGAGCTGCCCCTGAAAGATGGGTATACCAGGACTTCCTGTGGATAGCATCATGCATGTGATCTCTTTTTCACTATAAATTTCCAGTTGCGGATCCAGCTTGCTCATAAGGAGAGGGGGTGGGAGGGGGAGTGAAAGTGGTCCCGAAAAAAAGTTCGGTCCCTCGAGTCTTTTTCTTCGTCAAAAAAGGAATGGAAAGGGGCCGCTTCCCTAGATCCGCGCCACTGAACTAAATTCGACAACTTTAGTTTACAACTACTTCCTTTACATTTCTAGTAAACGCTGCTCGACATAAAATAAGTTCGATCTCATCTCAGTCTCTCATCTTTGTGCGCGAAAGTTAAGGGACAATTTCCGTTCCACGCTTTCGATCGCGAATGTCATAACCACAAACTCCACCAACAAGGAACTTAAACGAACAAGTGCCTTCCATTTTTGTGTAATACCTAGAACTGAACTCGAATCTTTGATGTACAAAAACATGCACTTTAGCGCCGCCTTCAAGTGAAGGCACTAGGTAATTAGCAAAACCAGGTGGTGTTTACTTTTTTGTCAACTGCATTATTTAAACAGTATTTATTTTTCTTCTCGACAATTGGCGATACTGTATTAAACTTAGGCTCGGTTCAGACGCCGAACTTTTCATGAGCCGAACTTAATTCGAATTTGAACCGACCCAAATTAACAAAAGTACGCCTGTTGATTCAGACGCCGAACCTAATTAGCCGAACTAAATTCAGTTTGAAGAGAAACAAATCGAAAGGTCAGCGATTTTCAGGCAAAGATGTCAGAACACGCACCAGTCGTTATAATAATTTATGCATTAAGTTCGGCTCATGAAAAGTTCGGCGTCTGAATCAAAGCCGTTCCAAAGCCGAAATTCCCGGCTAAGCCAGGCGGAAAGAACGGCTGAGCCGTTCCAAATTCAAATAGCCGTTCTTAATTGATTCAGACGCCAAACTTTTCATGTACTTAATTCACGGTATTAGGTTCGGCTCATGAAAAGTTCGGCGTCTGAACCGGGTCTTAGTAAGTTCTTCAATTTTTAGATATTCTCTCGTTATCAACTTTAAAATCTGAGCGGGTTTCTAATTATTTTGCTACTGCCAAAAAAATACTTAGGTTTACTTAGTTTGTAACACCGACAAATGCAACAAATGGTTCTGAATTAAGGCATGACATGAATTTGAAGTAGGGCAGTGAGACTCCCCCCCCCCCAACCCCTCCCTCTCGCCCCTCCCCCCCCCCCCCACATCTATGGTACATATCATCGACGGCATTAGGATAGGATAGGATAGGATAGGATAGGATAACTTTATTTAGACACGGTAAACTCATCAGTACAACTATAAAAACCTAATTAATACAAAATTATTATAAAATATGTAATAGCTAGAACTACATTACTAAAATTACCCTAAATAATCAATAACTATACAACAATAAATATTAAATGCGAAATTTAAAAACCTGCTTTACGTGAGTGCCGTGTGTAAAAATTCTAAATTTTCATGACGAGAAGAAACGCTCGCAGCCAACCCGGAATGCTCTAAGGGAGTCAGCCTGCCGCAACTCGATTGGTAAGTTATTCACGAAACACAGGTAACCCAAACTCACAGTAAAATTATTGACAAGTAGAAAACATCCAAATAAGTCCTCTTTTGAGGCTCCCTCTCGGTCAATTAAGAGACAAAGGAAACATCAGTTGCGGTGTGTAACGTTTAACAAAAGTTTACATCACTAGTTGCACTGTACAAATTGATATATTTTGGGGGCCGTGCATGTGGCAAATATTAGACTGATTTTCCCTTTTTCACACAATGTTTCATGAAGACAGTATCCTTCTGATAAAAAGAAAAAAAAAACAATACGAAAAAAGGACAGAACTAGCTTAATACCACAGTGATCTTAATCAGGTAAAAAGCTAGTGATGCCATTTGCATTTCATGAAGACAGTAAAAGAAAAAAAAAGAAAAAACAAGAAAAAACAATACGAAAAAAAGGATGGCTGAATAATCTTTCCGGAGTAGAGCAATAGAGAATGAAATCGCTTAAATGTGCTAAACGTGACTGAAAAGACTATTTATTTTTCTCCGCTGCAAGAGTTTCAGACATAAATTCGGTGTTTTCCAGCTCTTTAGCCCTACCCCTACCCCGCTAAAATGCCGAAGAACAGCTGCATTGCGTGACGACACAAATAACTGCCGTCACGATCACGGCTTACATGTAACGGCCCGACATGTTTGTTCATTCAGTACTTCTCAAGCAGTGATTAGATTTATCTATCCGTTAACTTCAAACCGAAGAACATTCGACAAATGCTATAGCCTTTAAATAAGACGCCTTAATGCTGAAATGTGTCGAAAGTTTAACAGAGGTTTGCGTGCAACCTTGCATGGCAGTCCGCGGTCGGCGTGCATCGGACGTTATAAATTAAAAATACGATGAACAAAGAAGGGATTTATACACAAAAATGGTCTCTGAATCTGTCTTCTACCGCAAATGAGGTAAGGAAATTTAAATGTTTGTCAATGTGGCTATTTTAATTTCATAATGGGTTAACACAGAAGCAGAAGTTAGAATATTTGTGTGACCCGCAAATTGATTGTTGACCTCGTATAAAGGTCAAATAACTCTTAATTTTAACGAACTTTGAAATGCTCTCGCGTCGCTCTGAATCATTTGCCCAAGGAAATTTTTACGGCAATCTTGAGATCATCTTTATGAAAATTAACCAGCAGAAACTTAATCCGTTTGAAGGTTTAGCACATGGTGAAAAATTGTTTTGTTTACGAGGTACTTTTAAAGAAGTAAAATATATGTCTTCGAAATAAAATTATTTTGCACGCAAAGAACAACATAATAATTCCATAAATCACTCTTCTAGATAGCTAAAGATTGCAAAATACGATTTTCATGTTTTAAATGCCGTAGCGCTACTTGTTTTTGTAAGCGAGACTGTCAAAGTTGTGCAATAATTTTCCGCCTTAAATGGCGATTTTAACGGACTGTATTTACGCCATCATAATCTTGGTTGGTGTTCCTGTGGCCTACCATACCAAGATTGGGTCGACAGCCAAACGTACTCCCCTATTGCATTTTTCAGGGGTTGTCCGGGTAGGACTCGGGCATTTTTATTGCATTTGTCAGGGTCGGCCTCGGGCACAATTTGTCTTCATTTCGCGTGGTCTCGTTTTCGCGTACAGCGAAGTGCAGGGAGTGTGCCGCCTTCGTTGTGCTTGGTTGCGTTGTGTCTGGTTCTTGGTTGCGGTGTGCCTTTCACTGGGTAAGTAACATTGATTATTGCTTTCCAATAAGAGAAATGTTATGTTGTTTAAAAATCTTTTAGGTTGTATTCATCAAAGCATTAAGAAAGTGTGTACGGCCGCACAGTTCGACATCGCTTTGTCGCGATGTGTGTTAACCTGCTCGCTGAAGATGCGTCATCACAAAGACCACAAACTGATCAGTTCTTTCACCCAGCGGCCATTGAGCCATATGACTGTGATTTGCAGTCATGAATTATATAACCCACCGAGTTTTTTGGCTCGGCGGTGGCCCAAAGACATGATTTTTTGTCTCAAAACACTATCACCGACTTATTCGGGTCGGCGGCCCTATTTGAGCCACGTGGTCATGACTTGTGATCAAAACACGAAGGAACCGAGCTATGTTCGTCGGTGTTATGCCAGTCAGTTGCCAAGTGATGGCCAGATGAGACCAGTTCGGTCAAGCGAAATTAATCCAAGGAGTAATATCGCTAGCAAACGCAATGCTGTGGGTCGTACACAAGCTCTTCAAGTTTTGATGAATTATGCCTTTGAATCTTTGGGTCATGATGCTCTGATGACACAAGCTTTGATGAATGATACCTTTCAAGCTTTCAGTAGTGTTGTTAGTGATATTAGTAATGTTTTACATGTACTTCCGAAAAGCACTGAGAACAGTAAGTGTTCTTCTCTACTGACCATTTCTGACAACTATGATAATACTGTGGTCATCAAAGAAACTAAAAGGAAAAGAGACCGAGAGACCTTGAAAAGGAAAAGAGACCGAGAACCCTCTCGAATTCCTGTTCATAGAGTTCTTAGACTATTAAAAAGAAGGTTATACAGAAAAAGTGCTCAACATGTGCTGAGACATAGTGTTCCAAAGTCGTCATTTATGAGAGACTTGTGTAACAATTTCATGAATTGGTGCCTGTGGTTTAACAGGGAACAATTTTATTGTAAGTATGTGTTTTTTCTAAAGAAGCACAAATATGAAAGAAGATGCAAGTACTTGTATGCCAGTTGCAAACAAGAAATTAAATCAGACTTCACTGAAAACGATTGTCTTTGTAGTGGTCTTTTCAACTTTTCAAGTTTAAAAGGAGGTATGCCTCCTGAGAATGTCAGTTGTACTTTGGCCTGGACTTCTCTAATCGAGAGGCTATCAAGCATAAGTTTGATGCCTTATGATGTTGGAGGAAGTGGAGATTGTTTTTTCAAGTCAGTTTCACATCAACTCTATGGAACACCTGAGTTTCACTTTGAAATTCGTATGGCTGGTATCAGGCATTTAAATGATCATCCAGAGTTTTATATTGAGAGTATTTCTGATAATACTTGGGAAAACTACTTTCAGCAAATGTCAAAACCAGGCACATGGTGTGACAATATAATTATCCAGGCAGTGTCTAATGCTCATAACTGCATCATTCATATCACCGAGTCAGATATTAATAAACCAGATGGTACAGCTATCATTCCTGTTGCTCATGAGGAACAACCAAGAACAATTTTCCTTGGGTATATTAATGAGCTACACTATGTTTCAACAGTGCCACAGAAAAACAGTCACAATAGAAAAAAGTTAAAATACCTAAAGTCAAAGTTAATTGAATCTGATGACCAAAAACAGCAGAAGCTTGCTAAGAGAAGAAAAATCTATCATCTATCTAGATCAATGGAGACACTTGAAGAGAGGGAAGTTAGGCTTGCTAACCGTAGAAAATATTATGCTAAACAAAAGGCCAAAGACACTGTCGAGAAAAAGTCGAGAAACAGTGAACCTCTCACAAACCAAAATAAATTTGCCAAAGCAACAGATGACATATGCCAAAATGACACACAAACTCATGATACAAGCCAAGACAATAATTATTGCTGGACCCCAATAATAGAAAAAGAACAAGCACTACAAAATGTCGATTTGTTTCATAAGTCTAATGAGTACAATGTTGTCCAGTGCACAGTCTGTCTGGAAGCATGGCCTTTAACAGCCACTTCAAATACTCGTACAGCTTCTGAGTATCATTGTTTGAGATGCAAAAGAGACAACAAACACCCAAAGAAATTTTCAAGAGGAAATAACATGATTCCTGCTGCAGTCCCTTGTGAACTTCAGGGTCTCACCCAAGTAGAAGAAATGCTTATTGCACGTGCACTTCCTATAATGAGAGTTTATATAAAACCTGGTGGGCAAAGAGGTTATTCAGGCCACTGCATCAATTTGCCTCAGCGCGTAGAAGAACTGGCTAGTTCCTTACCAAGATATCCAAAAGATTTATCTGTTATAGTTGTTAAGATGAAAGGCAAGGACAACAACTTTAAAGATGTGTTAGTTCGAAGACAGAATGTGGCTGATGCATTGCATTGGCTTATACATAATAATCCACATTACAAAGGTGTAGTTGTGAACGAAAACTCTCTGAACTGTCTGCCTGAGAATGGTGTTCCACATGATCTTATCTCAGTTGAAACAGAAAATGATGACACTGATTCTTCTAACCCTGACTTTGGTCCTCAAAATGAAGAAGACATTGTTTACAATGAACAAACAGAAATGAGTAGCTTTCTTCCTATTCCCCAATACCAGCAGCAAGAAATTGAAGCTGTTCAGCAGCAGTTATCTTATAGCCATCACAATCAACACAGTATGTCTTGGCCAACAGTAGATAATGAGCCGATTAATGAGTACACCACTCCATTTCTAGCAACACTGGCTTTCCCAACTCTATTCCCAGATGGGACGGGTGACCCTACTAATCCATCTCTTCACCAAGATGTACCATTTGGGGATAAAATTAAACACCTTTTAAAGTATGCAGAAAAAAAAAAGATGGTAAATGGTGTTACCGCTTTGCCACACCCCCAGATTTGCCTACTGGGCTTTGAATATGATTCAGAGAAAGCGAATTTTACAACAAACAGGAATATTCCTGAAACAAAATCCCGGGGAAGCACATCTTACAACAGAGGAGTTGCAACAAATGGCAGCTAATAATAATTCCAATATTTTTTTATCTAAGATATCACGCTATCTTAGTAACATAACTGGATCAAATGCTTATTGGCAAAAAGCTAAAGAAGATTTAAAGGCAATAATTAGCCATGCTGGGCCCCCAACATTCTTTTTTACATTTTCTTCTGCAGACATGCATTGGCCTGAATTACATACACTGTTTAGTAGTGATAACAATAACACTGCTGAGCAGAGGCGGCAGAATGTCATAAACAATCCACACATTACTGACTGGTTTTTCACTCAACGTCTAGAACACTTTATTAAGTACTGGCTGTATAACTCATTAGATGCTGAGTGGCACTGGTATAGATTTGAATACCAAGCCAGAGGCAGTATTCATTGCCATGGTGTTGCTAAACTGAAAAATGATCCTGGGCTATGTGAACTATTTGAAAAAGCTCTCCAAGGCTTCTTGGCTGAAAAATCAATTGATAATACTGAGACTCCAGATTTACTTGAACTAAATCAGCAGATACTTGATGGTGAAAAAGCTTCACATATAGTTTGTCAGTATGTAGACTGGTTACTATCCACATACAATCCAGACCCACCAGATAATGGCACTTGGATAAAACCTACTATTCATTCATGTCAAAGACAACATAAGGACATTCAAGACTCCCATGATGATTATGTAGATTTATTGAATACTGTTCAAAGACACACTCGTTGCAGTTCAAATTACTGTCTTAGAAAAAGGCAAAATGAATCAGATGTTAAGTGTAGATTTAATTTTCCATTTGAACCTTGCATTAGTACAAAACTTGAATTTGAGCTCATTCATACAAACCAAAAAAGCACTCAGTACAAAGCAAAGATAATAACCAAAAGGAATGACCCCAGGCTTAACAATCACCAGCGCCTTCAACTACAGGGTTGGAGGGCAAACTGTGACATACAGGTAGTAATTGATTATCATGCGTGTATTGAATATCTTGCCAAATATGCATCAAAAGGTGAACCACGCTCACCAGTTATGAAAACTGCATTTAATTCTATTGTTCGTAACTGTAACATGGATAGCAATCCCACAAAACTGATTAAAAAGGTGATAATGAAATCACTTGGAGAAAGAGAGTTTTCAGCACAAGAGACTATGCATCATCTCATGTCACTTAAACTGGTCAGTTCATCATTCAATTTAATACCAGTTAGTTTGAATGGTTCTCGTAAAATCAAAACAGATTTACCTGATGGAGATCTTGTAACAAATGATTCACTACTTGATGTTTATGCCAAGCGTGGGAAATATACTGACACCATCCCTGATATAATGAATTTTAATTTCATTACTTTTGCCACAAAGTACAAAGTTGTGAACAATAAACTGACAGCTCAACCAGGTAATACTATTGCTAAAGTTTTTCCAGTATATTCTTCAAATCCCAAAGGCCCAAATTTCGGCCTTTACTGCAAATACCAGTTGATTCGGTATAAACTTTGGCACACAACACAAGACAATGCTTGGGGTGATCAACCAGGCACTGATGAATTATATATTAGTGAATGGAAAGACTTCCTAGAAACACCATATGCTAGAGAGCATGTTCCTGACTGGTATGAAAAGTTACACACCATGCAAAATTACTCTGAAGATGACATAGATACCTGTATTGAACAAACCCCACAAGAGCTCCCTCAGCGTGAAGAGTGGATGGTTTTAGCAGATCTTGTTCCTGGATCTTTTGTTAGCAAAGATAAAACACAGCAAACACTTCACTCAGATTGTGACTGGCAAAGTGATAAACTTAAATATCAAGATAGCCAAATAAAGGAAATGCCTTCCTGGCTAAAAACTGCCAAGGATAATAATGGGTTAGCTCCAGGTCTAACACAACAGGAAAATATTGCACAACACTTGGTTGACTTTAGAGATGCCACACGGCTGTACTTTGGCAACGATGAAGTTGCAAATTACAACTTTGAAAAATTATCAGAACTTGGACAGCCAATAGCAAGAATCAATGCTCGGCACTCTAGTGACATGGCTAAGAATAGCAGCCCAGATGAGATGTCAGGATTACAGCCTGTCATTTTCCTTGCAAAAGAAGCACATGTCATGTTAACCATGAATTTGTGGACAGATGTTGGTCTTTGCAATGGTGCAACTGGTACTGTTGTAGACTTTATATATGCTAACAATCAGCAGCCACCTGATTTACCCATTGCTGTTATTGTGAAATTTAATAATTATAAAGGCCCATCTATAAATAATAATATTCCAGGATGTGTTCCTATATGTCCAATCACAGCAAGCTCTAGTGTATTAAATTCTGTACATGAGAGACAACAACTCCCTTTGAAACTTGCTTGGGCAATGACAATACACAAAAGCCAAGGACTGACCCTATCAAAAGCTTGGATTAACATTGGTACGACTGAAAGAACTGCAGGCATTTCATATGTGGCAATAAGCAGAGTCAGAACACTCTCGTCGTGCATTATAGAGCCAATGACTTTTGAAAGACTTACAAGTCTAAAAAAATCCGTTAATTTAAAATTCAGACTTCAAGAAGAAAAGCGGCTGGATGAGCTGGCATCAAAACTTCTCAATTAACCTTTGATTGTCATTCTCACAAGCAATTATAAGTAAACATTTTGTTGCAACTTTACATGCCTACACATGTAGCTCTAGTTCTACTATTGAGCACTTTTTACTAGATGAGAATTTCAATTCAATCAGTTTTACTATATATATATTGTATTTTGACTTGGGAAAATTAATTTACACTAATTATATACACAGATCTTTACTGTGTCATTAAATTGTAACAGTACTTAATGTACTGCAAACCATGTACAAATTCCTCCTGACTCTCATTCTTCATTCTGCAGCTCTTCACATCATAATATGGACGACATTAAGCCAGGTAAGCATAAAAAAATTGTGTGTAGAAACATCATCATCATCAAGATCCTAGCCGTAACAACCCAAGGAGAAAACCTGAAATCCTTTTCTTTTTGTAAGGTTATTGTTGAAGTTGCCTCAGTTGGTTTGCTACCCATATAATTGGATTGAACTGACCAACCCTTTTTCTAATAAAAGTATTACAAACATCTGCATAAATATTGTATGCTTTTTTGCCTAATTTGTGTTTCTTTCCTCTTGTTGTTTCTCAGAATCGTCAGACCTAACCTGTTACATACACTCTGTCTCGCCTATCAAGAAGTCGGGTCCTACAAACTTCTTTAATTGCAATCTCCAGACCAAACAAAATGTGGTTAAAGGTGTATGCTTTGCACTTGAAAAGAAAGAAACACTGGATTTAATGGCCACACAGAGATCACCAGTAAAGGTAGCAAACTTCAGTATCAGCAACAAGTATGGAACAGACGATATAGTGATAAACAGGAAGACTACCCTCACAACAACCACAGCTGATTTTCAGTACCAAACTCAAGATAACGTCATGTCCATTGCATCACTGACGCATGTGGCAGCAGAGCAGCTAGTGGCAATCAAAGGATACCTGCAATATCTTGGTCCAACAAAAACCGTTGTCATCCAAGGCTTGCCAGTAAAAAAACAAGAAGGATACATTGTAGATCCAAGTGGATACATAAAGATCATCTTCTGGGGCAACCATGCTGATACAGTGGCACAACAGTCTACCTACTTCTTTAACAAAGTAAGAGTCAAGTTGGCGCAAAATCAAAGATATCTAAATACACCTAAGCAAGAAAAAGAATGCAACATCACACTGGTTGAACCCTTCAAGGAGAAGTTGCCCACTGTTGATGAGGTCTCTACCACTGACGAAGTCATTGCAACCATCCTTGGTGTAAGCAATATCAGCAAATACAGATCATGTTGTTCTTGTGCCAAAAGGGTGACCGTCAAAGGAAACCTGGCATTTTGTCAAAATTGCAAAATGTCGCAAAAGTCAAGTGCTTGTCGTATACAATGGAGCCTAAGAATATACATTGAAAATGCCAAAAAGCCATCACAAAAGCTGCATCTGTATGTCTACACTGACACTGCAACAAAGCTGTTAACCATATGTGATTTAGAGGAAACATCATCCGAAGATGAAATCACTGAAGCTCTCTTGCAGCTTGATACTGTGAAACTTTACTACGATAGCCAATCTCACAAACTCATTGACATAGAAAAAATTGACATTTAGCATGCATTGCTATTTTCAATGCACTATGTAAGCTGACTGAATTCGTCAAGCTGCCATTCAGTTACTCCAGTTTTAAATACTTCAAACACAAATCATGTTGGATTTAACTTGTTTCTTAATTGTTATGTTACTGTTATTCAAGTTCATGTTCTACATTAGCTGAATGGAAGTTTTCATTCAATTCACATTCAATTATTTGAGTTTTGAATACTTCAAAAAGGTCAACACAAATCACGTTAGGTTTGAAAACGCCAAAACAAAAAAAAACGACTGAACCATCACATTGGTTGAATCCCTTCAAGGAGAAGTTAAGTGGACAGTCAGTTATTCCAGTCTTAATTATGGTACATCAAAAAGTGAATAAAAATCACTTTAGAATCATCTTGTTTTATTGACATGGGCTGATCCAATCATTTTGAGGGAGTGTGTTGTACCACATAAGTTTGAAAATAAGGGTTTCTAGCATTTCAACTATACTACAAAGAAGTGAATACAAATCATTTTAGGTTCACCTTCTTTATTTATTTTCATATATTGATATAGTAAGCAATTGTGCTTATTAAATTGTTTCACACAGCCTGCATATGTACTTCGATCTCTTTCCACTTCGAAGAACAGCAGCTTTCATGCACGTGTCAGCAGTTTTGCTCATTACTTGAATTTGGCATTTAACACACTTCACACCGAAAAGAAACTGCCCTAGACTCCCACATTACAATTACTACATAGCATATAATACCATATTTCATTACCAGACTACCTTGAGAAACAGGCCATGCGACAACTTCTTTTCCCCTTCCGCACGTGTTTCGCTACACCAACTCAGTTTCACCAAGCCTAAACATGCTCGCTTACAGGTTTTTCCCTAAAGTCGACGAACGCAATCCAATAATCTGCGATTACTACTAGTTCTTTAAAATAAAAAGATATTTGGCCGAAAAAGGTATCCAGTGATTTTTGTTATACCTTAGTCTATCTAACGTTAAAATATCAAAAGAAGCCAATTTTATCACTTGCCGCGATATGTTTGATTTTTACAGACAGGCGCTCTAAAAGTAGCGTGTCCACTGTGTCAAAAGACGAGTACATACTGAAAAATACAAATCGATGCCTACTTTGTACTTACCGTTGAAAAACAGGCCGTATGTCAGAGTTTCCCGATGGTTGTTATTGGTTTTAGCTAAATCTTGTAACTAGCTGGTCTGTGTTTCCGACACTTTTGAAGTGAATGCAAATATGGCCGCAAAGTGGCCTTTCGAAGCCATGATGTAATTGCCTGGTCCGGACCCGAGGTCAAAACAACTTTTCCAATTGCAAGTTTTGCTGGAAGTATTCCCGCCGTTATTATAATAAAGTTTGAATGAAACTTATAAATTTAATCAAAGTTAACGACAGAAGTGATAATTTAGGAGGAGAGAAACAAATTTAGCCCTTTGAAATATATTTTTTCAGTTGAGGTAAAAATGTTGCAATTTGCATAATGTGAAAGTAATTTGAAACCTTTCCAGTAACGCATAACCCAGCTGTTTCGTAAAACATCTCGCAATCAGACACACGAAAATATATCCAGTTTTTATTCCTCTGTATCCGAAACACAGAAAAGAAAATTAAATGAAAAAGTGATCACATTAAGGTTATTTTCGCCCGAGAAACATTCACTAGCGGAAGCAAAACTCGCAAGACACCGCGTGCATTGTTTACATCTTCTCTCGGCGGTGAATTTTTGCACCCAAAGTTTCAGTTGTCTGTTCTGTTCTTTCAACTTCACGAAATAAAAATTAATGAAAGGCAAACAACCGAAAGAAGTGAAATTAATTGGGATTCCTACCACGCTTATATTTCTTCCTTCGCTGTCCACTGTTCACTTCTTATTACTTGGGCGTAGCGACCAAGTATTAAAATGCAGTTTGGTCGTCCACAAATGTGCAGTATTGCGCAACTCTTGGGACGGCGGGATTATTCAAACCTTCACCGCGGTCACACGTCCGAGGCGTTTTTCGTTTTATTTGGTGGGATTCATTTAGAATTAAGTGGAAGCGTGGGCAAGGATGTATAAAATAATTAGTTTATGTAACTATCTTTTCATCTTTCCGGCTCAAAATAACGAGCTTCTTTTCGATCGTTGAAAACTGATCAAAACGCTTCGTGCCTGAGCAAATTAAAATTGTGGTGGCAAATGGCGCCGACAGTTCTGCGGTTCGTAGTTTTCAAACGCTTAGAACTTTTTTTTAGTAAACTTTCAAAACGTTTAGTGAGTTGACAGTGTATTGTCAATATATGAAACTTTTAATAAACAGTGAAAATAACAACCTTAACTTTGAAGTACTTTGGTTAACTTTTGCAAATTTCTCTCGTTTGACCGCGGTGGAGTACACCTGTTGTTTGTTGATGCGAGGCGAACGTCACAAAGTGCGAGTTGTGTTTTCTCTGTTGCATCCAGGGCGCTGAAAAGAATGGGCGGTGCAACGCGCCCACAGCGCTTGGGCGATGTGTGATGCGGAGAGAGACTGGGCCGAGCGCCTTCGAGAGAGCCGGAGTTAAAAAAAATGGCGGCAAATGGAGATCGATAGCTGATGAAGAAAAGGGATCGCTGCAAGAAAACGGTACATGATATCCACTTAATGTTTTCGACATGAAGATTTCAATGTATTTTCAAAGCTGTAGGCGAGAAAGAACGGGTTTTATACTGTAACATTTATTGCGAATTATTACTCATGCGCAGTAAGCGCATGAGGTAGAAAATGGGTTGCGTTTCTTCGTCTTTTTGTCACATTAGTGCATGCAAATTTATGCACGCATGTATTATTACTAACCGGGTCGCAGGTCACATAAACATTCTACAAAAATGGCTGCCGCGCTCGGCATGTGCTTGGTTTTCAAAACCATAGTTTTGTCTTGTCGGAATAATAACACACATTCAAAATACTCAAATTGGAAAGAGAAAGCTTTAAAGAATACTCAGAAGCCGCTGTAGTGGAGAAAAAGGAGAGCTGTAAGCGACGAAATCTTGCTTCAAGTTTTATCAGTGCGGGGCGATCAAATCCGAAGAAGCGGAGTTTTAAAGAATTTTCAAGTAGGCGAGGGACTTTACCATAAAAGAAATTTCATTTTTCGGTGAGAATTTATGTTGATACCAATTTGAGATTGACTTTTTCTTTGTGTCATAATTGTTATTCTAGACCGAGAAAAAGTTGCTTTTGTGAGCTTTTGTGCACTCTAAACACAAAGTCAACGGACTGTCGCGTAATACAGTTTTTGAGAATTGCTAAAATTGAAAAATAACCCGGTCGTTTACTGATTTTAAGGATCTTTTAAAAGTAGTCTTTTCAAATGTAACAGAAAGCAGTCACGGTTTGGGAAACATTAGACGCAAACTTGTTCGAATGTTTTCTTCATGAAGCCAGCCAATAATCATGGTATTAAAGGCACACTAGTAAATATAAGCTTAATTGAATTAAATAGCGCTTTCTGAAATAAAGTTTGCTTTCAAGATTTTTTGATTCGCGAAAACATTATGCGAATCATCTCTACGGATAAGAATGGCATTCTATATACACAAGAAAAGTCGGAAATTTTAGAAAACACTAGATATAATAAAGCAGGTTGCTGAATTTAAATATTACTTTGTGATGTTTATAATATAATTCGCAGACGCCAGCGCTGCGCGCTGCAATGAGGATAAATAAATCGCCAAGCCTTCCGGAAGCAGAAAATCACTGAATTCTGATAAGCGTTTAACTCTTTTATTCAAGGGAAAGACATTTCATTCAAGGAAATACGAGTTTCATTAAAAAGTTTTGACCTTTAGAACAAATATTTTGGTACAAGCAGCGCACGATCGAATTACATTCCACACGAAATTTGCATATATGAAAGAAGTGTATTTGCGACAACACTTTGAAAAAATTGTGAAGCCTGGAAAAAACTAATACATGGCAAAATCAAAGCAGTTATTTAAAGAACTAGCTTTATAGAAAAATTTCATTTCGATTTGGACTTGAAATCAAACGGGGGGGGGGGGGGGGGTCATGATGTGTCACGCAATATTTATTTTTATTAAAATGTTTCACCAATTTATAGCACTCATCACCGATTACATGTATTTTGGAAATCCGGGCAGGAGAAGGGGTCTCTGGGCTTGGAAATCCAGGCGGGAGAGAGGGGGGAAGGGGTCAAACAATCTTGCCATCCGTCTGTGTGTGTGTGTGTGGGGGGGGGGGGGGGGGGGGGGGGGGGGGGGGGGGGGGGGGGGGGGGGGGGGGGGGGGGGGGGGGGGGGGGGGGGGGGGGGGGGGGGGGGGGGGGGGGGGGGGGGGGGGGGGGGATTCTTTCTGAATAACCCAATGTAATAGGAATAATTCACGGTTAACGTTTGGGAAGTATTACACTAGTGTGGGTTTGATCAGAATCAATAAATTAAATATTCAAAGTGCAGTGACTACAGAAAAATTGGTAGCTTCAGTCAACGTGTCTTAGAGTCTCATGCGCATGAGTATAGGCTATGTTTAGCCTCTTGTTTGAAATAAAACGAGCTTGTTAGAAATGCGTTACGCAAAATGTTTGCACTTAAAAACTAAAACATTAATTCCCTGCGAACTATGACAGTAAACGGCTAAACGTTAAGAGTATAGATAGAGGACCTTTTGCTCTTTCATCCGTGTAAATTTCGTTTTGAACTTTTTTGAACTTTTTTATTGAGACTGACTAGCTGTGGAAGCATATTTTTGTTTAAAAAACTTCATGTGTCCTATTCAAGCACTACTAAAGCATTGAATGTTAGGTTTAATCAAATAAAGGCCCCAAAACACTAAAAGCGTTTCATTGATAAAGTGTAAATTGTTGAAACATGCAGTGATTATAGTTATTGATAGCAGTGTAAATTAAAGTGGTCGGGTCTCTGATCCTGATGGCATAATGTAATGTACTGCGACTGTACTGTATTATAAAATCTGAGGCAATTTTAAAAGCGGATTTTCTGCTTCCAGTCACACAGTTATTTAGCCATTTTTTAAAGACCTGTGAAATAATAAATATCAGTGTGTTGTGATACTGAGCGGTAGGCAATTTCCCAACATAATTTTTATGACAGACAACACTTACAAATGATAAAATTCAGCAATGGATAAACCATTATCTGCATAGGATATGTTTGTGGATTTAAACATAAACACAATGTACAGAACATAAGAAGAACAACAGAAAGAAAAGGGGCCATATTGTATTGTGTCAGACTAACATACATGCACTTTGTTATAGCAACATCTATAGGGACAGGGACATCTCTTTATGGTCCTATATATCTGATGTGGATATTTTGTGATAAGATGAGACGTTCTTACCCTGTCGACCCTTTTAACTATTTAACAATGCCAGGGCCATAGCCAGTATGAGGCAAACCAAGGCACTTGCCTCAGTCATGATCCCAGTGTTTTGTTTAAACGTAGTCATCATAAAGACCCTAAATAGCTAGACGGGGAATTTAACCATGGATATTGCCTCAGTCTTTATTTTTTTTCTGGCTACGGCCCTGAATGCTACATCCTGAAGGAAGGGTGGTGGCTGTTCGGGGCTGTACTTCAGAGTTTAAAAGTGAGACAGATCAAGTTGCAAGCAAAGCCATACACTGTATAAACTTATATAATATTAAAAAAGGATCAAAACAAAAAACCACTAAAATCTCATGCCTTTTCAGTATAATGTCCAATGTTGCAAATGGCATATATCAAAAACTAATTTTAATCAATATAACCCCTCTCCCCTAAAAAAATAGAACTGATATAGGAATTCCAAACACAAAAGGTTATTTTGTATCTCCCAGTCACTTTATATCTATCTGATTATTCCCACTCCCCCCACCTCCCACCCCTGGGACCCATAAGAATCGCTTAAGTTTGTTTTTGTTTTTTTATTTACTCCATTTTTTTATTATGCTTAATAAGTTTATTTACAGTGAGATGTTTTCATATTGAAAGGTATTGAATTAAGTTGTAAAGAGAGTACCATTTACTTAATACTTTTGAAATAATGATTTTAAGTTGACATTATTTTAGTCTCGGTCTCTTCCTTTTATTTGAATGACCAGCCAAAATAATCGGGAAACTGAAGGAAAGATCAGTTTGCTTTGGGACTATAGGAATATCACAAGGAAATGTCACATATTGCTTTATACAACACTGATATTTAATTAATTAAGATGTACCATACTTATTGAATGACCTGTCAAATGGAAACTAAGGGGTAATGTTTGCTCCAGGACAATGGGAATACAGTATCACAAAAGGAAACATATAGCTTGTATATATGACACTGACATTTATTTATCAATCTATATTTAATATATCAACAGTTATTTTTGTTGCAGATATGTTCTACATAACTAAAAGAAATGTTAGGAACCTCTGTATTCATTCCTTAATAAAGGTAATCCAAATGGGTGTAGCAGCTTATTAACAAAAGCATCAGCTCTATCATTTTAATGTAGTTGATTAAAATTAACTATATAATATCTTGCTTCACCTGGTTAATAGAAGAAATTTTTTAGACTAGAAAAATTCAATTCCCTTATTTTTGAACCATTGAAGCAATCAGCAAGACAGATTTGACAAAACGAAGGCACCGAAACAGGCAAAACTATTTATTGATGAAGTATTACTTATAAATGATTAAAAGCAAGTGGCCCAATAACCCCTCAAAACAACTACCTTTAGTCTATAGCTTGTAACTCAAAAAGTTAAATAAAGTTCAAGATGACATTTACCCAAATGAAAGAGTGATAGATCCTCTATGATCGGCAATTGCAGCCGTCTGCTGCCATAGTTCGTTATAAATTTTACTGTATAAAACCCGTTCATTATCGCCTACAGCTTAAAAAATACATTGAAATGTTCATTTCGGGGTGGAAATCTGGTACCGTTTTCTTTTACACTGCTATCAATAACTATAATCACTGCATGTTTCAACAATTTACACTTTATCAATGAAACGCTTTTAGTGTTTTGAGGCCTTCATTTGATCAAACCTATCATTCAATGCTTTAGCAGTGCTCGAATAGGACACATGAAGTTTTTTTAAACAAAAATATGCTTCCACAGCTAGTCAGTCTCAAAATTAATCGCTTAATTCTATAGCATGTAACTAAAAAAGTTCAAAAAAGTTCAAAACGAAATTTACACGGATGAAAGAGCAAAGGGTCCTCTATCTATACTCTTAACGTTTAGCCGTTTACTGTCATAGTTCGCAGGGAATTGATGTTTTAGTTTTTGAGTGCAAACATTTTGCGTAACGCATTTCTAACAAGCTCGTTTTATTTCAAATAATTCGCGATAAATGTTACAGTATAAAACCCGTTCTTTCTCGCCTACAGCTTTGAAAATACATTGAAATCTTCATGTCGAAAACATTAAGTGGATATCATGTACCGTTTTCTTGCAGCGATCCCTTTTCTTCATCAGCTATCGATCTCCATTTGCCGCCATTTTTTTAACTCCGGCTCTCTCGAAGGCGCTCAGCCCAGTCTCTCTCCGCATCACACATGCCCAAGCGCTGTGGGCGCGTTGCACCGCCCATTCTTTTCAGCGCCCTGGTTGCATCTTACAGTTTCATATTCAATATGCGTAAGGAAATTACTCAAGAAGACACTGCGAAAGTATTTGACACTCGAGATTAATTCTACGATACCTTCATGACGGAAACCCGCTAAAACATGTTAAAACGAACATGAAGAAGATAATTTAGACGAATACATACATAGCGCTTATTTAATAAGAAGTGGACAGCGAAGGAAGAAATATAAGCGTGGTAGGAATCCCAATTAATTTCACTTCTTTCGGTTGTTTGCCTTTCATTAATTTTTATTTCGTGAAGTTGAAAGAACAGAACAGACAACTGAAACTTTGGGTGCAAAAATTCACCGCCGAGAGAAGATGTAAACAATGCACGCGGTGTCTTGCGAGACGTTTCTTGCGAGTTTTGCTTCCGCTAGTGAATGTTTCTCGGGCGAAAATAACCTTAAAGTGATCACTTTTTCATTTAATTTTCTTTTCTGTGTTTCGGATACAGAGGAATAAAAACTGGATATATTTTCGTGTGTCTGATTGCGAGATGTTTTACGAAACAGCTGGGTTATGCGTTACTGGAAAGGTTTCAAATTACTTTCACATTATGCAAATTGCAACATTTTTACCTCAACTGAAAAAATATATTTCAAAGGGCTAAATTTGTTTCTCTCCTCCTAAATTATCACTTCTGTCGTCAACTTTGATTAAATTTATAAGTTTCATTCAAACTTTATTATAATAACGGCGGGAATACTTCCAGCAAAACTTGCAATTGGAAAAGTTGTTTTGACTTCGGGTCCGGACCAGGCAATTACATCATGGCTTCGAAAGGCCACTTTGCGGCCATATTTGCATTCACTTCAAAAGTGTCGGAAACACAGACCAGCTAGTTACAAGATTTAGCTAAAACCAATAACAACCATCGGGAAACTCTGACATACGGCCTTTTTTTCAACGGTAAGTACAAAGTAGGCATCGATTTGTATTTTTCAGTATGTACTCGTCTTTTGACACAGTGGACACGCTACTTTAATAATTTGCGTGCGATCTCACACGCTAAGTGTACTGTGTCTTCTTGTTTTAGACGGTTAACGCGCCCAGTTCTTTGTTAGACTACTCACACTATCCGAATACTCCCAATCATCAAACCGTGAAATATAAACGTGCATGCAGATTCCCAAGACAATTATTCTCCAATATGCCTAATACAACGACGCCCAAGTATACGCTCCCACAGCGTCTTGTTAAATATTAAAGCGCTATGTATGTATTCGTCTAAATTATCTTCTTCATGTTCGTTTTAACATGTTTTAGCGGGTTTCCGTCATGAAGGTATCGTAGAATTAATCGCGAGTGTCAAATACTTTCGCAGTGTCTTCTTGAGTAATTTGCTTACGCATATTGAATATGAAACTGTTAGATGCAACAGAGAAAACACAACTCGCACTTTGTGACGTTCGCCTCGCATCAACAAACAACAGGTGTACTCCACCGCGGTCAAACGAGAGAAATTTGCAAAAGTTAACCAAAGTACTTCAAAGTTAAGGTTGTCATTTTCACTGTTTATTAAAAGTTTCATATATTGACAATACATGTACACTGTCAACTCACTAAACGTTTTGAAAGTTTACTAAAAAAAGTTCTAAGCGTTTGAAAACTACGAACCGCAGAACTGTCGGCGCCATTTGCCAACACAATTTTGCTCAGGCACGAAGCGTTTTGATCAGTTTCAACGATCGAAAAGAAGCTCGTTATTTTGAGCCGGAAAGATGAAAAGATAGTTACATTAACTAATTATTTTATACATCCTTGCCCACGTTTCCACTTAAAGACCTAGTATTGTCCATTGTGCTTCACGCGCCTCTGTTATTGTTTTGGTTTGCACGGGAGCGAGGTTTCCATTGTTTTCCGGGGTTTTGCTTTTCTCGAGGCAAACATTCAATTGCATGGAAAGGAATTATATCGTCTCGTGCTTCTCTTCTGTTCAAACGTTTTATATTAAATTACGTTCTTAAGTGTTGCCTGATAAATGGCCAATGCAAACGGATTACAAAGAGCTACAAGACCTACCCGATTTTTCAACATCAAGAAAATGGCCGCCGATGCTCACAGCACGCAATGCATAATGGACAATACTGGGTCTTTAATTCTAAATGAATCCCACCAAATAAAACGAAAAACGCCTCGGACGTGTCGTGACCGCGGTGAAGGTTTGAGTAATCCCGCCGTCCCCAGAGTTGCGCAATACTGCACATTTGTGGACGACCAAACTGCATTTTAATACTTGGTCGCTACGCCTAAGTAATAAGGTGAAGGGGTCATGTGGAATTACATTCCAACAATATTAAAAGCCTTGTTTTCAATCTAGGTGACTAGATCAAGCTCACTAACTTTCTGGAATCGCGTTATATCGACACGAGGGGCGGGTAAACAACAAAAAGAATACAACACAGCAACAGGGTAGGTCAGTTTTATTCACAAAACATTTGGATTTTTTACCTTTAAAACAAAACACTTGTAAATCGAATCTCAAAAAGCAAGAGTCATGTCCCGATTATCTGATAGTGAGCTTGGGCCGCCTGTGTTTGATACATTGCTCTGATACCAAAAGAAAGAAAGCGAGGAGAGTGCAAAGAATCTGCAAAAGCCGGATCGAATCCTTGCAGTTTACATCGAGCCCATTTTGATAAAGAAATATCAGAGAAACACCTGTGGCTTCGATCGTCCCTCATGAAAATCCAAAAGCATAGAAATCGTTCTATGTGTCGATTCGACATCGTTTGCAGTTTCGTTTCCCATTTTATGCACCGATCAAATCGAACATTCAACCCTTCCCCCGAGCAACCCCCGGGCATTTGATCAATTTTTATGCCTGGTTGGCTGGAATTTGACATCAGCGTCTGTTTAGGGAGTGTGAAATTTGACATCTTAGGGGAGGGGTGGAGGATGAACAAGTGGCCCGGCTCAATTTTTATGTTATGTGTGTAGTGGTCGGGACATGACTTTTGTAATTGTATCCTATTTCGATAATTAAACCCTAGCCTTCGAGATCACTGAGGAAAGAACCAAGCTGCCCAAGGCAAAGAGAAAAGAAAACAAGTCAATTCCGCACCATGTTCCTGTCGTTAAAAGCGTTGTTAACAGCTTTTCTGGTTTTGATGCTCATCAGAGAATCAATCTCGTGTTCAGGTAAATGCTTTGGCAACTTTCTTTGCAAGTTTATTTTTTAATATGACTTTTAACCATTTAGCATGCTCGACAACTGATTTAATATCCTTCTGATCGAGACCTCATGATCATTTAAAGTGTCCTACCTCTGGATAGTCGAGCAGGCGAGCAAATCATGGCGATTGACCAAGCGAACGGAAAGTCTAGCCGAGCTTGTTTTCGTGATTAGCTCACCCGCTCGACTGACTGAATCAGCTAGCAGTCTGTAGACGACGCAAAATGATCCCCGAACGCAAAATGATCCCGACGCAAAATGATTGCCGAACGCAAAACGATCCCGACGCAAAATGATTCCCGAACGCAAAATGATCCCGACGCAAAATGATTCCCGAACGCAAAATGATCCCCAAACACGACGCGAAATGATTCCGACGCCAAATGATCCCCAAATAGAACTAAACACGACGCAAAATGATCCCCAAGGAATTATCTGAATAGAATGGGATGACGTTTCTGTCCCGAGGATGCCGGTAAATTTAAAAAATGTTGACTCGAATTGTTTGAAGTGTTCATGTATTTATTAATTTTGAACAATTTATTTCATAATTTTAACTCATGATGAGCTTAAACCAGTTCAGGATTTCGGATCCCCGCTGCTTAGGTAATTTTTTTTTTTACCTAAATCTCAATAGGAGTTGTAACAAGAACCACGCAGACCAAAACATTAAGACAGAGAAAAGTGTTAAAAGTCGGCTTAATCCGGACACGCTTATAATTATGCGGCTAACTTTCGATCGTCATCAGTGTTGTGAATGATGACAATTTTTCCCCAATCTTTCATTTAATATATTTTCGTACAAGTTTTAATTTGGCTTCTTTCAAGCGTCTTTTTTAACACGCAAAAATTTATTTACTCCGTTTTTTGGACTGAAAGCTTTACAGTTTTACCAGTTTCTTGTTCATGACACATCAAACATCGCGGATATTTCCCTGCGAAATTTTAACAACCACATTTGCACAATTGTCGTGAATTCCAAACCCCCCGATACAATAAAAAAACATTCATTAAGCATTTACTAGGCAAGTAACAAGTCAAAAATGAGCTTCAGATCAAAAACGCAAAGAAACATGCAATATCATATTAGTAAACGTTTTGTTCTCAACACGCTCCGTACACAGAAATGAAATTAAATGCGATCTGCAAAAAAAATTAGAAACACACAAGTCACTTGCTTTCAAGTAATCCTGCATAATTCTCAGTTACTGGATACAGTAGTTAAATTTATTATTTTTAATGCAGGCAAAAACATTTTGCTTTAACTACAGCATCTTTTTTTAGAAAATATACGATTTACAATAGGAAATCCACTTCAAAACTTTGCGTTCTTTTAACGGTATTAAAATCCCTAAGAGACGGAAGAACCAAAAACCTATAGTTGCAAATACAGCATACCTCTTTACGATCGAATGGTTTCATTACTTAGTCGCATCCTGCTTGAAATTACTATAAATACCTTTACTTACCGGCTAGCTATTTTTCGATAAATCTCACCTCATGTCACCTGATAGATAAGTCGACGTAGATTCTAACTTAGCTCGCATGCAGGAGCTTTAAATGGAGTCAAGTCGAAAATCGTTCTCACGTGGAAGGTAATAGTAGCCCGATGTTGATACTTCGTAATATATTAACCACGTTCAGGATTATATAACTCAGTAGGTCTTCAAATAGTTATTGCCTTTGTTGACAGAATTTGAATCTCTAAGGTAATTATCATGTCATGTTAATAGAAATCCTGCTGGAAAATCAGGGTTCTATCTAGGATTTATCGTTTGGGGGAGAACTGAGTCCCGAGTGAGCGAAGGCCATGAGATAACAACGTAACTGTAAACCGTGTAAATAATAACTGACGTGTATATAATACCCCTTAAATACCCTAGATAGAACCCTGGAAATCCTGAACCGTGTTAAGTTACTCGTGCATTTTTTACGAATTTTCAAAAACTTTCATAGTTCTAATTAGAGGTGAATTAAAATCGTGGAAATGGCATAATGCCTGACCGGTGGCAAGTAACATGTGTAATAGTCAGGATCACTTCCTGTAGTAGCATTAACATACGTAGTATTCACATTACCGTTTGTTTCCGTCAATTCTAAAATCAATTAATTTTGAACTGTGACAAAGACCGAATAAAACTCTCCGCCTCTTAAAGTAGACAACATAAAGAACCGTGAAATTAATTAATTATAAACGAGAAATACAATATCTAGGCGATTAAAAAGCCTAAACCTGTTAACGTGTTAGATAACCTGAACTATATAAAAAACATTGGAAAGAACAAAACTGCATGTAATATAAATCTAGATGTTTGTTTGCATGTTGTATTAGATAAATGCGCCAGTTGCACCGTGTCACTATATATATATATACCTAATTCAATAAAGGTTACTTTGGGCATTGGGCAATTGCGCATTGGGAAGCTATTGTTTGGCGGTCACTAAAGCAAAGCATTGCATTGTGTTCCGTATGCCCAAATGCCCTTTGCCCAATTGCCAATGACCAATTGCAAAAGCAACCTTTATTGAATTAGGTATACCATGTAAAATCGTGATTCCTTTAAATAAACCTGACAGAGACAAGTATTGGCCAGTCGAAATATTGCAACTACCCTTTTACACGTTGTTTGTTTCGTTCCTTGCAGTAGTCTTCGGACAATAGGCCATTTGCACGATGACGTCATATGACTACAACTACCAGAATCCTTCATTTTTTTTGTTTTGGAGTGCAAATTAGGGCTATTGTTATTTAAACCGCACTGGGATTACAAAATTTAAATAAGAAAAGAAAAACGAAATGAATTCTGGTAGTCGTAGTCAAATGACGCCATCGTGCAAATTGCCTATTGTTTTTGCTATCAGTCAGTTTATCACCTCTCAGCACAGCGATTCTCTTTACGGGGGCTCCCACATACAATTGACGGGGGTAGGGGTGGGGGGAATCGTATAAATTTTGAAAGAAACACCTAAAAGTTACCGGTAACCCGTTTTGTGTGCAGCTTTCATCGATCGATTTTTACTCCAGAGGAACCGATCTTTCTGAAAAAAAAAAACTGTTCCTGATCAGCATACTTACAACAGTTTCAAGTAATTTTCAGTACTTAGACTTTGGACCAATACTACCACTCTTTATCAGCTAATGCCACAATAATGGTATCAAACAAATGCCCAGACATTCGTTATCGTCATGACGTGATGGAGCGTTTCTGCGGGAATGTCTTCAACTAGCCTTGACTCTTCTTTTGCAGAAAGAAATTCTTGAAACTATGCAACGTCTTGCTTTGTCTTTCGTCTTGTATTTTCGTTTTCAGTTTCTTCAATAAACTCCTCTACTGTTGAAGAAATCTGTGCAAATCTCGCCGAGGAACTACAACTGGAAGCCATCATGACAAGAGTCGGGAAGCGGCGGGAAAAACTCATACGATTTTTGTCACGAGTGGTAGATTTCGTATCTGATCTCTGATTGGTTACACCCGTCCACACGTATCCGGATATTTTTTAATCCGCAACTTTTTTGTTGCCGATTGGCCTTCCGTCCACCCGTATCCGGCGAATTCGGCTTACGAATCCGCATATTTTTGAATCCGCTCTCCAGAGTGGAAATTTTTGAATACGCTACGAGTACGGCATCGTGTGGACGGTCGAATCCAGATAATTTTTAATACACTGACGTACAGTATCGGATCCAGTCTTTAACCGCGCGAATATGCAACATGGCCGACAGGAATGTTATCGCTTCACTTCTACTTGGACTTATTTCAAGTCTAATAACGTGCAATCGAATTTGCTGCCAAACTCGCACAAAGCGGCGCGCAAAATGTTAGCCTTTGCGCATGCTCTGTTGACAACAGAGAGAGAGATTGCATTGTCGGGCAGCCCGAATTATTTACAATTTACCTATGGACATGGCGTCAGAAAATGTTATCAGATTCGACCAGTGGTCGACTTTTTCATTGTGCTATACTAAGCGCCTGTTAGCCTGTGAACAGGCTTCTTTTTGGGGGAATTGGGTTAGGTTAAAATCGGCGAGCGAAGCGAGGACTGGGAAAGAGGGAATGGGCGGCGAAGCCTGTGGACTCGCCTTTGATGCCGCCGTTCCGCCCCCTAGTAATTATCCTGTTATTATATTGGCAACAAGTTAATTAAAATGTCAACAAGTTGTCATGTTTTTAGTCTGTTGAATGCATCGGTAGCAGTATAAAACACGACTCCCACTCTTCGCAAAAAAGTATTTAAAAAACCTTAAGTATAAAGCTTTTCCAGTAAGACTTCAGAGAGAATTGCGCGTTTAGATCACAGTTATGAATTTGTTTTCTTCGATGATATTGACCTTTTGATCTCGGCGAATTATGGTGTTTCCGGCCACACCGTAATAGGCATCTTAGATCCGAGTCTCAAAAAGTCGTTGTCTATAATTCCACTGCATTGAAATCATGAATTATTGCAATAATTTTTAGCTCCTTAGTATTAAAGTTCTGTAGTTGAGTAGTGTGTCCCAGTGGAGCTAGGATAAACCCCCGTTGTTTTGTAATAGCGTTTGATTTGGCATCCAACAGATAATCTGTAGCATGGTTGCTGTTTTGTAAATCCAGTCGGCAAAATTCCAAAAACATCTTGCTTTTTTGCGACAGACTTTAGACACAGCTTTTGCTCTTCTTTAAGCCTCGGTATAAGCTTTCTCAAAATCGAGATCTGAAAATTGCATGCGACGAGTCGTCATGTTTGTTTATCATATGAGCCAGCGAATGGAATATTTATGCAAATTTAAGGCGCAAGGTATTTGAGATGTCAACATGTGTCGTCTGTCACCGCATACCTGTCAAAACCAAGTGATCTGACCAATCAGCTCATGATATCAGACTCTGGTATCATGGAACGGCGGCATCAAAGGCGAGTCCACAGGCTTCGCCGCCCCTTCCATCTTCCCCAGTCCGCGCTCGGCTCGCTTCACTCGCCGATTTTAACCTAACCCAATTCCCCAAATAAGAAGCCAGTTCACAGGCTAAGCGCCTGTGAGAAGCTGTATCTATAAGGCTATTTGTAAAAAGCGTTGTTGTGACTATTCCACAAGAGGACAAGATCACCTACTAGTACCTGAACCTGTGACTAGATCAGTAGAAACATTCAATTGAGTACCGAGGCTCTGTTTTATAGAACGTTGTATACTACAACGAAAAATAAGTTGATCTTTCCAATTTGAATGACCTGAAAGAACGGCTAAGCGATGAAGATTATTTTAAGAAATTTAAGTTTGATATTGTTTCTACCTCAACCACACGCTACAGACAAAGCGAATTCATAATTTTAGTGTAAATAGAAGTTGATTAGTTAAAGTTGATTGTCCTGTCGTGTCATGTCGTCTCGTGTCGTGACATATACTGCATGAAGATAAATGACATGTACATTTCATACTAATGAAAAGTAGTAGTAGTAGTAGCAGCAGCAGCAGCAGCAGCAGTAGCAGTAGCAGTAGTAGTAGTAGTAGTAGTTGTAGTAGTAGCAGTAGCAGCAGCAGCAGTAGCAGTAGTAGTAGTAGTAGTAGTAGTAGTAGTAGTAGTAGTAGTAGTAGTAGTAGTAGTAGTATAAATAAATAAAAAATGACGGTAAAGAATATTTAGAGAAATAAGGGTGTGAGAAAATAAATTAGAATGCGTGACATGAAAGCATTTATGTAAAACGTGTCGCGCGAATGGAATCGTGTTCAGTTTCGGTCTTTTGTTCTTAATAAACAGCATTTCGAAGATCAAGCATCGGAGTTTGTTGCGGCATTTGTTAAGCACTTTGAAGTTCTTAATTAGGTCGACGGGTGTCAAGTCATGTTCGCCACTGTAATGTTTTCCGATCACGGAATGTTTATGTTCGTCAACTCGCATCAATAACAAAATTCGAGATTAAATATAACTGATGTGAACTTTCTAATAAAAAAATGTCAGGGATATTTTCTATCAGTTTGAAACCAATAGAGAAACAGCAAAAAAAAAAAACCCGATTTAAGTGCTCTGATTCATGCGCGCTCAACGTAATTGCATATCTGTAATTGGACACCCACGTGACCGCGCCAATTACGTAAGAAATAGACACATGGCCGACCAATCACAATTAAGAATTTTGTTATTGATACGATTACAATAAGCACGCGGTTGACCAATCACAATCGAGAATTTTGTTATTGATTCGATTACAGCGGTTTTCAATTGAGTGTCGTAAAACCAAAACCAAAGTAATAACTCTGACCAATCACAGAACTCGCGGACAATCCAATGAACCAATCAGAACTCGAAACAAATACATGTAGCCGGCGCCAAGCGCGGGAAAACGCGTGCGAGCAAGTCACGATTGGTTTTGGTTTTACTTCTGATTGGTTGAGAAAATGGCGCGAGATTTTTTAGCCAATCACAAAAGCGTAGCAATGCAAACCAAGCAATTACGGAATTACTTTCGACACTCAATTGAAAACTGCTCTGTAGTAGTGATAGTAAAAAATGTAATAGTAATAGTAATACTATTATAGTAATATTAATAGTTTATCTTTCTGTTATCTATTTTATAATGTCCAATAAAAAATACGTTTTACCTTGTGTTCTGAAGGTTGAAAAAAATCGTTGAATGAACAACAAACACTCACAAAGCTTTTCGAGTCTCAGACCAGAAGACTATACTTTTATTTTACGAACAAGTTTTCGGTTAATATCCTGAACTTGAAGACAATAGGTCTGTCCAAATGGTGAAATACACAAACTAAACACCTTGTTCGCTTCCCTCCAGTGATTTCCCGCCAAAAGTTATACTGAAGAAATGGATGTAATTATGTGGAAGGAGTTTCATTTGATTAAAAGTTGGCATTTAAGAGGGTGAGGGTTTGAATCGTTGCTCCGCGAAACCAATCTATATAGAACTTTATTGCTGAGTCCCACTCCCCCTCCGTCTCACCAACACCCAGACAACTTTTTTTAAACTTTTTTTTAATCACACAAAATACAAAAACATAATAATATACATAAAGTGTGTAAAGATACAACTATCAAAAATATATAGTTTTTTTTTTAACGTTTTCAAGCTAGTCTTTCTTTTTCAAATACATTCCTCTGTTTCTACAATCAATCATATATTACTTACTTATTTACTTACTTACTTACACACGCATGCCTAGTACACACACTTCAAACAAGAACAATCAACATATATAAAACTGCAGAGCGCCTACGTTTCACTTTTTTGCAATAAATCTTTTGTTTATGAGTTTATAGAGTTTATAGAGGGGCGTTTTAAAATCGAGACCACGTGCACTTCTTATTGAAATTATCCAAGGAGCTGATATCTTTTGCGATTTGCCTTTCTATTTTCATTGTATTTTGAACTCTTTGTATGTACATCTGTACATTTGGGCGAGATTCTCTTATTTTGCAGGTGTAAATATAGTGCCTTGCGATAAGCAGTAGATGGTGCAATAGTAGGTCTTTTGTATCAGTAACTAAGCCAAGAATAAGAGCTGCGGAAAGGACAAAATTTTCAACTTTAGAAATGTTTTGCAAAATCCATTCAGCACAATTTTTCCAAAAGGCACTGGAATATTCACAGCTCCAGAATAAGTGAATCAGGTTTTCGGTTGCTTCTCCACAGAAGGTGCACGAGTCAGTTTGTTTAACTCCTATTTTGTAAAGAAATCGTTGGTTGCAATTCGTCTATGAAGAAGTTTAAACTGATTGAAACTCTCTTAACTTTGTTTCCTTAGTGCACATAAATGCTAACGAATAAGTATTTTCCCAGTTTATTATTATTTTCCCCGCTGTTGTTTCCTCCGCCAACCATTTGCCTTGGCTCTTAACTGGTTTGGTGGCCTTTTTTTCAAGGAGGCATTGGTACACTTTTTGGCATATTTTCGTATGAGATTCAAGAATTTTAGTTCCATCTTTTGGGCTGTCACTGCCGCGAGTGGGTGGGCATACTTTCTTATACTGTTTCAGAGTAGAGACCGCCTTATAATACTCAAGATAATTAGTTTTAATATTGCCGGAATTTCTTTACAAAATCATCAAAGCTAATAAAACGGCAGTCCTTATTAAGGAGGTCTTTAACTCTCTCCACACCAGCATTAAACCATGTTTTATAGAAAAAAGGTTTATTTTCGATCGTGATAATTAAGTGAATTGTGCCAGATATATACGGATTCAAACTCAAATTTAGTCTCTCTAAAGTTTAAATTGGCCCAGTGCTCAACAATTTCTTTTAGAAAAGGTTCTTTTATTGTCAGTTGTACTGCGTCTTGTTGTTCTAGACTTACTCAGGAACGGCAATTTACCGCCATGTCTTTCTAAAAAATAGTCGAAAAGAGCCTTCCATTTTCCTTTGTTCTCCGTGTTTAGTTAATTTTGCACCCAATTTAATTTCAGTCACGTGTTGAAGCTTTGTATGTCGATCATCTTGAGTCCCCCTTTTTCATAATTATTAATCATTTCCGTTCTTTTAATTTTGTCACCTTTGCTGTCCCAGAGGAAATCGTATAGTATAGAATTTATATTTTGGAGCATTTCTTTCGAAGTTGGTAGAGGGTGACAACAGATAGACAATTTGTGACACAGCCAAAGATTTTAGGATAGTAATTTTCCCCAAGAGAGTTAGTCTTCTCGCCGACCAGCTATTTAGGATACTCTGTAGTTTGTCTATTTTTTCCGAAAAGTATGTGTTTAAATTAATTTCATTTAATGTTGAGAACCATACTCCCAACGCATATACTTTATCTTTGGCCCATAATATTGGTTTTGAGGAGGTAAAAACAGTTTCTGAACATTTGTAGGAGCCAATTCACAGGGCTTCAGTTTTTTCATAATTAAGGTGGCTCGACTGGGTTTTTTGGCGACATAACACCCCAGCTTTGAACGGCTGATACTTCACTGTCCGAGCTCGGTCAGGCAAGCTGCTTCACACATAAACTAGAGATGAAATGAAATTTCCAAAAAAGTAGATTTGATTGACATCAGTGTTACCATAACAACGATCTGATGACGTCATGGTTTTGCATATTAGTAATTTTCTCAACATCTAGACCTAAACTTTTAAAACGACTGTATGTCTCTTATAGTCTAGATGTATGTCTTCAAGACTGCAAAGTTTGAAAACATTCTATGAGAGCGTTTTCGAATAAAATTGGGTTGAATATTTTCAATCAAAAATTAAAACATTCGCATTACTTTCTGTTATTTCGTCGATGCCAGCGTTTTCCTGACAAATTGGCATGAAACAATATTTTCACCATATATTATTCATGTGCCATAAAACTACATTCCTTGAAGGTTTCATCCTGTTTGCTTCACTAGATTTCAGTTGATGTGATCATAAGCAATGTCTTAAATATGTTCATTCTACTCACAGAAGTAACACTTTTGTTAGGGAAGCGTTTATTTAAAAACTAGTCGATGAAATTTTTTAAAAATCTTTTGATCTAAAGTTGTACATGTAATGCACTATCTCTGCAAATTTCAAGTGCATTGAATCATTTTTAGGGCGCGAAATAAAATTAAAAGTATAGGGGACTTTTGCATTTGTCTTACAAAGTTTCATTGCCGTATTATTTGTTGACAGCTGGTATATTTTAGGACTTTCTCTTTTGTCTACATTCTATATATTTGTGCGCTTTTGAAACAACACGTTTGCCATGCCTGCATGCTCCAAAGCGATCGTGAAAATTCTTGTCATAGTACAATGACTACAATGGCAATTAACATAAGGCTGCGGTTTTGCACATGTAACACGTTTAAAATAGTTTTATGGCACATGAATAATATATGTGAAAATATTGTTTCAATTTGTCAGGAAAACGCTGGTATCGACGAAATAACAGAAAGTAATGCGAATCTTTAAATGTTTGATTGAAAATATCCAACCCAATTTTATTCGAAAACGCTCTCATAGAATTTTTTCAAACTTTGCAGTCTTGAAGACTTACATCTAGACTATAAGAGGCATACAGTCATTTTAAAAGTTTAAGTCTAGATGTTGAGAAAATTACTAAAATGCAAAAACCATGACGTCATAAGATCGTTGTTATGGTAACACCGATGTCAATCAAATCTACTTTTTTTGGAAAGTTTATTTCATCTCTAGTATATGTATGAAGCAGCTTGCCTGACTGAGATCAGACAGTGAAGTATCAGCCGTTCAAAGTTGGGATGTTGTGTCGCCAAAAAACCCAGTCGAGCCACCTATCTAGTAGGTATAGGGCTCGAGTAAAAGAGGACTGTGATCCGTCTAAGATAAAAGTTGTATCATCGGCGTACTGGGATATTTTACATTTTGTGTCGAGAACTTTGATCCCTTGTATTGTGTTATCATTTCTAACGGCATTTCCCAAAACTTCGGATAAAAAGGTAAGGGAACAATGGGCATCCTTGTCTTACTCCACGGTTTAAAGTGAAGAAGTCAGAGGTCCATCCATTATTTTGAACACAGCTGCTGATGTCGGTGTAAAAAAGCCTGATCCACGATACTAATGAGCTTCCCAAGTTATAATAATTTAGAGTTTTTTCAATGAATGACCATTCTAGACTATCAAAAGCTTTTTCAAAGTCGATGACTAGCAAGTGGCCTGGGATTTGTTCGATGTTAGAATAGTTTATTATGCTGTCTATGAGTCTTATATTTTCTCCAATGAATTTGTTTTTTAAGAAGCCAGTTTGATCGTTGTATGTTGATTAGCTTTGGCAAAAACTTTTGTATTCTGCTCGCAATACATTTAGAAGCAATTTTATAATCGCAATTAAGAAAAGTGATTGGCCGCCAATTTTTCAAGAGATACACCCAACTTGCTTAACCACGAATTCGATCGAAATAGACTGCTGGTTGCGGATACCTTTGTCTTTTACTTTTTTAAATTAAGTGTTCTATCGCATCCTCTCTTTTCATAATTTACCAAATGAACTAGAAATGAACTAGAAGTTAGTCAAGGTTCCTACGGACCTGGTGTTTGGTGGTTGGTGCTTTGTACATTTGTCTGATTTACGAGATTTTTTATTGCCTAAGGGAAACGATTGAGGAAGATGACAGCAAGAAACCCTGCATTAAAACTAGACAAGGCTTGCGGGTTCAAACAGGGAAAAATTTTAGAGCTAGAAGAACTCCGTTTACGGAAAGACTGGCTTCTGCGTACGGCCCTGCTCGTTCAGCGAGGCACTGTAGCTCACGGCATTTTATTCAAATGCTTATTGTAGGAAGACGTTAAGCGATTATACAGTTACAATACTGGATTTCACTGAAACTTTCCTTCTTAATTTGTCGGTCGTCGCTTAACCCTATTTTGCAAAGTGCCCGCGCTAACTTTCAACATTCATAACTTTCTTAATGTGTACTCAAACGCCATCAAAGTTTGTGACTTTTCCTAAAATTTATCTGGCAACAATTTGATATGACATTTTATTGGTCACGTGACTTGATGTTTCCATAGCAACAAGGTTTTGACAGCTTTTTTTGTAACTTGGCATATTTTTACCTTTGAATGAAGGAAAACAATGTTTATTGGTATAACTTTTACATTTTTACGTCATTTGGCGTTTATTTATTGGTTTTAATTCATTTTGAGTCAATTTGGACGGTTTTTAAGAGGTTTTGAAAAATTTCAGAAATCCAAGATGGCGGATCCAAGATGGCGGCCGTATAACTAATTACCTAATGCTAATAACTACGTTATATGACGCCATCGTTCCATTGTGCGGACCTCAAAGGAGAGAGTTTTGGACGTACTATGTACCCTCTTGGTTTCGTTGTCATAGCCTTAACATTCTTGAAGTTACGAGGGGGGGGGGGGAACACAATGTCCCCCCCCCCCCCCCAGGCTCAGGAACTAAAAAAAAAAAAACAGGCAAGATAGGGTTAACGCTAATGACTTCCACGCAATCTAAAGTCCCAGATCTAGAATACGCATTATACACGAGTGAATGTATCAGTGCTGTTAATTTTTTTTTTGTAATGTTTTTTTGCAACATTTTGCTAATAATATAACAACACACTACTTACAAATAATATAGTACAATACGATACACTACTTACAGTATGTTACTTACAATAGACCAATTACAGTGCATTACTTACAATAAACTATTTACAATACATTACATACCAACAATGCAATCCTTTTCTGTTTTTCGTTAAGTCGAATTACAGCAGAATTAATTACAGTGTAGAAACACAGACAATACATTGACAAAAATAAAACGATTGGAGAGGAGGGGGAGGGTTAACTTGTCGTCCTATATTTGTGAGAGGTAAGGCATGAGCTTTTTCCATTTTCCATTGTGAAATTGAAGTTTGTTTTTTCTTTTAGCTATTGAACTTTCAGATTCATAAACTGCTTTCAGATATTGATTGAACACAACTTTACAAGGGAGGGAGCCGTTGAGTCTGCATCTAAAAATATACTGTTTGGAAATAAGAATTACGTGATTTTTAAGTAGTGCATTTTCAACTGCTTTAGTTATTCCGATACATGTCAGCGCCATAGGGAGAGGAAAACAACGAATGGCCAAACCATTCTTATCCTTAAGATAGAAAATGCAAATAGATCGGATCTATTCGGTAGACCACCACGGTATAAAGAATAATAAAATAAATCAACTAAACTGCAGATACCGTGAACGATCTATTGCGTCACAATAGTTAGGTTAGGTTGAATTGCTCTTTGGCCTTATGCCACAGTTGTTTGTGGCGTGGCCGTTGCGCAATTTTCCCTATCACGGCTCTTTCAAGAATGATTAGTGACATATATGAGATAGGTGCAGTGGTTCCGAGTCTCATTATGTTCTAGCTACGGCACACTGACGAGGGCCAATCAGCCTGAAACAGCTGTCTGTGTCTGCTTTCTAGTTTTGAGCGCTGATCATGTCAGGTTTGGCCGACCGTAGTGCCATTTAGAGAGAATGCCTTTTCACATTGTTTGATCGGTCCTTGCAGTGGTCTGTTGCTTATCACTGTTTGTACCTGATCCAATGTGACGCAATAGATCGTTCACGGTATCTGCAGTTTTGTTGATTTAAAGAAATAATGGCAAATTCCCGGGTTGACGTCATCTAATTAGCATTTTGTAAATTCAAATCTCTATAACTCACAAACGAGACGTTCAAAACAAGAAATATTTTACCATTCAACTATTCAATGTACATAGAGTTGATTCTGAAAATAACTTTCTAGGGGTGATAGGCACTTTAAGATTCAAGATGGACGACATACAGCCGACACAGAGTGCAACTGTCGCAGTGATTCTAGCAACTTTAAGCAGTTGTAAAGAAACCTAAAATAAAAAGCAGGCTTAAATTTACAATCACATTGAAAATATTCTTTGGTTGCGATCTGAACTGATCGATGCTAACCTCGCAGTTATCAAGTGAGATGTATCACGCCAACATCAAGCCAACCAAAAAAAATCGCTTCCTTTACAGTTTTAGTTTAAAAAGACGGGAACAGCGCACGCTCGTAGATTTTACACCTGAGTGCATGACATGCAACATGAAACATCCTCAGTTTTAAACGAGTGAATGCAATCAAGTAAAAGGATATCGCTATTTCCATTTTTAATGGAAGCCTCAAATATAGGCCACACCGGCGATTGAATACTCGCGATGTAAAAAGAGCTAGTGCGATTAACAACAACAAAATCACTGAAAGCATCACTTATGTAAATGTGTTTTTATCTTGAAAATGTACGTTGGCTTTATGTTGTAAAATGCTTTTTGGAAATAAAGGTATCTGTTAGAAATCCGATAAATATTCAATCAGCTCAAATGTCGTTTTTTTGTCGGTTTTATTTTCATAACCTGTTTTTTCTCGATTGATATCGTCGACATAGCCTCTTCGCTCTTTGTCACAAATATCTACCTTATTTAAAAACCCCAAAAGGCACCCTGATCGACAACTGTGGCTATTTTAAAATAATATTGAACACCCTCAGTGATAACACTAAAACCGCATTTTTATTTCCTTTTAATAATGATGAGCACCCTGTCCCTTGCTTAATTGGAGTTCGACACGTACCGACTGAGTTTAAAATAGAATTTTAAAGATACAGCTAAAACAAAGAGTTAATAGAACCAAGACGACCAATGCGCGGATATTTGCGGCTTTCAACTCTTTGCGCTTTCTCTTTCGAGCTTTTACAGAAAATTAAAAGCGATTGTTATGCAGCCTATTGTTTTTGTTATAAAGCAAAACAGTCATGATAAATTAAATTCAAATTGCGATTGAATATCATCTGCTGAAAAAGGGAAGTAGTTAGTACATGTAGTAACAAAATTTAACTTAAAAAGTGGAGTAACATCTTCTGCCGGGGGCTTCAATTTAATTTTTTGAAATCATATGCAAAGATTACGAATTTAGCAAGTAATTCTTGCCCTGATATAAAGTATCATTGCAAAAAAAAAGTTGATTGTTGCGTTTCTCCCTGGTTTTCTCTTGCATGTTTATTGCTAAAAAAAAGGAATAATTAATAGCTCATTTTAAATTGCGAATTGTGTCCCTGAAATTTATTTCATTTATATTACTTAATAGTTTCGTCCAACCAACAAACTGCATGAACCTCGTCCCAGGGCCTTCTCCGCTATCGTTTTTAGTCCAACCAACAAACTGCATCAACCTCGTCCCAGGGCCTTCTCCGCTATCAAAATGGCGGGGCGAACTTGAGGCGAGCAGAGAAACTCTTGGACAAGAAGGTGGGGTCTGGGGGACCATTTATTAGTCTCTCCCCGAAATGGTTTTCAGGCACTAATTTACAGTTCAAAATATAGGTTAAAATATTTACAAGCAACATATCACTATTACAAGGTAAAAAGTATAAAGGGGAAAAAATGAATTTAAAAACTAATAAATCATGCAGTCAACTGTCAAGTAAAATGTTCTTTTTTCTACTGTTCTTTAATGAAAATTTTTCATGCTTTCAACTCTGTTTCCAGGGAGTTTCATAGCTATGTGCCCCTGTATAAAAACGATTGTTGGCCCATGCAAGTTCTACATTTCATCCATTAGGTTTGTTCGATTCATATCAAGTGAAATAGAGATTTAACTAAAATTTGTTAGCAATTTGTTTCTTTAAAACCTGACGTGATCATGCCAATCGTCACAACGACTAAAACGCAATGTTTTTGGGCAACGATCGTTTCTCCCCACGAGGCGACCAGAATTTCGGAGCCTTGGCGTTCTAGTGACTTCGGCAATCGTTATAAGCCGGGTGTTATCTATTATAACCTCGTTTAAAAAATATATTTGATTGTTCCAGTTAACAGTTACATAAGGAGAAATCCAAAGTATGAAAAGTCTAACGACTAGTAATGTTCAGAATGTTTATTGAAAAATCAAATCACTCGTGAGATAACTCGCGATATTCTTAGCTTCATTATCCTTTTACTCGTAAATTAAGTCAAACCTAGCTCTACCTTTTGAGTAAATGCATAAAAATATATAAAGTGCCAGTTCGATTAAATTTTTTAATTTCATTTTTGTGCATTTTTTAGAAGAAAATATTGTATCATTAAATTTGCATGTTCCTGAAGTTCCAGTCACTTTTGCAACTTCAGACATTCAAAATGGCAGCCGTGCAAATGCGAAAGGTACAGTCCTTTAGAAAATGAAAGAAAAACACATGATTGTTTAGTCTTATTGATTGTTTAGTCTGATCACGCGTTGCACGAATCATGATCGAAACACGTTTATTCTGAGCATGATTGAAACTATCTCAAACACTCTCGCATCGCCCTTCGTTCCCGAAGTGAGATTAGGCCACAAAATCATGCAACAGCAAGTTCGAGCTCTTTTTTATCGGCTCATGTGGAATTATAAAGATTTTTATGCGAGCTTGGCGTGAAACATGTTTTGAAATTAACAACTATAAAATTGAACACGGCATCAGGTAACAACTTAGGACTGATTAATAGAACTACTGATTTGATGTTTGAAAGCTGAGGTATAAGGGTCATAACACGATTCAAGAAATCATGAAGTTCATGATTTCTTGCACGAATCTATAAATCTTATTTAAAGTCTGGTACCACAACGTACTCGTTGTGCACGTCATATTTCGGTTGAAGAGAGGCGATACCAGGCGACGGACGCCCCGCATAGGTTCTAACTTTCTTCAGTTTCCAGCAAAACCAAACGGTCACTATGATTAAGGCGAAAATCACAGCAACTGACACTCCGATGAACACCCAGGGGTACTGGATCCTACTTGTCCAACTTGTCTTCTCTCTTTCAGTGACTAAAAAGATAACAGACTGATTTACAACTCTTGGCAAAATTAAAACATCTACACTTTACATCCTACAAAGCTGTTTCCAACATGGTACATGTATGTAGATACCAGTATTAAAATCCTTCACAAAAAGTTTAAGATTTTACCGATGTTTTGCTTCCGATTTGTAAAGGTTTCAAATGTGTCACGCAATTTGTCACGCTATTCACTGCCACTTGGTGAATGCACCGTAAATCCTTTAATTTAAAAGCCCCCGTCTCAAATAAGTCCCACTTTTTTGGAGCAAGAAATTTATTAAGCCACCCTCTCCTTAAGCCCTCCACCCCCCCCCCCCCCCCCCCCCCCCCCCCCCTCTCTTTCCCCTATAACAAACAAAACAATAACAATAAACGACAGCCTCAGTATTACGGGTACAGTTTTACCGTAACAATCTGGGCAGAAAATCACAAACAGAACTCGCGAGATTTTGTACTAAAATATCATTTTAAAATGAAAAAATGATCGTAATTACGGTAATCATGAATGTATAAAACTTCATGGATCAATGAAAGTATGGTTTATGGAAGTGTATTCAAGTACAGGAAGATGCACTTGAAATCGCGGAGAAAATTGCGTTTCGCTAAATTATAATAAGCCCTCCTCTCTTTTAAGCGCCCTCTCTAACTCCCTCCCTCCGCCCCCCTCCCCCCCCCCCCCCCCCCCCCCCCCGCCCTCAAACGCGCTTGAACCCCTTGGAAGGAGGGGGGGGGGGGGTACTGCTGTCAATTTAGGATAGGTGTGTGCCGCGAAACTATAACTCAGAATTGTGTGAGCAGGTCGTGTTTTATTTATTTTATGTACATCAAAAGTTTGGCATCAGGCATAGAATACTGGACTGAGTCTAGTTTCATTAATAATACGTAATCATAGCCATATATATATATCGTTTAGCTTGGCGGTAATTTAGCTCATACAATTAAAAGAAACCCTAACCGAGGATCGCAATACCAAAAAGGTTATCCTAATGATTTATAGACTGAGCGGCCCTAAAAACCATATGAACAAAAACAATGAACTGCAAGGCTGATCTGACCACGTAAAAAAGAAAAAAAGTAAAATTTGCGAGACATCATCACGATAGAAACCGATAAAGTAGGATCGTAACCGTGGACAATTGTTTCGTTGTACATAGTACGGAACCTGATATTGTGAACGGGTCATTGTGCAGTCTATTTGCGTTGGCTTTCTTGCTGGCGACATTTAGATCGTTACACCGTGCTGATGAGTTGCAATAACAACGAAACAATTGTCCACGGTTACGATCCTACTTTATCGTTTTCTATCGTGATGATGTCTCGCAAATTTTACTTTTTTTCTTTTTTACGTGGTCAGATCAGCCTTGCAGTTCATTGTTATTGTTTTTGTTCACTGATTCATGTTTTTGGTTGGTTAGGTCTCTCGTAGATCCCACGTATCATTAGCAGCATTATCGTTTGCGGTCTTCTGCAGTTTACTTTTAAAAACCATACCCTATCCCGCAGCACAAATCTTTTCAGCTTACATATGGGAGTACCCCCCTTCCCCCTCCCCCCCACCCCCAAATGCTTAACTTTTAATTTTTTTTTTAATCTTAAAAGAGGTAATAGCAAGTACAGTGCAACCCGTTTAAACTGAAGGTCACTATCTAATTGCATGTATGATTAATTTTTTACTAACCGGCCGAGGTACTGGAGTTCTTTCCCTGGGCTGGCGAGGTATTCCTGTCCTCTGGGACTGTTTGGTAATAAAATAGAAATAGATTTATATTTAATACAATGAATGCAATTCGATACAATAAATGGAGTCACCCCTCGCGCCTCCATTCATCCTGGTATTCAATCTTCTCTTGCAACTGGGTACGAGTCCGGCCGGACATAACTTGGTATTTTGCCAGATGTTATGTTCCACACGATGGAAGGGCGCGCGTTTTCTGAGATTATTTCCAGAGATTGGTAGCTGTGTTTGTTTTCTGGAAATCTCTTAACACTCGGACGTACAAGGGTGACCAATCACAGCAGTCGTAAACAATCCAATGAACCAATCAGAGCGCGAAGCAATAACATGTCGGCGGCGCCAAGCGCGGGAAAACCCGTGCAAGCAAGTTACGATTGGTTTTACTTCTGATTGGTCGAGAAAGTGGCGCGAGATTTTTTAGCCAATCACAAAGCGTAGCAATGAAAACTCAAAGCAATTGTGTAATTACTTTTCACATTCAATTGAAAACTGCTCTATTAAGTTAATAACAAAGAAATGTTTATTATAAATAATAGCTAATTACAAATTTGTGAGAATATTACATAATATGGGATACAATGGAATTAGCGGAATACAAATAACGTGATACAGATATAGTTCTGTGAAACTATTACATAATACTAAAGGGATACAATGAAATATGTGATACTTCGGCAGTACGCAGCTCTTACAAGGTCTTCTCTGATTTGCTGAGAAAACAATAGAACAAACAACACAACAATGGACCCAAGCACTGAAAACAATAGAGTGATACCCAGGTACAATGAAATTAGAGGTTGTTAAGAACTGCGTGGTATCTGGATACTTCTATGAAAAACAAAACGTAGTGATGATAACAAGGATGAAAAATTAAAGTAAGAGTGTAAAATTAACATGTTTAACTTGTTTGTTGAGCGCGGGTCTTCCCATTCAATTTGAAGGGCTTCTTTGATCTTAAGTTAGAAAATAGTGGGAGCTGTGTCCAAAATGGAAAAACAGCTCACAGAACATAAATTCTTACATGATTGTGAACCCTGCAAATGTTTGTAGATGTGGGAATTACGATCCGAAAGTAGATGCTCGCGAACCCTGGTGCCCAAATGTCTGGTGGTTTCACCGACATAGCAAGCATTACAACCTGCGCATGTAAATTTATATACCACCTGAGAACACAGCGCACTGGGGATCGAAACCTTCACACTAAACAAGTTTTTTTTTTTAACTTATAAGAAGTAAAAACTAACCTAATGTACTTGCGTTAAAATTAACTTTAAAAAGTTTAATAAACAAAGCAACAGATCTATACGTGCTTTATAGCTTTTTATTTTATGGCAAGATAATTATAACAGATCAGCGTTCACATTTAAAAGTGAACCAGTAAAACAACAGTTCTACACGCGATAAGTCCATCTACAAGTTTCCAAACAAAAATGTTTGGTATGAATAGTTTATGGCTAAAATTCAAAACTTCAAACTGATGTAAGAAAGATGCTGGGTTTGGAATTACGTTTAAAATTGGCATTCCTTTCGACCATCAGTAGACAGAAATGTCTTCATTGTGAGAACATAGCTTTCGAGTTGAAAAGTTCCAAAGAATACTAGACCGCTGATTAAGTGTTTTCAAACATACTCATCACAGTAAGGCAAATCACATTTGATTGTAGATTTACGAAATTGTTTTATTGAAAGATTCTTCGTAACGTCAATATTTTTGTAAAAAACAGTTTATTTACAGATGGAGTACAGGTAGAGTTTAAATGCGTGTTTCCGAACGAAAAAAAAGACGTTTTGTTTTTAAAAGCAAAATTACGTTAATACTTAAATAAACGGTTTTTCAGACAGAGTTCGTTCTTTTCCGTAAATTTGTTCATTTAAGGTTAAAACTGGCATTCAATCTAGACACAAATTGGGCAGCAGTTTCAAGGTGCACGACCAGATCACGTGCGAGTCGAAAGCTCAAACTGCTGTTTCCCTGGAGAGTTGTATTGGTGATCAGGGGTAGCAGATGTAGTTAGAACGCGGTTTGAGATTATGGGAGTTAGTAATAGCTTAACTTTGTCACTAGCCAAAGGTCGTCTGGGCTTTACATGTCTTCTAAGGAATGCACTGCTGTAATCCATGCCGATATGGTTGCTCACAACGCAGGTATACAGTCCAAAGTCATCCTCAATCACATCAGTGATTCTTAATTCGACACCATAATGCTCTCCAACTTGGATCGCCTTGTTTTAATGTGGATCTATGAGCTGGTTTGAGCCCTTTCCTAAATTCTCGTTATTTTTGGGGTATGGCACAGATGTGATAGATTTGTTCCATTTCACCCATCTAAAATCCGGAAGTGTTCCACTAACCAACACAATACATTCCATCATGGCATTACCTCCAATCTCTACAGTTCTGTTCCTTGGAAGGCCATATTGTAAGACGGGTTTAGATCTTGCTTTAGCTGTCAAGAAGACGACGAGGGCTCAATGAAAATGTGCAATTATTTAAAGAAGAATGAAATAAAGAAGAACTAAACTCAATAAAGAAGGAGTATAGTAGTGCCATTTTTGCGCGGTGGTTTATTGGAAGGAGGCTGTGCATTAATCCCTGCATTTTTTCACTTGAATTCCACCTCTAACCTAGGATAACCCACTTCACACTCCACACGTCACACTTCAAAGAAAACAACTGAGAAGGTTGTTTAAGAAATGCTAATGTGTACATAATATTTATGTTGTACATCCGAAGCAGTATCTCGGTTAAGTAGAATAATTTCATCCCATTCTTAGAAGGATGACATTCTGGCTAGTTTATTTCATGTAGCCCAGTCTAACACTTCACTACAATAATACAAACATTAATAGGTAATACTGTCATTCAAAAGCATGTGCCGACACGTTGTTTTGTCAAACTCAGAACTAATTCAAACGCATTTGGTAGACCAAATTTAAATCCTTTCGATAGGAAAGCTTTCTTTACATTGTGCAATTTAAAATAAGGCGAGCTGTTGCTTTAATGTGATGAAATCTCTAAAAACAAAGAAACGAATCCACTCATAAAATGTTCGGTTTTTGCCTAGCAAAGAGCGTTCCAGTTTACAAAGTCGTTGCTCTGTTTGTGTTGTTCTATTCACTGCTGCAACACCACCCGCTACAACAATCCTTGACTCCTTGAACTCAAGTACCTTGAAGAATAAGCGATAACACGAGATACCCAGGAACAAAAGTTGCATTTTATAAAGCGGGGTATCGCCATGGCGACAACTCACTTAATTAGCAAAATAATGTCCTTTTTTGCAGAAGGGGGAGATCAAAGCATACTTGTACTTTTGGAAAATCGTTTATTCTTTGGTTACGTTGTAATTTATATTTGTTTTGCTTTTTAACTTTTTATACCTCCCATTTATCTCATCCTTTTTGTTTGCTATAAGTACATCAAAAGATAAGACCACACAGATAATTGCAAAGGAAATTGCAAAGAAAGAAATTTAAAACGTATAGATTAGTGTGGTGACTTACCAACAACTTTAAGCGTGTAGGTATGATTTATACTGCCATAGGGATTGGACACGATACAAGTGTACTTTCCAGAATCCTCAGTTCTTAAATCTTTCAGTTTCAGGTACCAAAGTGAGCTATTAAGGTGTGGGTCCAATCGTCTTGTTTGCATTCTCTCCCCGTCTTTTAGCCAGATGTATTTAAGAGGTGGTGCGCGCTCCAATTGCTTTATATTTTAACCTGGTGTTGTGTGATTCTGGCCATGCTCTGAATGCTCTTTTCCAGGCATAACTAATCAATGATCAATGACATCAATGAGTAATCAATGGGTAATCAATTGATTAATCATTGAGTATTGCCAATACTCAATGAGTAATCAATGATTAATCGAACCCAAAAAATTTTGTGGCTCATTGATGCCAATGATTATTCATTGATGTCATTGATTATTCATTGATGTCATTGATTATACATTGATTCCATTGATTATGCATTGATTATGCATTGATTACCCATTGACTACTCATTTCCCGCCTCTTTCATCAAAATTAATAAGATACCATTCTTGTTTTATTAAACAAAGAGAATTAGGGAATTTTTATTTATGATTTCTGAAATTCTGGCTAAAATACCAGTCCTATACATGTACAATCGCAAAGGTGAAGTTTAAATTCAAGGTTAAATATACAAAATCGTTATGCGTAATTTCCACAAATACATTTTATTCTTGTCTGGCCATCCCACAAAATGTTTCATTTCACATCGCCCAACTAACCCAATTTTTTGAAGTGACCGCTACAAATCGTCTTCAAACACCTTCTGAAGTAACAGAGGCTACTTGCAAAATTGTAGTCTTGGGGAAGATAATGTATACGTCGAATTATTCATTTTGATTACATTCATCGATGTACCTCTTTCTCCAGACAGTCACCGACATCACTATAAGATCCCAAAAATTACTCCTTGCTTGTGTATACAGACCTCCAGATGATTATAGTTTCTATAATAAATTCTATTACTCTCTGGAACAGATTACAAAGAATAGAAAGAATGTAGTGATTTTGGGTGATTTCAATTCCGATCTACTCTCAAGAGGTCATGAAGGCAGAAGGCTACTGAGATTTCTTGGCAGTCACGATTTGCATAATGTCATCAAGGAACCAACTAGAGTAACGGAAACAACATCTACTATCATTGATCTTCTGATCACAAATGATACCTCCAAAATAACTTCCTCAGGAACATTTGATCCTGGCTTGTCTGACCACTGCCTTATCTTTGCTACATTAAATTTCCATAAAGACAAGATCGCTCCAAGGTATGTTACTGTTAAAAACTACAAGCATGTGAACATTAAAGAGCTAAAACAAGATATGGAGTGTGCCCCCTGGTCAGCATTAGAGATTTTTGAGGATATGGATGATGTAACATGGGCATGGGACACTCTCTATAAGAATATTCTGAATGAACACATATCAGAAACAAAAGTCAAAATTCGCTCAAGCAGTCTGCCCTGGATGAATTTTCACATCAGGAAAATTATGAATAAGAGGTTCAAAACCCTCAAGCATGCTAAAGCAACAGGATCTAGTGCATCATGGGAGGAATACACGAAACTTAGGAATGAAGTTACTAGCCTCTTGAGAGTTGCCGAAGCAAATTACTGGAAACAGGAAAAATCAAGATCAAAATCAAAAATCATGCTAAATCGATCAAGTAAGGACTTTTGGAAGTTAGTTGGTAAATTAACCAATAAAAAGAAACAATCTTCAATTGGTCCTATCAGAGATGACCAAAACAATCTTATCCTTAATGACTCCACCAAAGCCGAGGCTATGAATGATTATTTTATAGCTGTAGGTCCAACGTTAGCCTCTCAAATTAAACCTGCAGAGGGCTTTGATGATCTGATGCATCAATACAGAGTTTCTCCAACGCTTTCTCAAGTACCTATTGACCAAGAGAGTATACGAAAACGACTTAATATCATCAACCCAAGGAACGCTCTGGGCCCTAACTTAATCTCACCGAAAGATCTAAACATTATTGGAGAAGCAGCAGCAGAAGGACTATACACTGTCTGTAAGCACAGCTTGGATAAATCCATTGTTCCCACACAATGGAAGATATCGAGAATGCACACAATACATAAGAAGGAACATATGACTTAAAGAGGCAATTATAGGCCTCCACAGATGTTAAGCGTTCCCAGTAAGCTCCTTGAAGCTATTGTATGCGAAGGTCTGGATGACTTCACTTCAGCTACAGGACTCTTAAATGACAACCAGTGGGGCTTCCGGCATGGTAGATCAACTGAAAGCCTTCTGATGTATTTAACAGAAACTTGGAAGAAAGCACTGGATAACAGACAAGTAGTTGGTGTTGTGTTTATAGACTTTCAAAAGGCATTTGACACTGCGTCTCATTCCATTTTAAGATACAAGTTAGCAGCCATGGGTATAACTGGAGATCTGCTGAATTGGATGACTAGTTATCTTACAAATAGGAGACAGTTTGCTGTTGTAAATGGACATACTTCACAAGCTAAGATAGTCAACTGTGGTGTACCACAGGGATCCTTACTTGGACCACGTTTCTTCTCCTACTATATAAATGACCTTCCCGAAGCTCTTACTGATGGTGAAGGGGAATTGGACATGTATGCTGATGACACTACACTATTCCTTGTTGGCAACAATGTTGAAGAGGTGATTGATGGCTTGAACAAAGCACTTTCAAACATAAACAATTGGTGTAGGAACAATAATTTGACTATTCATTCAGGGAAATCAGAAGTTATGATTTTATCTCACAAAGTTTTTTGTGGACCACTAAGACCTGTAATCCTAGGAAATAAGGTTTTGAAATTAGTAACAGAAACTAGATGCCTAGGTGTCATAATTGATAATCAGTTATCCTGGCATAGTCATATTGAATCTATTTGTAAATCTTTCTGTCAGAAAGTTAATCAGTTAAAAAAGTTTAAGTATTTAACAAAGGCCACCTTGCAATCAATTTATTTTAAAAGTATTATACCTACAGTCACCGGGCTTATTGTAATTTAGTTTGGGGTACTTGTTCCCCCTCTTTACTAAACAAGAGGCTAAACATAGCCTATACTCATGCGCATGAGACTTTAAGACACGTTGATTGAAGCTACCAATTTTTCTGTAGTCACTTTGAATATTTAATTTATTGATTCTGATCAAACCCACACTAGTGTAATACTTCCCCTGAATTATTTCTATTACATTGGGTTATTCCAGGAAGAATCCACCCCCCCCCCCCCCCCCCCCCACCGACGGATGGCAAGATTGTTTGACCCCCCCCCCCCCCCCCCCCTCTCCCGCCTGGATTTCCAAGCCCCGAGACCCCTTCTCCTGCCCGGATTTCCAATAAATTTGTGGAAGCCCTAAATTTACAGGTAATGAAAAAATACATGTAATCGGTGATGAGTGCTATAAATTGGTGAAAGATTTAAGATTTTAATAGAAATAAATATTGCGTGACACATCATGACCCCCCCCCCCCCCCCCCCCCCCGCGTTTGATTTCAAGTCCAAATCGAAATGAAATTTTTCTATAAAGCTAGTTCTTTAAATAACTGCTTTGATTTTGCCATGTATTAGTTTTTTCCAGGCTTCACAGTTTTTTCAAAGTGTTGTGAGTCGTAAATACACTTCTTTCATATATGCAAATTTCGTGTGGAATGTAATTCGATCGTGCGCTGCTTGTACCAAAATATTTGTTCTAAAGGTCAAAACTTTTTAATGAAACTCGTATTTCCTTGAATGAAAATGTCTTTCCCTTGAATAAAAGAGTTAAACGCTTATCAGGATTCAGTGATTTTCTGCTTCCGGAAGGCTTGGCGATTTATTGGCCTCATTGCAGCGCGCAGCGCTGGGGTCTGCGAATTATATTATAAACATCACAAAGTAATATTTAAATTAAGCAACCCGCTTTATTATATCTAGTGTTTTCTAAACTTTCCGACTTTTCTTGTGTATATAGAATGCCATTCTTATCCGTAAAGATGATTCGCATAATGTTTTCGCGAATCAAAAAATCTTGAAAGCAAACTTTATTTCAGAAAGCGCTATTTAATTCAATTATATTTACTAGTGTGCCTTACCATGATTATTGGCTGGCTTCATGAAGAAAACATTCGAACAAGTTTGCGTCTATTAAATGTTTCCCAAACCGTATGGCGCGTTCTCAGGGTCAAAATTAGATATGTGTAATTTCTGCCTTTTGACTTTCTAAATAAAATCTTTTTATGCATTACTACTTTTAAAAACACGTCGTTCTTTGTAAATAACTTATGAAACAAGTTTACAGGCTCGTGCCGACTTTTAAACCCGCTACTTTGTGCATTGTGGAGCCACGGTGGTCTAGTGGTTAGTGCGTCGGACTTTCAACCTGAAGGTCGATGGTTCGAAGCCTGGTCTCTGCCGTCGTGTTGTTTCCTTAGACAAGAAACTTTACTCCACACTGTCTCTCTCCACCCAGGTGTATAAATGGGTACCGGCGACAAAAAAATGCTGGGGGTAACCCTGCGATGGACTAGCATCCCATCCAGGGGGGAGTAGCAATATTCCTAGTCGCTTCATGCTACAGAAACCGGGTTTAAGCTCCGGCCGTTGTGAGCCTTCTGGCTCGTGTGCGCGACTTTACTTACTTTTTACTTTGTGCATTACTACTTTTAAAAACACACTGCTCTTTGTAAGATTACTTATGAAACAAGTTTGTAGGCTCGTGCCGACTTTTAAACCCACTACTTCTCTCGTTTCATATTTGTAAAGCCGTATGATGTCACGCAACACTCCATGATTTGTGAACACTTCATGATGACTTGCGAACACTCAATGACTTGCGAAACACTTTTCACCAGGCGTTCCTTGTCCTACTTGATCACGTGGATTCAAACGTTCTCAGAGAGTGCGCTCAGCGACTCATTGAAACTGCTGAGCGAATTACAAATTCTTCATCGACTAATGCTGCCGCGTCTACTACGACAACATCAACTGAAACGCGGCCGAGTACGAGTACGCCAAATCTGACAACTACCTTTATACCACTATCTATGACTTTTTGACAGTGCTTCGTCCCGCTGCGACGCACGAGATTACATTTGAAAGTATGTGGCACAACACTACTATACAACTGATACAAGGATCACACTCTTGTTGTATACAAGATACATAAATAATGTTTTATTTATTGCATGAGGCATTTGCGAGACCACCTCTGCACAACTCTACAAGGGCTATCCTTTGTGTCAAAAAAGTACCGTACATGCACAAATCACAAAAAAAGCCTTCTGAATAAACACAATACAAAGTCGGATCGAAAGTACAACAATCCTGCCTATTGGCTTAATTACAAGTGCCAATGAGAAAACAAAATATTCGACCCCCCCCCCCCCCCCCCCCCCCCCCCCCCGAAAAACAAAAGCGACAGACATTGAATGGTTTCATATCATTCTACGAGACCTTTAGACGAGGTTCGCCAAAGAACCGAAACTCGAGTCTTGCTTAAAGACATTAAATTGTGTTTATTCCTTGCTTAAGGAAAGGACTCAAGAATTTACTAGCATCCGTGAGATTTACACAGCAACTATGCTGCGGATATCTATTGGGTGCCAAATCAAACGCTATTACAAAGCAACGGAGTGTTATCCACTGAGACACACTTAACTCAACCACAGAACTAACTTAGGAACTTAAAATTATTGCAAGAATTCGTGATTTCACTGCAGTGGTATTATAGACTACGAATAACGGCATAAAGAAGTAAAATAATTCTAACGGCTCTGGACAGCATGTATCCTCCTATTAATCTGAAAGATAATCCGCCGAGATCAAAAGGTTTATATCACCGAAGAGAACAAATTCTTTACTGTGATCTAAAGGCACAATCCTCTCTTAAGTCTTACTGGGAAAGCTTTATACTCTAGTCTTTTAAAATACTTTTTTGCGACGAGTGGGAGTCGTGTTGGCCTGACCTTTTTTGCGTCGACGAAGGAGACGCTTCCTAATCTTGTCGGCTAGGCGGAACGAATCGAGAAAAGTGTCGGTACCAAATCTGCGCCATCTTGAAACGTCACAACAGTATCCAGCATTCTTAGCGCGTCGTCTAGGCTAAGCGGAACGAATCGAGAAAAGTGTCGGTACCAAATCGGCGCCATCTTGTAACGTCACAATAGTATCCAGCATTCCCAGCGCGTGGAAATCAGGCATCATCCTGGGGAGCTGGGGTTCCGAAATGTCACATGTGAATAATCTATTTGTCTTGATTTAGTTTCGGATATTTTCCCGATTTTGGAATCGTACGGCTCAATATTTCAATGCCTGGTAAAAGTACGCAGTGGAAAAATTGGACGAAGGTTCTTCTCCGGACCAAGTAAGTTGTTGGGTCTCTTTGAAATCAAACAAGAAGTTACAGATTTTCCTCGCTACCGTTCTGGTATGTTTTGAATGTTCTATCTTGATTTTGCTGTGGTTCTCTGCCTGATTTGGGAAGCTTTCACCTAAATACCGACGTCGTTCTTCGCGATGTTCTACGGTACGGTGCAATTCGCTTATGTCTTGTAGCAATAATTCACTGACCGGCCGCGCCAGGCGAACGCAGATTAACTTTACAGTGCTCGAAATTGCGCCTGTATCGGGCGCATTTGCGACTGAAGATTTCGCAATTTTGTGACTAAAATTTGTCTAGCTAATAAAGGAATTATATTTAACAGTCTTGTGTCTTACTTGCAACTGGTAGTTGTAATTTTATCAGAAAAATCCTGCGAAATTCACGTTGAATGTTGTGTGACTTAATCGTCGGTGTCCAAGAAGTTTATCACGGGAGCACTTTTTTCTCAGAAATTTCTCATTTCCGGTTCCGGTATTAGTACATGTACTGAGGAGTATGATTTCAGAATCGGAGAAATAACCGAAATGAAATCAAGACAAATATACCATTTATATGTCGTAAAAATCTGAGACCTTTAGGAGTACACAGCACGGCAGGATTTTGCCCGATCCCACGGCGATATCGTGAATTTGTTTGATGTCGGCCCGACGTTTATCTCGCGACAAATCCCTTTTAAACAGTGGCTGAATTAATTCATGAAACTAAGGTACTAGGTCAAGACGAGGTGCCACGGGATAAGGAGACGCACTATAATCTATGATTACTACTAGTTATACCACTAAATTGACGCCATGTTTTTACACAAAAAGCGGTCCTAGATCCCTGTGGGTTAAGCCTAAAGAATACCGTTCAGAAGGACGTCGGACACCTTATTGAAACTTATATAACGGAGTAACTGGTTAGCTTTCATTTGATGTTATGGGTAGCAGTTTATATAGTTAAATTTAGGCCTGAACAACCCGAGAAGCTAGGTGGTACAGTGGTATAGTGGTACGGTAGGCCTTAAGCCTTAGCCTAGCTGAGATCACAGGTTCAATCCTGAGTGGGGGATTTTAAATTTTCTTTTTTACACTTAAAAATTTATTGAAAATAAAATTCTAAGTGTCGACATTACGTTATATAAGTCTTAATAAGGTGTCCGACGTCCTTCTGAACGGTATTCTTTAGGCACAACCATCCCTGTGGATCCTTGATCACGTGATCAGGTAGGACAAGGAACGCCTGGCGAAAAGTGTTTCGCAAGTCATTGAGTGTTCGCAAGTCATCATGGAGTGTTCGCAAATCATGGAGTGTTGCGTGACATCATACGGCTTTACAAATATGAAACAAGAGAAGTAGTGGGTTTAAAAGTCGGCACGAGCCTACAAACTTGTTTCATAAGTAATCTTACAAAGAGCAGTGTGTTTTTAAAAGTAGTAAAGCACAAAGTAGCGGGTTTAAAAGTCGGCACGAGCCTGTAAACTTGTTTCATAAGTTACTTTACAAAGAACGACGTGTTTTTAAAAGTAGTAATGCATAAAAAGTTTTATTTAGAAAGTCAAAAGGCAGAACTAACACTGGCTAATTTTGACCCTGAAAACGCGCCATAAAACCGTGACTGCTTTCTGTTACATTTGAAAAGACTACTTTTAAAAGATCCTTAAAATCAGTAAACGACCGGGTTATTTTTCAATTTTAGCAATTCTCAAAAACTGTATTACGCGACAGTCCGTTGACTCTGTGTTTAGAGTGCACAAAAGCTCACAAAAGCAACTTTTTCTCGGTGTAGAATAACAAGTATGACACAAAGAAAAAGTCAATCACAAATTGGTATCAACATAAATTCTCACCGAAAAATGAAATTTCTTTTATGGTAAAGTCCCTCGCCTGCTTGAAAATTCTTTAAAACTCCGCTTCTTCGGATTTGATCGCCCCGCACTGATAAAACTTGAAGCAAGATTTCGTCGCTTACAGCTCTCCTTTTTCTCCACTGCAGCGGCTTCTGAGTATTCTTTAAAGCTTTCTCTTTCCATTTTGAGTATTTTGAATGTGTGTTATTATTCCGACAAGACAAAACTATGGTTTTGAAAACCAAGCACATGCCGAGCGCGGCAGCCATTTTTGTAGAATTTTTATGTGACCTGCGACCCGGTTAGTAATAATATATGCGTGCATAAATTTGCATGCACTAATGTGACAAAAAGACGAAGAAACGAAACCCATTTTATACCTCATGCGCTTACTGCGCATGAGTAATGAAATTGAACATATTCATGTCAGAGCAGCCAAGCTTATACATAGGTTACCTGACAATGTCACTGATCAAGAAGCTTTGGCTCTAACCAGATGGGAGCCTATTAACTCCATATATTAGAGGAAGTTATTACACGTGGCGAAGCGCACGAGTTGTAAATCCGGCTTTGACTTTTCTTTTTTTTTTTTCGTGTCACATTAGCGCATGCAAATTTATGCATGCATATTTTAGTTTATGTCGACGACTATATGGCTTTCAGCCATGAAATACATACCGCAGAATTTCTCCGTGTGTTGACAGTGACAAGCAAAGTAAAGAACCACAGCGTACAATTGCACGTTTTCAAGACAATGCAAGGCGTTCATGGATGGATAGGACCATTTGATATTGTGTTCGCCGCTTATTCCTGTGGGATTTTTGTTCCGGCAAGTTTTGTGTTTTATATAACTTGCAATTTGCTTAGCGATCGAGCTTTGAAGTGTCGGCAATACGCTTAAAGATGTGGCGCATTTGGAGTTTTTAGTGCAACGTTAAAATCTATTAAAAAGGATTTTTCAACCAAGACACGCGTTTTGATGCGTATCGACTAAGTGTTCTTCGATAGCGCAGTGGATAGATGTTTTGGCTTAGCCCCGGACAGCCCGAGTTCAAGTCACGCTCGAGACTTCTTTTTTTCATTTTTTTTTTTTTCCTTCGGACTGGACATTATGAAAGTGATGTTCTGTTTTCTTTTTTTTTCCCGTTCGTCAAAAATCCTTACGTTTAATTTTTTTTAAAAATATCGAACCGTGTCAGTGTGGAAACGTAAGCTTACGGCAATATTGCGTTACGCGTTCGCATTTTATCTACACGGGTTGGCTCTAAAGCCCGGTTTCCATATGATCGCTACGATCGCTGCGATCGCTGAAAAAAAAGTTCAGCGATCGTAATGATCATATGGAAACCACTCTCCGGCGATCGTAGCGATCACAGCGACAACGATCGCTGCGATTCTATCTCAGCGATCGTAGCGATCGTAGCGATCATATGGAAACCGGGCTTTAGGAGCCTTTGATTAGACATAATTTTAAGCTTCTGTTTCTCCGTAAAAGCACTCAAAACACTCGGGAAACAATGCTGCAATAATTTAAAAACGCCATGAGTTCAAGCTGTGTACAGCTTCTTGTTGCTGCTTATGTACAAGGTTTATAGGTCTGAGTTACCTGTTAACATAATTAGCCTGTTTGACAATAATAATAATAATAATAATAATAATAATAATAATAAAAGCTTTATTAACAATTTAAAAAATATCTTAATTACATAAATAAAAATAGAAATAATTGATAATAAAAATTCAAAATTCTATAAAATTACAATATAATAATAATAATAATAATAATATTTTTATTAATAATAATAATAATAATAGCCACAGTTTTAATTTCCGCAATAGTTTTAAGTTCAATCTACCACGTTTTAATTTAGATATGGGCAGAACATCATTAAGATATAAGGGAACCCTTGGCTTGGAACTCTATTCCTGATAGTATAAAGCAGGCCACCTCGCTAAGTATTTTTAAATCATTTTGAAGAAAAATCAAATGCTAATGAGTAATATTAGTTTCCTTAAGGAGGCCTGTGTTATTTTAAATAAGACATCTGATTTTATTTATTATTAGTATTTTAAGTAGCTTAGTTTTATTATTTTTTAATGTTTTTATGGACTCATTTATTGCATGCATTAAATTTTATTACTTTGTAATTAGTAGAATTTTTAAATAGTATAGCAGGTCCACATCAGCTCAGCTGCCTTATTTTAACCTGCTTTACAAAAGGAACTATGTATGTATGTATGTATGTATGTATGTTTGTTTGTTTGTTTGTATGTATGTATGTATGTATGTATGTATGTATGTATGTATGTGTGTATGTATGTATGTGTGTGTGTATGTATGTATGTATGTATGTATGTATGTGACCTACCCACTTTCACGAGAGATACGGCGACGGAAAACGAAACATTGTGTTGGAACTGGCCTTTGTCCCTGAGCATTTTCGGTTCTTAACAAAACAGCTAAACAATAAATAGACCGAAGATCTATGGCTCTAATATGCACAGGAATAATCTAAATGATGAAAGATTTCCTGCGGTGGCTCTTTTTCAACAAAAAAATACTGCTTTCAATTGGCTTAGGAAGGCTACCGTCATAAGCCGCTGTATTAAGTCGCATAGCTATACTAGCAGACACTGTCACTTTTCTTGCCCTTGCGTTGTACGTGCCGATATTGTTCTGTGTTGTACTTTCTGTACATGCATTAACAGTCTTCAACAAATTAACAAGTTCCGATTTTTTTGCTTTGGAATTGAATGGAATTGCTTTATCCTTCAACAGCTGCTTTAAAACCACTGTGGTCATGTTTTCTGCTGGTCCCTGTTTCATGCGTTTAATTTTTTCCTGCTTTTCCATCTCCGCTGCTTCCTCGAGTTTCTTTTGCTGGTCCTCAAGTCGCTTTCAATGTCCTTCTATTTCTGCCACTGTTTTATTGTTTAGTTGAAGAATACCGTCTTCAGATGGAGTTATGTCAATTTTCTGTACAAACTGGTAAGACCCCAAAACCTTATATGTTTTGGAACGAAAAAGCTTCTTTGTTATTTTGGCGGTACTAATTCCTCGGTCTAAGTTGCTTACAAATAAATTCACAGCTTACCTAACATGATCTGTTTTAGAAATTTTCCAGTCAAATAGGGGATGTGCATTTTTTCCTCTCGTCGGGTTTGTTGTCATTCTCTCAATTTGACCAACGACAAAGTCATTATTTTCCCATGCACATACAATATCTTTGCGCCTTACCTTGAAGAAACTGTTATCCTCTTTACTTGAAAGAAACATTGCATACCGTTTATCATGCGCAAGAAAAAATCTGTTCTGTCGACCAGTGGAAGGAATATAGAGCCTTCCATCCTGCCAGGCCAGAAATTCGGCAATGTGGTATATTTGGCCCTCGTGGCAGACGTATGAATGAGGATTTCTTTTAAGGTGCTTTGAACTGGAAGCGGAATCCGCTTCTTTTAAGTTTCTGTTTCCAAATACCATTTCTTGTGGATCGTCGCTAAGAATGTGGTAATTTTTTGTGCATTCATCCAGCGACTGTAGTTCTAAATCTGTAGACTTTAAAGAACTAAGTTCTTGTGGATGAATGACACTCTCCTGTGGTTGGGAATTAGTACAGACAGGTACTTGGCTGGTATTTGCAGCAATGTCAATAAGATCGCTTCTCATTGCTTGTTCCGGGTCGTTGAGCAGTACGGTTGCCAAGGTGTCTTCAGCTGACAGACTCTCAAGTTCATCTGCATCTATAACCTTGTTCTCATCAGGACCATGCAGTCCAGAAGCCAGCAGTTCTATCTCCTCATTAACGAGCACCTGGTTTTCGTTATAATGTAGAACTCCAGAGTCGGATTCTTCTAAAATTCCTTCTCTGCACAAACTATGTTCCATACCAAGCAGTTTAATCGTTTTTTAATGCCTTGGCCTGAGAAACTTCCATTGAACGTTTAATAGTGCCATCAAGATCATCAGGCCAGTCCGGGTACATATAAGTTGACTCCAACTGCTTTTCTGCTCGTTGACCGGACCTCTTTGGAAGCCTTATTGCTGTTTGGTTTTGTTCGCACAAAAACTGTTTTTCCGACAGCTTTCGTAGTCGGGTACATATGTCAATCATTTCAATGTGTGCAACATTTGTTTTCGTGTTTTGAAAGCACCGTATCTTGGCAAAAAGTTTTTCATGACTAATCAATGACCAAAAATTTTGTGGGTCATCGATTAGTCATTGAGTACTCATTGAGTATTGGCAATACTCGATGAGTAATCAATTGATTACTCATTGATTACTCATTGATTACATTGATGTCATTGATTAGTTATGCCTGGTCTTTTTAACATATTGGGATCAAAGAAAGTTGGTGCGGCTCCTGAAAAGGGAGAATATCAAACACGAGTAAAGCGATAATTTTCAACGATAACAGGACTCGCTGCTTCTCTCCTCCGCAGACGCTCAATGAGCCGTAAGGAGAAACCCGCAGAATGATTTCAGTGCAGGCGCAAAATAAGAGAAGATCGATCGAGTGATGAGCCTCTACCAGAAGTATGTCGTTTTCTCGCACATCGAACGATTTCTCCTCTGAGAGCGTGTTTGGTACAAGCATAACGCCATCAGTCCGGGCCGTAGACAATTTTGTCTATATGGTTTCTTGCAATATGATTGGTCGAGGCAAAACCAAAACAAAGAATTTTGGCAGAGAGGAACTGGGGCGACCTAGAACTTGTGCTCGGAAATGTGCACGGCGGCCATACAGTGATCGTTTGCATCCAGCGCAGATAATATTGGGATGAATTTCTTCCAAGTCTTCCTCGATGTTTATTTCAAACTGTCTCAATAACTCATTTTTAAATAAACTTTTGTCAGCAAAATTAGACTTTCTTGATCTTGAAAGGTCATTTCCACACAGTCGACAAGCTGTCCTTAAAAAGGATAAATGACCATCCATGGGCTGCAAAGGACAACAAAATAAGATTTTTAGAATTGAAAGTCAATAGATGAGTAGCAGAAAGCACTTGAAGAGACAAATTTAAAATGAAATACCACGAACTGAAAAGAAGAGCAAAATAAAACCATGAGAATAGCAGAAGCTATTACTCTTTAAAAAGACAATGGCGGCAAAGGGCAATACTAAGAGTCACACTTCAACTGCCGTGCACTTGAACTTAACCGCCGTGCACTTGAATTCTGCTTCAATATTTTTGAAGCCCAAACATCAGAGAATACCCCAGTATTTTTTTTGGGGGCTAAAAAAAATGCTACCTACCTCAAATTTCCTTTTCTTTCGTAGCGGGTCAGCCTTTCAGAGCTCAATTTAGACGCCATAGTTCGACTTCGAATGCAGATTTCTTCGGCACATTTCAACCGACGCCATTTTTGATTGCTTTGAATGGAAGCTGTGTTTGTCCTCTCTCGGGGGAACTGGGACTCAAGGGACCAAACAGCCGCAGGCAAAAATACTGGGACAAAATTTCGGGGCGGGTATAAGTTCTCGAAAATTGTGCCAGGTCGCCATTATGATGACGTCATCATATAGACAAAATTGTCTACGGCCCGGACTGGCCATTTTGGAGGACAAACTGGAAGTTCTTACGTTGATTTTGAAGGACGACAAAAAAAATTAGCAAATGAATACAGGGGTTAGTTTCTAAACAGAAAACCTGTGGTGCTGCGTCGGTGGGTGAGTGAAACATGAAAATTTGGTTTATTAACTGAGTTGATTAGGTAAATTGGCCACCCTAAAACTATTGTAAAAAAAGCTGACTTTTCGAGCGCTGACCCTTCATCAGAGCGAATCAAGGAATTGTGGGTTGGGTGTGGTTTATATATCGAATGGCGGAGCTCCGCTATCGGTGGAAATCACCTCGTCACCAGCGTTTTCTCCGCTTTTAAAATGGCGCTAACCCCTGGCCATGCTGGCTGCCAGACTAAATGCCAAAAAAGATATCTTGGAGAATTTTGTCGCGTGAACATAATGAAATGTCTTCGCGGTTTCGTTTAAGCAACGATTTCAGATTACCAGAAAACAAATACGTTGTCAATCGCTGAAAAGAACAATTTCAACTTGTGTCACGTGAAAAAATACTCCATGGTTCTTAGAGCTGATTTTTGACAGCCTTGCCCAGAGGTTTCTACCCTTGGTCCGCCATTTTAAAAGCGAAGAATGCCCTGGGGGCGAGGTTGACAATCCTGCATTTACCATACCTGTAGTGACTGGAATAGTGTGTCTGTACGTGACAGTGAGGCTGGTCACATAGGAATCATTCCCGACAGAGTTTTCAGCTTGACACCCATAATGTCCAGATTGTTCGATCGTCAAGTTTTGTAACTTCAGAGTAAACCTCACATGTCCCATATGCGTTCTTGAACCGTTATATAGCGGTTGTTTGTACAGGCGCGGATCTATTAGAACGCCCAATTGTTTTTCCTTTGGTAACTCCGCATCGCTGTAATACCAGCGGTATTTCGTGTTGCGGCTTCTGGTCAGGATTGCGCAGAAAAGTTCTACGTCTTCGCCAACATAGATTGGTTTTCTCTGCTCCCATATAACATATGCTCGAGGTGGGCTGCGAAGATTTTCTACGGGAAAGAGATTATTAGAAAGTAAAGGTTGCCTTTTTTTCATGACTACTCAAAGCAGCAGGCATCATGTAATAAAACTGTGGTCCTGCGTCGATGTCATGGAGGAGTGAAACATCAAAAATTTGGTTTCATCAACTGAGTTGACAAGGTAAATTGGCCACCATAAAAAGATTAAAAAAAGCTGATGTTTTGCATACCCTCTGAGTTTCCTTTTTCTGTTCGTGTGACATTAGTCATGCAAATTTATGCACGCATATTTTGGTTTCACAGTGATTGGTTGACTCGCGACCTTGTGATCCCGCTCTTGTTTTACAGATGGCAGCAAAATCTCTCCGTATGTTGACTTGAGAAGCTACAAACAGAGGGAAGAATTGCAGCGTGTACGTTTTCAAGACAATGCAAGGCGTTCATGGATGGATAAGACGTTTGATATTGTGTTCGCCGCCTATTGCTGTGGGATTTTTGTTCCGGCAAGGTTTGTGTTTTATATAACTTGCCATTCGCTCAGCGATCGAGTGTCATCGAGTAGTGGCCAGCCGAGTATTCTAAAATCGCTCCGCATTTCGTGCAGTGAGTTTCTTTCAGTCTCTGTATATTTCCATTTTTAAAATAAGGCCATTGTCTTACTAACTCGAATTCTCTCTGATTTTTTCAGAACCTCGATATTTGCACATCGCTAGTTAGTTGGATTGAAAGCAGGCTCACGATTTACTCCAAAATATATCCAGTAATACTTGATAAATCATTTTTTTTCTTTAGAATTCTAGTTATTTTTTTTTCATTAAAATAACTATGCTTGTTTCACAGTACATAGCATGGGCAGCATTAAACAACATTATGCTGGGTAAAATTCTGATCTAGTTGTAAATACCACACTTTCCGTCCCATGACATTTTGATGGTTGTTTTGTGAGTTGAAGTGGTCGACATCACATGCAGAGTGATGTGTAGAGCGATGTGGCATTTTAAGTCTCATTACATAAGAACCCTTTGAGCCTAAAAATTGAAACAGGTTCTTATTTGCAAAGTTAGAAAAATAGTACTTCCGTTAGCAGACTAAACGAAATCATTTTAGTGGTGGATTTGCAAAAATTGAATTTGGACTGAAACTGTGTTGTTCAGTGTGATTGTACAACCTGACCAAGCATGAATTGGTGTTTAAAAGCAGTTTAGTTTTGAATGTAGTCTCAGTTCTTCAGTTTTAGGCGTAATTTCATGTTTCTCCGTAAACGCACTCAAAACACTCGGGAATCAATATACTGCAATGGGTGCAAGCGCCACAAGTTCAAGCTGAGTACAGCTTCTTGTTATGAGAAAGCGTCCCCTAAATCCAAAGTAACTCTTGAACATGGAAAAATATTGACCCCTCAGACGAGACATTTGCTCCGGGCGTGCGCGCTATTGTTTTGCTTTTGGATTTCTATTGTTAACCCGTGAATACGCGCAAGCGTAATGAACGGGTTATCGGTAACGGTGGCTAATTCACTCACTCACTCGCTCACTCACGCACTCCTTCCATCAGCTGTAAACTTTGTGACGTAATACTTTGTTACGAATGCGTTTCGTATGTAACAAGAACAGCGTCAATCCTGCGATAACAATAACTAATTTGATGTAAAAGAATCTAAACAACAATAAGCTTAAAGATGTTTCGCATTTGGAGTCTTTAATGCAATATTAAAATCGATCTAAAATGATTTTCCAATCGAGATTCGCGTTTTGATGCGTATCTACCTTTTAATTTAAATAACAAAATTTAGTCTCAATTGAGAATGTGTTCCTCGATGGTCTCGTGGGCTAGCAGCTGGATTTGTAATCGGGAGGCCCGGGTTCAATTCACGCTCAGCACCCTCTTTTTTTTCGAACTGGACATTATAAGAGTGATTTACATGTTTTTTTGCGTTCGTCAAAAATCCTAACGTTTAATTTAAAAAAAAATATTGAACCGTGTCAGTGTGAAAACATAATATAAGCTTACCGCAATATTGCGTTACGTGTTAGCATTTCTTATTCGCGGGTTGGCTCTTAGGAGTCTTTGATTTTGGCTTTAGTTTTAGTTTTTGTATGGGGTAACAGCGGAGCTCTCGCGAGCCGAAGGCCCGCTCGCGGAGCTCCATACTCATAGAACCTATGCTTTTCATTTTTCATGGTCATGGCTAGCGGGATGTTTCGCGGGAGCGTCCGTGCGTGTGTTCGTCCGTCCGTGCGTTGCGCAGGGCTAGCTCGCGGGCGCGTATAACGTCGCAAAACATGCGCGTATGACGTCACGCAACACACGGGATCAAAGCGAGGCTTTGTTTTTTGCGCGGCTACACGGCCGATGTCACGTTAGCTGCATTTTTTTCACGGTTTGCTACTCAAGACAGGAATACTAATTAAGGGATACTCAGAAGCCGCTATAGTAGAAAAAGAAGAGCTTTCAGGGATAAAATCTTGCTTCGAAGTTCTTATCAATGTGGGGCAATATTTCTTCTTTGGATTTCAGAACCGAAGAAGCGGAGTATAAAAGAATTTCCAATCAGCCGAGTGACTTAAAGGTAAAAGAAATTACATTTTTCGATGGGAATTTATGTTGATATCAATTTGTGATTGACATTTTATTTGTGTTCTCGCCTTAGTTTTGGAGAAATGTTTCTAAAACGTGCTCAAATTCAGTCGTGTTCATATCTTGAATTTCATTGAGGACAGCTCGGCCTCGGCGAACATAAACACGATGCCGACCAAAGAAAGCCAAAATGCACTCAGTCGAAGCATCGTGCGGCTAAAAAGTGCAAAATGACGGAGGTTTTATCGCTCGAACCAAAGCAAATTTCCCACCAAAATGTTTACTAGATTCCAGTCTTTCCAAAACCGAGTGTGGATGTTGACATTGCGCCTGTTAAAATGAGTTACAACGCTTAAAGCGATGAACGCGCAGTCGTACTCCATACAAGCCTTTATACGAAATTGCTCACTTCAAGGTCAAAATGACGGTACTTTTTTTTAAAAGTTATTAAAATATTTTAACGTTTCTAGATAGAATAATAACCATAGTACTGGAATCTGAGTGTCGATTGCAGAAAATAAACTCAGAAATACGCGAAATTTTGATTTTCCTTTCAAAAAAACACATTTTTACTATGATTTAAGGGTCAAATTGGGAGCCTGGTGACGAGTGAAAATACTATATAGGCAAATATCACCCAATTTTTTGCCATGGCTTTTAATAATAATAATATATACCTCACTGACCAAAATCCTGTAATGGCACTCCGCTCGATTCAATTACCACTTTATTACATCCATTTTTGAAAATCACACTATTACAGGATTTTGGTCAGTGAGGTACCATAATTTTATTGACGCAGTAGACGGTTTGTAAAAAGCAAAACCGGATACGCATCTTATTTTGTCAAACGGCACGCATTTGCTACCTAGCAACCATTTGAATTTTTGAATTTTTCGTATTTTACTGCCAGCATTCAATTTTACCGGTCATTCGTTCAAGTTGCCTGATGAGTGTGGTCCTTTTAATTTTGGACCATACGAAACAGAGCTGTCGCAATAAAACGATGAACTCTCATGAAGTTATATATATATATATATATATATATATATATATATATATATATATATATATATATATATATATATATATAGAATGAGTTGTAATTATCAAGCTTCCAACTCCATATCTTGACTTGATTGTGCTTTATTGACCCTACGTTTCGGCCATCACGGCCTTCTTCAGGGGAGTTACAACTACGGGTAAAAGTAGTAACTCCCCTGAAGAAGGCCGTGATGGCCGAAACGTAGGGTCAATAAAGCACAATCAAGTCAAGATATGGAGTTGGAAGCTTGATAATTACAACTCATTCTACATTAACCTTTTCAAGCTACAAGATCGCACTTTACTAGAGTGATCCTCTGTCTTCGACAAGGCATACAGCATTGTTTGAGAGACCTGTCACAACACTATATGTGTGTGTATATATAAATATATATATATATATATATATATATATATATATATATATATATTTCGCTCGTTGTTCTTGTTACGCACGCATTCGTAACAAAACTATTTTAAAACATTACGTGACAAAAGTTTACAGCCGATGGAAGGAAGGAGAGAGTGCTCATTTGCATATTTGTCTCCTTTACCGATAACGCGTTCATTACGCATGCTCGTATTCACGGGTCAAAAATAACCTTTTTGCTATGATTTAAGGGTCAAATTGGGAGCCTGGTGACGAGTGAAAATACTATAAACTGGCAAACGTCACCCAATTTTTTGCCATGCGAACATAACTTTTGTGTCCGTTTTTTAAAATTGGAAACATAGTAAATTTATTCCAAGACACAAAACGAAAAATTAGCTTTTTTTTCAAGTTGTCATCCATTTCCATCGTGCATGGCAATCCGCAGCCAGCAGAGATACCTGTTTACAGTTTCACTTCATTAGAAGAACAGTCAGTTTAAACAAATGAACTGGACCATTATTTTTGGACTTGCATTATTAAAACAAATATGTTTTTTGGCTTTTAAAGGACACTGTTCCGCAGAATTAACAAAATTTTGTTAAGCTTATTTCCACGTTATATCGCCAAACTTTGGCGATAAAACATATTTGGTGGCGTTGAATGCCACCAAATATACAACTTGGGATTCTACAGAGCAAAACGAAAGCAGTAGTTTAGAGATAAAGTGCGGCATTGCAAGGATTGAAGTGGATTACAGTTCATGAAATTTGATTTATTGACAGGCGGTCAAGAAATCAAACTTGCCATCGCTTGTGAACTGAAATGTTGACTCTTCTAGCCGTTATTGTCTTTTAAGAGCGGCTTTCCCTAATTTTCGCCTTCGACTATGCAAGATAAAAAAATCGAAAATTTTCAAACTTTGTCATAACAAAGGTCTTACTAAACCATTTGTAAAAATATAAGTTTCAGTTTGTTTACTTTAATACTTTTCCGTTACGGCGACTTTTCCACTCAGATGACCCAGGAGCGAGGAAAACCGACTTGGAAGTGTCACTTGTTTAAACCTCTCGTCTTCAAAATATGACACGTAGAAATAAAAATGAAAGCCATATGCTAAAAGGAGAGTATTTCTTCCACACGTAAGCATTGTCAAATATCAATTTTATGAAAACCAGAATTTTTGACAGATTTTCAAAAATTAACCGTTTCGACTGGAATTGTCTTATGCGAAAATAAGGCCAAATTCAAAAGCAAAAAACACGTCTTGGTACATAACTTCGCCAGATAAGACTACATTCGTCGGAATAAGCAATGTTTCTTTTACGATTTTATGAAATAAAATTTTTGGGTAAATTAAATGGAAAAATTTAAGAGCGCAATATGTACATCGTATTTATCCCCAAAACATGACCTTTTGACCTTCACTAACGGCAAAGTAGTGATCAGCGTTTTCAAGTAACACCCGCTAATTCTGATTTTCTGCGGCTATGATCCAAACTTTAAGCCTCCTGGTAAGCATTCAACTCAAGTAAAGTCATCAAATCAGAAATGAGCGGTGTTTTCTTGCAAGTAAGTACGTATTTTAGTGTGAAAACATTTGCATAAATTGAGTTTATTTTTCTGACAGTTAAAATATTTTCATTTACTTTCATTTTGTAAAATAGTGGCAACAGAAAACAAGATAGGTTGCTCGCCCAACTATCAGTATCTATAAAGTGTATCGTACCTGGAGAGCCCCTTCCTGTACAAGAAATGACGAGAAGACCGCTAAAAATCAACCGTCGAAACCGTCGAACTTTGCCGGTGATCTTTCAAAATACCATAACTGTCACGCAATATACAAAGGTCTTGAAGTACAAGCCACGCGGACAATCATGGCTACGTGTGGTTATGCCCGGGAGGGGGGGGGGGGGGAAGAACAATGAAATTTCAACTTGTTCACTCGTGAAGCTTATGTTGAATGAAGCTTTAGCTAGCGTTGACGTTTCGATTTAAAAATTTGGGTGTTTCACATGCTACATGAATGAATGTCAAGTGTCATGCAAGTGAGCGAGAACTGATTTCAAACTGTATGAAAGCAGTGAACGCGACGCCGTATGTTTGGGCAAATTGCGTGGCGGATTTAAATTCTCGGAAAAAATAACAACTCAACCGCCGGCTGTTTGCAAATGTTTCAAGGCACACTGCCAGCGTAGCATATATAAGCATTTATTTTCTTACCGTTTGAAAAAGAGCGGCTCCTTTATTTCAATTATTTTTATTGAATTGTCGTCAGAATTTTTTCCGTTGCAGATTTTCTTTGCGGTTTGAGCACTAGATGGGTTTCTTTAATCTCCCAAGGCGGTCGTAACGGTTTTGAAGAAATCATTTTGGTGAAAGTATTAAAAGTCTATAGTTGTATATGCCGAAAAATAGAAATAATTATTAACCAAACCTCGAACTCTGTGAAAAACAAATATTCTAGTCCGGCGGTTAAGTTTTTTTTTGACATGAATTCATCTCGAGGGAGTTGGATTTACTGTTTTGAATCGATGGAAAATTATAATAACTCAACTGGCGAACCGCTGTAATATCGATGGATTTTCCGGCAGTGAGAAATATATGTTGAAGAATGCGCCGTTTCTATATGACCGATATTCTTTTTTTGCAGTTTTGAATTTCTCTTTTACTTAATTTTATTTCAGCTTAATCCGCCGACTGCCGGAACCCAACGCGTGGAACTCAAAGCGCATAAAACTTAATTAGAGGCGACTGACAAGCCGTGTTTTCGTTGTTTTCAAACCCGTAGGTCACTTTTACTGGTACTTATGCAGTTAAGAATGTATTCTTTCGCTGGCGTCAAGTGTATTTATTTTCCAACCCGCCGTTGACGCCGTAGAGAACTTGAATCTGTTACGAGCGAACAAATTATTTTAAATCCACCACCAGCACTTTTATTTGTGTAGACACACGGTACAGCCGTCGCATTCCATATTTTCACACAGTTTGGAGTTTCTCTTTCATTTGAATCGCCGACATAAAATTCCAAATCTTGCCGTTAAAACAAGTCAAGTTCAAACGGGATGGAATCGAAGTTAATTGAAAATCCAACGCTGTACAGCCAAAACTTGTGTTGATCTGTTTTCATGGCGAACGAACAAGTTGAAATTTCATTGTTCTGTACTCGACATTTCATTGGCTAAAGTAAAAAATGTTGGAATCTATTGTTCTCGTTCTGTTTTGTGATTGGTTAACTTTGTCTGGGTGACCCCGGTAACAGTAGCCGCACTGTAAATGGAAGTTTCCCCTACCCTTTTTTACACTTCAACTTGTATTTTCCCCACCCTTTCCTATACTTTGTAAAATCCGTACCCTTTCATATATCTCCAGCCTCAAAAAGGTACCCCTTTCGGGCGGGGCATCTCCGTATAGCCCAATATAGGGAGTACGACCCCCCAGGTGTCACGGAGAGCTTTCTCCGTGAACAAGGGAATAGTCACGCTTTAAGTAACGCGGGACCCCTCGAGGGATTACGATTTGGACATTTTGTCCGCAACGGAACGCCATACACTGGCCATAGGCATGTGTATGCACCTGGCCACCAGTTATTAATATATTTAAAAAAGTAGAAGGTAATAAAATAGAGTGATTACTTTGTTTAATTTGGTTTTACGACACTCAATTGAGAATCGCTCTATAGAGAGCGTTTTCACTTGACGTCATAGCCGCCATATTGGTGTTCCCGTACAAAAGAATTTTAATTAACTTCTTTTGTTAGGAACACCAACATGGCTGCTATGGCCTTTGTCATTTGAGAGGGTGTGAATGGGGTTAACCGACTAGCGACAAAGGGCGAAAAATATTACTGACTACCGACAAAACGAGGAAAAAAATTACCGACTAGCGACAAATAAATTCTAACCGACAACCGACAACCGACATGGTCCGACGTGAAGGGATGTTTGTATTAGAAAGAAGAGCATTTTGAATTTATTTTTAGCGCAGGAAATGTCCAGATCCTTTGGAGGGCTCTATTTCACCAGACGTAGCCACATCAATTCCAAATTTCGTCAATTATAGAATTTCCTGTCTTCAAATTACTTTAAAGTCCCGGGATCCTCCTTTTCGGAGAGCAGCGGCGGGCTCATTTCTAGAACAGCGGCTCGTAAGCGAGCCGACGAGACGCCCTGCTGTTGTGTCATGATTCTCAGATACTTTTGCCTAAACTTTTGCCTGCTTTTGAGACGTCAATATAAAGTCGTATTGACGTCTCAAAAGTCAGCCTGTGATTGGTTGAAAACTTTCTGCGGCAATTTAATGGGTTCCTTCCCTAGAAAAGAAAAGCTTCAAATTATCTTCAAAGTAAGGGCTAAAGTGTTAATAGCCTGAGAAAACAGACGTCATTTCGCGGTGCCACCACTGGGGCCTCCGCGAAACTGAAACTGTCGTTTCGCAGGGGCCCCAGTGGTGGCGCCGCGAAACGACGTCTGTTTTCTCAGGCTAAAATGTTAATTACTTTGTCAAGTTTGGTAGATAAAACAACACTGTATTCAATGAAACGATCCTTTCTATTGAAAGTTAACGATGAGATTGGTTTTAAATATCTTTTTGTTTGTTTGAACAGTTTGTTTACATCAAACTGTGCTATGCGAGCGCTAATCACGCCACAACGCGTTGTTAGCATACAATTTGTGGATGAAGGGGATGTTACTGAGGTGTTTGAGGATCACAGGGAAGTACAGATTGATGAGTATGAGACGAGGAATCAGATTTTTGAAGAACATTCAGAGCTTGTCAATAGAGTGTGTGTTGCACGATCCGGCAGGGCTGTTCGTGCATTTGTGCGTCTCGACATGTGACGGTAAGAGGTAATAATAGTTGTAAAATCATTAAGGGACGGACCATTAGATTTTTGAGGGGGGGGGGGGGGGGGGGGGGGGGGGGGGGGGGGGGGGGGGGGGGGGGGTTGGGCAATTTTTTGGTGCAGGATATTTTTTTTCTACGCTCGAGACTGTGCAGGATTTTTCTTTTTGCCATGATTTGCTTGCATGATATTTTTTTTGCGGGTCTATATGTTTTAATGCTTGACACATATACGTGTTAAGAATACTAGAAAGGCCATACTAGAGACATGAATACTATAGCAAGTCAGATCTGATGTAACAGCAGCTTGATAGCATGAAGCCTGGCCGCGGTGTTGTAACTGCCCCTACAATTTTCTTTACACCAGTCCCCTGTTGATGTCGCTTCCACAGCACATCGTAGTACACGTGTAGTACAGGGAAAATATAATGTTAGTGGGGCTCATTTCCTGTGCCGAGCGCCGAAGGCGCGAGCTTCTAGGGGGGTCCGGGGGCATGCTCCCCCGGGAAATTTTTGAAATGAAACTCTCTGAAATGCTATTTCCAGCGTTCCTGAGCCCGGAGAAACAGTTTCCAAGGCCAGCTTTGAGTTCAGTTTAATTCTCATGAAAAGTACATGTAGTTACACGAAACACTTTCTGAAACTTGGGTGTAACTCCATTTTGGTTGTTTGTTCAAAGTAAATTCGACTGTCACTCGAATATTCTCTGTCAATTCTTTTCAGTATGGGAAGGCTTTGGAAACGAATTTTCTAAAGCGATTTTCTCTGTCATTGGAGGCAGAAAGAAACTGATTTCCATTATCAGCCATGTTCAATTTGTCAGTTAATGCAATGTCTGGATAATGCAATGATTTAATCTTTCTTGTGACATAGTTTGTTCGTAGATATGTCTTGAAGTTCTTAGGGCAAAGACCGAGCGCTAACTCACAGCATTAATGGATTTGTTTGATGGATTTGTCGGTAGCTGGAGTCCGATAGCTGACGTCCGAGTAACTCAAGGGGTATTGAAATGCTTGGTTCACAATATCCAATCTCCAGTCTAAAGTCACAATATCTCCGATGCTAAAATTGTAGGCTTTTGATTAATTAACGGAATATTTATTTTGCAAACTCTAATGCATTAAAGCGCCCCGCCATCAGATCTGGTCAAAGGATGTTGCTACACTATTCATCTCCGCCCACCGCCATTTTTGAGCTGTCAAAAGTTGGTGGGACAAATGCCCCACCGGTAGCACCGCCCCTGCAATTACAAGCTTGTTGTACAACACATAAACAAAGTATTTCTCATCCATTGAGATATACATGTACCTACAATGCCACTGTACAACTATAAAAGAGCCATTCCTTGTGTCAGAAAATATCTTACATGCTTATGAAATCAGCTGAAAAGCCTACAAAGAAACAACTTACGTCAGGTCAAAAATAAACCATTGTTACTGGCTAAACTAAACAAGCCAATGAAAAGATAGAACATTTGATCCTCCCCAAGCGTTCATAAGTCCCTAACATTCTACAACGACTTCAGTGTGATTTATTTGTGTTCTGACCATCTGCTCCTGGATATAAAATATTGTTCTAAAAATATAAAGCTTTGCAGGAATTTTTTTCCTGGGGTTTTTGTTTTGCACGATATTTTTTTTGCAGTTCAAGGCCGTGCTCGAATTTTTTTTTGGTATTTGCCCAACCCCCCCCCCCCCCCCCCCCCCCCCCCCTCAAAAAATCTAATGGTCCGTCCCTAAAGATCCATTAAACGGTGCAGATTGATACGCATGGCAGCGAAATTTTTGGCAAAAAAAACAAAGAAACCCCACAGTAAAGCCACGAGAGCCGTTGAATAATAAGTGTAATAAGTGTTTGTGGACGTCTTGGAAAAAAAAAGACTTCCGTAGCTAACAAAATTACGTATCCCAAAGGCTAAAGTGGGCATTTCACTCTTGTCAAATTTACCTCTCTTGATTTACTTCGATGCCCTGTAATCGACAGGAAAACAAATTCACATCTAGAATAAAAGCTTTGGTGATTTTATCGGTATGCTAGATTTGCAAATAATAGTGGGGTAGGCGATCACGTTGCTAAAAAACAGAGTTAACTAGGTTTAAGTGCAATCAAATAATGAATTATTACAAGTTTTACACTTCGTCTAGAGTTTAAGGTCTTAAAACTGCGCAAATTACAAAACAAATGTGAATATTTAACTTGCATGATCTTGCATTTTTAATTATTAACTGAGATTTACCGACAACCGACAAAGGTCGGAAAATTTAACCGACAACCGACAAAGTAATGAAATTTTAACCGATAACCGACATGTGGACCCCCCCATTCAGACCCTCATTTGAGTCCCACGGGACTGAAGGTCACATGAGTGAAAACGCTCTATTGTCTAAATAATAAAGAATCTTAGAACTTTGTACGTTAACATAGTATTTTGATAGTTTCATTAGCAGCTTTCCTATAGTTTTTTTTATAGTTTTTACATTTTTTTTACATTTTTATAATATTTTAGAATTTGTAAGTTAACGTAGTATTATAACTATGAGTGTACTTAAATAAGTTTTTCTTTTCATTCATTCTAATGTATTGTAATTTTATATATACAGTGAGGGCCATGAGTTCATTAGCTATGCTATCAAGTGCTACCCTCGAGAAATAAAGACTTTATTATTATTATTATTATTATTATTATTATTATTATTATTATTATTATATTTGTTATTAGCTGAATGTTTCAGCGGTAGAAAATTTTAGGGAAAGGAATGATATCCCGGGGAGGGGGGGTACTCCCTATAATGGGCTATACGGGGATGCTCCGCCCGAAAGGGGTACCTTTTTGAGGCTGGAGGGTCGGGATTTCACGAGTTGAAGTATGTGAAAGGGTAGGGATTTTACGAAGAATAGGAAATGGTAGCGAAAACATGAGTTAAAGCATAAAAGGCAGGGAAAACTGCCATTTAAGTATTATAAAAAGGGCCTTTCAAAATATATCAAACAGACGCACGTAAAAGCTATATGAAAGGGGTACCATTTTCAATGAAAGGTATATGAAAGGGGTACCTTTTCTGTCAAAAACGGTATATGAAAGGGTAAGGGTTTGGACCTTGGGGCGGAGCATCCCCGTACAAAACTTTGTTGAGTTCCCCCCCCCCCCCCCCCCCCCCCCCCCCCCCAGGGATAACCACACGTAGCCATGATTGTCTGCGTGGCTTGTAATTCAAGACCTTTGTATATTGCGTGACAGTTATGGTATTTTGAAAGATCACCGAAGGTGCGAGGCAAAGTTCGACGGTTTCGACGGTTGATTTTTAGCGGTCTTCTCGTCATTTCTTGTACAGGAAGGGGCTCTCCAGGTACGATACACTTTATAGATACTGATAGTTGGGCGAGCAACCTATCTTGTTTTCTGTTGCCACTATTTTACAAAATGAATGTAAATGAAAATATTTAAACTGTCAGAAAAATAAACTCAATTTATGCAAATGTTTTCACACTAAAATACGTACTTACTTGCAAGAAAACACCGCTTATTTCGGTTCATGCTCCATATTGCAAGTCACCGGTGACGTCAAAGCCAGACAACACCGTTAGCGAATCTCTTCATCAGATCGTTAAGATCGTTTAGATCGTTTGGGATCTTTTGGATCGTTTGGGATCTTTTAGATCGTTTAGGATCTTTTAGATCGTTTGGGATCTTTTAGATCGTTTGGGATCTTTTAGATCGTTTGGGATCTTTTGGATCGTTTGGGATCTTTTAGATCGTTTGGGATCTTTTAGATCATTTGGGATCTTTTAGATCGTTTGGGATCTTTTGGATCGTTTGGATCGTTTAGATCGTTTAGGATCTTTTGGATCGTTTGGGATCTTTTAGATCGTTTGGGGTCTTTTAGATCGTTTGGGATCTTTTAGATAGTTTGGGATCTTTTGGATCGTTTAGATAGTTTGGAATATTCTATTGAGAATGTGGCCTGGATACAGGAAATGCCGTAAGTAACATTATTAGACCTTAAATTTTAAAAATATTCCCCAGCCAATAAGGAGAGTCAAACAAATTATTGTGAAAGTCACGTTATTATTAATCTGATGCCATTGTGGCTGCAATACTTGTTAATAAGAAAATATTCTTAAAATATGTGCATTTTTAGTGCCATGAATAATTCAGGTGGGGGGGGGGGGAGGGGGGTGCAGGCCCATACCCGCTTAAACGCTGGCGCAGGACTCCTCCGATTCAGAAAACAACTTAAAGTTCAATATAAACACTTTTATTTTCCTTTATTTCTTTTGATTATCAATCCCACTACATATTTGGTTCACTGTCTATTCTTCTGTAATCTCCTATAGAAGAACCAATTATTATCAACAACCCTTTTTTATTCAATATAACCTACTCTAATTTGGTTAAAAAATCACAACCAGGAAAGGGGTTAAAGATCATGCAAAAGTTTGCAAGTTTACAACAGCAGGGATTATATACATCTACCACTAGCCCCACAAAACTGCTTTGGGAACCCAAAGAAATTTGGGAGTTAAAGGGTTAACTGAATCAGTACAAATCGACTGCCGTGGGTAGATTCCCGGGGGGGGGGGGGGAGTACTCTCACATATAAGCAATACGGGTATGTGCCGATGTGAAGGGTATGGTTTTCAAGCATTTTAGTCTGGGATAGGGTATAGAAATCAGAGAGTTTTAGTCAAGAATAGAGTATCATTTGCTGGGAAACTGATCAGTGGTATGAAGAATTAAGTCAAGAATAGGAATTGAAACTCGGCGGAAGAGAAAGAAAATGTGACGTTGTAAGATATTGTTTTAATTAGTGTATATATGACTGTAATGGTGATATAGTTCTAAAAATAGCAAGTCTTGGATAGGGTAGGGATTTCCAGTGTCTAGCCTAGTATAGGGTTGCAAAATCAGCTAAACATGGTCTGGTATAGGGTAAGGGTTGCAGAGTTCCAGCAGCACACCCCCACCGCAAAATTATACAGAGAACCCCCAAACCCACGCAATAGATTAAACAGTACTATAAAGCTTTTCTTTTCGCTTTAACAAATGACTCTTGAATTTAGGTAAAACGAAAAAGGCCCATCAGTAGAAATAAAACGTAGTTTTGCCGGCTGCGATAAAAATGTACTTTACATCGCTTTATCTAGAATTCTAACCCGGGAATTCTATTAAATGTCGGTATGTGTAAGAGCGGATCAAATTTCGAGACTTTCAAGGTTTATTTACACATGCCGCGCATTCAAGTTCGATGAAACCGCGAGGCGCGATGAATGTATGTGCTTTTTGTTGCCTGAAATTTGCTTAAAAAAAGCATCGAATCCAACAGAACAGTTTTTGCATCAAGTTTACACCGACTTTTTTAACCGAGGACCTTTTCAGTGGTAACCGTAGCGTACACTATCAACGATCGGGTATCATTGGTCACGAAGTGGATAATTATTGCATGAGGGCCATTAGACTCATTAGGAAAGTAGAATATTCATGTCAAATTCCTACAGACTGTTAGTTGCTTTTCTGTGGCCATGAAACTCAAAAATGGAAAAAAAAATCCAACATTTGGGCTTGACTCGAGGTTGACTCGTGACTTTAGGTTGACTCGGGCTCGCGGTCGGCTCGTGTAACGCTACAACTCCATAAACACACGTGAAATAAGCGTTCTTCCAATGAAATTTTTATTTACCTCAAAAACTGGAAAGGTTATCTTCTCTATCTGTTGCGTTGTGTCTTTCTGTAAATTACCTTGAGCATGGTAATACTCACAAGCCCTCCTGGAATACTGAGCACTGTGAAGGGTCATAAAGTGAGTCTCAATGTCCTTGACTGTCATTCCAGTCTGCATTGATGTAGCTATGTAATCAAACAGTTCCTTTGTTACGCCCGACCGATGAAACAGGTAAAATGGCACCTCGATTCCCACTTCAGTACAAGTTTGCAACACTGCAGGGTCATGGGAAATGATCTCGTGATTACTTTCTTCGCACAGATAAACAGAAGAAACTAGAAGTACTACTTCATTCACACAGTAAAGCTTTCTTGGCATTTCACGAAGTTTTCTACCATCTTTCCACCTCCAGTGTTTCATTCGAGATTGACACTTTGGACACTGCAATTTCTCATACAGGTTAAAATTAATGAGCGGGTTCCAAATGATAATAGAAGGCTGCAGGTAATTTTCGAAATTCGTTCCACTCTGTTTGTCCAGTGGAGGCAATATCTTGCAACAGTTTCAAACCATTATTCTCAAAAAGACAAATTAAATGTTGGATAAACTGAAGAACTGAAGGGGAGATATTAGAACTATCTACCACGTACATAAGTGAAATGGCAAGACAAAGCATCACAAGAACCGCGCAGGCGGCCATTTTGGTTTTCTTCTGCCTCGTTGCCGGAAAAAGCAACGGCCCTGGGAACGAGGTTGGGGAAAAATAGGAATATCGGCGCGAGAAATGCAGGATAAGGGAATACGCTTAAATTTCGATTTATCAAAGCTTTTGGCTCCATGAGGCCAAGGCCTAAGTAGTATGTTCACAGATCTTCCATTTCCTCTTAACATTGTCAAGTGTGCGAGCGATCGTCTGGCGTGCTAGTAGAAATAAAAACCGCAAACGCAAGGGGGTGCGTAAAAGGGGAAAGATCGGCTTTGGACCTCGCCAGACTCGGAATAGGCCAATTATAAAATCGGAATCCTACCTGTGCTTGCAGAAGCTACGAGAACTTAACCAAAAGAACCATGAGAATCAACGGAGTTTAATAGAACCAGCGTACCATAAGAACTACAGAACCGGTATAACAAGAGAACTATAAATTTGAAAGAAAAGCCGGAGTGACGTGACCTGCAGTGGCTTACGGCTACCGAAGTATGGCGCAATAACCAAACATACATCCCACAGAAATATCACAAAAGATCTAAAATATCTAAAATATATCAAAAGATCCAAAGGGTCCCAAAATATTCAAAAGTTCCCAAACGATGTAAACGATCCAAAATTCCAAACCATGTAAACGATCCAAGCGATCTAAAAGATCCCAAACGATCTAAAATATCCAAAAGATCCCAAACGATCTAAAAGATCCAAACGATCTAAAATATCCAAAAGATCCCAAACGATCTAAACGATCCAAAAGATCCCAAACGATCTAAAAGATCCAAACGATCTAAAAGATCCCAAACGATCCAAACGATCTAAAAGATCCTAAACGATCTAAAAGATCCCAAACGATCCAAAAGATCCCAAACGATCCAAAAGATCCCAAACGATCCAAAAGATCCTAAACGATCTAAAAGATCCCAAACGATCTAAAAGATCCCAAACGATCTAAAAGATCCCAAACGATCTAAAAGATCCCAAACGATCCAAAAGATCCTAAACGATCTAAAAGATCCCAAACGATCTAAAAGATCCCAAACGATCTAAAAGATCCCAAACGATCCAAAAGATCCTAAACGATCTAAAAGATCCCAAACGATCTAAAAGATCCCAAACGATCCAAACGATCCCAAACGATCTAAAAGATCCCAAACGATCTGATGAAGAGATTCGCTAACGGTGTTATCTAACTTTGACGTCACCGGTGACTTGCTATATGGAGCATGAACCCTTATTTCTGATTTGATGACTTTACTTGAGTTGAATGCTTACCAGGAGGCTTAAAGTTTGGATCATAGCCGCAGAAAATCAGAATTAGCGGGTGTTACTTGAAAACGCTGATCACTACTTTGCCGTTAGTGAAGGTCAAAAGGTCATGTTTTGAGGATAAATACGATGTACATATTGCGCTCTTAAATTTTTCCATTTAATTTACCCAAAAATTTTATTTCATAAAATCGTAAAAGAAACATTGCTTATTCCGACGAATGTAGTCTTATCTGGCGAAGTTATGTACCAAGACGTGTTTTTTGCTTTTGAATTTGGCCTTATTTTCGCATAGGACAATTCCAGTCGAAACGGTTAATTTTTGAAAATCTGTCAAAAATTCTGGTTTTCATAAAATTGATATTTGACAATGCTTACGTGTGGAAGAAATACTCTCCTTTTAGCATATGGCTTTCATTTTTATTTCTACGTGTCATATTTTGAAGACGAGAGGTTTAAACAAGTGACACTTCCAAGTCGGTTTTCCTCGCTCCTGGGTCATCTGAGTGGAAAAGTCGCCGTAACGGAAAAATATTAAAGTAAACAAACTGAAACTTATATTTTTACAAATGGTTTAGTAAGACCTTTGTTATGACAAAGTTTGAAAATTTTCGATTTTTTTATCTTGCATGGTCGAAGGCGAAAATTAGGGAAAGCCGCTCTTAAAACCCTTTAAGCCCTAACATCAAAATTAAAATTCTCATTTCTTGTCCTAGTACATTTTCTATAGAAGTATTGGGGAGAAATTGTTTGGATATCAAGAGAATTCATCTTGTGTGATCATGTCCTTAATTCTCATGACCTTTTTGATTGATAAGGCATTGATATTACAAGGAGAAATTTGATGCTGATCACTCATTCTTTGCTTCCATCACTTTTGGCGATGGTTTCTTCCAATTTCAAGATAATAAATTAAGTGTAAACCAAGCTCCTGGCCATAATCATAAGAAACACGATATTTCAACAGGAACACTGTCCCATCAAAAGTCACACTCAAAGGGGGTGACAACTAAATAGGTCGGACTGAAAAACCGGAATATGGCATACGGCGTATGACATTTCACTTACCTTGGATGGTAAAGTTGTAAGAATATGTCAAAAAACCAAACGCGTTTGACACATTGCACACATATAATCCCTCGTCGTTGATATCCACTTCAATGAATATTACTTTGTAGTCGTATCGACCAGCACTTATGCGAGGAGTGTATATCTGGCCGTTTTTGTACCACGTGACAACCGGGCTAGGTGTGCCTTTGGCCTCACACGTCAGTTCAAACTTGTCCCCTTCCTTGTATTCTGATTTTGCCGACTGCATAACGCTTGGATATAGAAACTGTGGTTTCTCTAACAAGACAGATAAATTTCAAGTAAGGAAAGAACAAGAATGCCTAAATAAAATAAAAAAATGTCAATCTCAGAATCGAGTTATCGGTCATAATCGCCAAATGGGCTTTGAATTGCTCAGGTTAAAGAAGAAATTTGGTCCAAAAACCGTCGACAAAACTTACTATTTTATATATATAGAACTCTAGAAGTCTCTACCAAAAGGCTAAAAGGAATGATAAAAGAACAGATACCGTTATTTGTTCAAGTAGCGTTGATAAAACTCAGTTTAAACTGAATACGTTTTGGGACATATTATCGAAGCTCTTCTATAGCTTTAATAAGAATGCAAAAGTTTATTATTAAAATACAAAAAACCTCATGACTAATATATCGCAAATTGCAGCTAAGAAAAGGAAGTTTACAAAGTATCCGGGCCAGATTGCTCTGCGCTTTGCAATTGGTTTCTAACAAAACTACGGGCTGTTAGAAATGTTAAATTAGCTGATCATACCTCCTGTGATGTTGGTAGGTGATACAGTTGGATCTGCCAAAAAGTAAAGAAAATAACAATGCAAGTTAATTGATTATCAAACCTTCCTCCCGTCCACTATTTATTCTCCTACGCGGCCGTTATTTATATTGTCACGCAACACCGGCTCTATTGAACGAAGAGAAAGCCGACGGGACGAGGTTATGTGACATTTGACTTCTAGTGAAACTGAGAGGGAAAAAGACACACAAAAAAAGAAAAAACATTCGAACCTTCAACCATGAAATTGATGGTGCAGTTTGCACTTCCATAACTGTTTGACGTCACGCAAACTAACAGTCCACTTTCGGATTTTAAAACGTCGGTTATTCGAAGAAACCTGTAAGGTTTGACATGGTAACGCGCGAATAATGAAGTGATCTTCTTTCCATTTTTGTGTAAGCTTAGGCGTGTTTCACCTGACAAACTAGTTTGACTTCTTCTTCGCCGACAGGTTTAACAAATCTCGAGGAAGATGACTGCTTAACCTGAGGAACTATTGTTAGGAATACACAAGAAAATGATGGCTGATCAGACTGGTGTTAGCACTGTAAATCCTTTATTAAGCCCCCCCCCCCCCCGCCCCCAGGTCAATAGCACGTGGTCGTTTATTACCAGGGCCCGGTTGTTCGAAAGCCGATTAACGCAGTCTAGCGATCAGTACTAGAAGAATACACAACTAATCTTTATTCCTCTATTCAACATGGCAGACTCTAAGTCACTAACCTGCGGTCCACCGCTGACCAACATATCCCCTTTCTAACGTTAAAAAAGATGTATAACATTGTCTTAACAAAACAAAAGACCTTAAGGGTATACTATATCGTTCTAAAGTGTTCCCGTGATACTCCTGGGTGATTGTTCTGAATATCTACGTGAGGATATAGTCCTTAAATCTTTCTGGAGTTTTGACCTCCCTGCCAGATCTTATCTGTCTTGTCGAGTTTCGCGTCTCCAGTTGTTCATGAATGGCTTGAGCCATTGTCTCCTTTTCCGCGAGCCCATCAACGGGGTTTGTTTTACTGAAAACGAGAAAGCAAGGGACCGTGAACGAAAATGCTGCTAGTATACGCAGGATCTGTAAGAGATCTAATCAGCCAAAAATAAATAAAAAACTATAAGAAGCAAGGGCTGACAACTGCGTAGAAAAAGTAACGCAACAGTGGCATGATTGAGACCAAACCGAAAGGACGGGTACTGGTTGTCGTGTATCTGCGGTACAAAGGAATTGTGGATGATTTCCTTGGGCTTACTAGGGTGGGCTGGTGGGGTGATGTTTGGTACCGTTGGTGGGTATAGTCTCATCTGATCTGGGACGGGTATGTCGCCCGACTTTGGTTGGCTGTCAGTTGGCGGTGGCGCTGCGGGTCTCAGCTGGATTCTGTTTCTTCTTATGTTGATTCCGCGTGGAGTACGGATGGTGTATGACCTTGCTGTCTCATCTGTCTCGATAACTTCCCAATAGCTCCATGGTTTTCCGTGGTGCGTTGCCCGTGGCTTGGCATATGCATAGTTGCCACTGTCGAGTGGACTTTGCTGTGTTCCTGCTGTCTTGTCATAGTACGCTTTGGTGTCACTTCTTTTCTTTGTGATTTCCTGCTTTACAACTTGAAAGTTGGCCATGGATGGTGCTAGGAGTTGTTCTGCAATAGGAAGTGTGGTTCTGGTCCATCTCAAGAGCATGCGCTGAGCTGGCGAGTAGGTGTGACCCTGAGGTGGGGTGTTTCTGTACATCAGCATCGCGTTGTGAAAGTCGTTTGCCTTGTTCAACGTGGATTTTGTGACCTTGACGGCAGCTTCAGCTTTTCCATTGCGGCCTTTTGGGTGGTATGGCGAGGAGGTGGTATGCTTGAACCCAATCTCCGTTGAGAAATGTCTGTATTGTTTGCTTATGAACTGCGAGCCGTTGTCAGTGTGACAGATCACCGGAACGCCATATCTTGCAAAGTGGGCCTTGGTTCTCTCGATGATTGTGGAAGACAGGGTGTTTTCTAGTTTGTCAACTTGGCGTTGTAGGTATGGGTAGAGACCTCATTGGTTCCTTCGGGGCTGATTGACCGTATTGGGCACAGGTGCCACAGGATTCACAGGCGTCTTGAATAGCTTTCCTCATTCTTGGCCAGAACAAAACTTCGCGTGCCATGCGTGTATTGGATTCCGCGCCGAAGTGGTTTGCGTGTATCTTGGAGAGCATGGTTTTGTACATTGATTGAGGGACCAATACTTGTGTGCCTTTGTAAATTACGCCGTTCTGTACTGAGAGTTCGTCCCTTTAGTTCCAGTAGGGGCGGAGTGATTCTTGTATGTGTGTTTTGTCTTCTGGCCATCCATGTATGACGGTGTCTTGTAAGGTCATCAATATGGGGTCTTTGCTTGTCTCTGCCCGTATTTGGCTCTCGGTGTTCTCTGTTAGCCGTGGGTTCTTGTCTTTGTGTGTAGCCGCCATCGCTGTACGGAATACTTCAAAAGATGTTACTTTCGCGGCTATGGGGTGTGGAAGGGTTGCCCGAGAGAGAGTGTCAGCCAGGTAGAAGGTCGGGCCTCTCTTGTAGGTTAGCTTGAACCGATATCGTTGCAATTTCATGATCATCCTTTGTAAGCGTGCAGGCGCCTTATTGAGGGGTTTCTTCATGATGGTTTCCAGTGGCTGGTGGTCGGTGTGAACATCTATATCAGTCTTGCCGTATAGCCACTGGTCAAATTTCTGGAAGCAGTTGCAAATAGCCAGGCACTCTTTCTCTATTTGTGAGTAGCGTTTTTCCGCAGGGCTCATACTGGAGGACGTGAAGGCCACTGGTTGGACTTTGCCCTCGTCATTGGGTTGGAGGAGTGCTCCACCGACTGTGTAATCACTTGCGTCTGTCTGTAGTACGACCGGTTTGTGTAGATCATAGTAGTCTAAGGCTGGAGCTGATGAGATGAGCTGCTTTGATTTCTTGAAGGCTCTGTCTTGCGCTTCAGACCAGTTGAAAGGAACAGCGTCCTGGGTTAGCATTCGTAGTGGTTGTATTTCTGTGCTCAAATTTGCGCAGAATGGCGAGAGATAGTTCACCATTCCAATGAATCGAAGTAGTGCTGCCTTGTTTTGTGGTGCTGGCATCCCAGTATGTTATGGCTGTTATCTTGTCTGGATCCGGTTTCATTCCTTCGTCAGAGATTATGGTTCCCATGAATTTGAGCTCTTTCAACTTGAACTGAAGTTTCTGTGCATTGAGCTTGATGTTCTTCAGTTGACAGCGTTCCATCAAAGCGACGAGTCGTCTGTCGTGGTCTTTCTCAGCTTCTGTAAAATCTTTGCCCTCTCCGAATACTAGGATGTCGATCGTCTGCGATACAGATGATGCCGTACAGGCCTTCAAGTGCGGTTACCAGTCGCATCTGGAACTCTTCTGGGGCACTTTTAATTCCAAAGGGGAGGCGGCCCCATCGGTATCTACCGTACGATGTGTGCATTGTGGTTAGCCATGATGATTTATCATCGAGAGGGATGTGAAGAAACTCTTCTTTTACGTCAACTAGTGAGAAGCATTTCGCTGCACTTAACTTGTGAAGCTGTTCGTTTAAAGTAGGCATCTGGTGTATCGGGCGATTAATGGCCTTGTTTACTGTTTGGCTGGGGTCTATACATACTCCGAATTTCTTTGGCGTTTTTCGTATCAGCTCGTTTGAGCACCAACGTGTTGGATCGGTCACCTTGGCTAGAACACCTGCCTCGACATATCGGTCTAGGGCTTCTTTCTCCTTTTCTCATTTTTTGCTACGGGTATTCTGTGGACCGGCATTTGAATTGGCTGTACGCTCTCATCCAACTGGAAATGGACAGGTGGGCCCAGGAGCCCGAGGCCTTCAAAGCTGTCAGCGTACTGAGTAAGTATGTCTTCTTTTCTCAGGTTGCCCGGTGGGGGGAGGTGGCGGTCGGAAGCAACCCTGATCGGCGCTGAGGGTGTGGGCGATGGTTGACATGGGTTTGTAGTGATTTCGTGTATTTCTTGTAGATGATTGCAGGTCAAGGATGTTTCTGTGTCGTTGGGCGATGGTATGCTGTTTTGAATGACATCATCGACATTTAGAGGTGACGTTTGGAACCCTGGGAGGCCTTCGGAAGTCTTGTAGGCGGTGTGGTCTACTTTCGAGGAGAGGGAATGGATCTCGTCTGCTTGCACCTTGATCAGCCCGAGAAGCTCAATTACTTTTAACTTAATTTAATTTAATTAGGAATGTACATAACTTATATTTATTAATTAATTGTTATTCTTTGTATTTTATTTTATCCACTTTGTAACTGAAAAACCCTTTTAGGGAGTTACAATAAATATGTATGTATGTATGTATGTATGTATGTATGTAAGCTCACTGTCGCTTCCAGAGAGAAGTGCGGGCTTGAGGCCAATGCAGGAGTCTGGTAGGATTTGGAAAACAAGTGTCTCGTACTTGTCAGACTTGTCGCATACTAGTTCCACTTGACCAACTGGACTAAGTGGCTTGGAGTTTCCATAGGGGTACAACAGATAGGGGAGCCCCTGGTTTCTGAATTTGGTAGGACTGACTGCAGAGTGTTGTAAGACATTGTGTTGCAGGTTGCTGCTGTGTCTATCTGGAACTTGACTGGCTTGAACGACGATCCGTTCGCTGAAAGTGGTAGAGTTGCGAAGTAGCGCTTTCCAGGGCTTTTGGCGGGGTTCCCTGTATCGATGTTGTGTACTTGTGCTTCCAGCGCGTATGTATTGAAGCCATAGTCGTGATTAGGGGCTGTGCCATATTGTTGCTGTTCTTGGTGATACACATCGGTATAGTGAATGTCTCTTGGTTGAGGGGTTGCGCGGTCACGTGGATAACCCCGCTGACCTCGCTGGTTATAGCCCCTTGTTTGTGGTCTTCCCCTTGCTTGTTGTTTCCGATTGTTGGGGCCGGACGCTTGAGATTTCTGGAGGGAATTGGAGGAAAAATTTCTTTCGAATAAAGGAAATTAACGCGAGAGAGGGGGCAAATTTTCAAAATGAAGAAAATTAACGCGATTATTGATGTCTCTAAAGATATTTGGCTGACTGTGTAGTACAAAAAAAAACAGATGTCGAGAACCGCTCTTCTGAAAGCAAGAATGAACTGGAAATATTGCAGATGACATTTCTTTAAGGCTTTTACATTGTAAACGATTGAAAAATAGTGTGCAGAAAAGAGGTCATTGTTTCCTAGTTGCTATATGTGTTCGGTATCCAGAATTTGGGGTGAAATTAAGGTCTCAGAAATGAACGCTCCACTAAATAAGGTCGCGGAAATTAACGCTCACAAAAATTAACGCGACTTAAATTAACGCGAATTTTGAGAATTCGCCTTAATTTCATGGAGCGGCAATTTCCTATAATAAGGTAATGTCAAAGAACCGTCACATACTGAGCTTGGGCTGCCTGTGGTGACATCCAATATAAGCCGCTGGAGTGACCTCAGTGAAGTGTGCTCCCGGGAGTGTGCTACGGATGTTATGTCTTAATTTCGGCTTGTGCGTGACAGACGTCACAGTGTATTGCATTTATGGACTGTATACTACTCGTAGCTAACAACAAGAAGAAAATATAAACTGTTCGACTATTTTCTTTGCCCAAATGAGTCGACTAAAAATTCATTTGCAACCCATAAGTTTGGGCCTACATCAAAGCTCAAAAATCTGTCTTTAACAACCATCTCAAGTAAACCATCTTATTATATGACCTTTAAAGAATTTTAAATGCATGAAAAACATTTCTAGTCTTCTAGGAGAATTGAGATTATGAGACACTGAAGAGGCCTCTATCAGACTGTGATTTAACGTATTATTATACATACAACACCTATACAGTCATGTAAAAAAAGATGCAGATTGAGAGAAGACATTTACCTAAACAGATTGCTTTGCTGATTAGTACAAGGCCCAGGAGAGATATCAGCCAAGCTTTTGACGACGATTGAACCATGTTTTGGTGCCGGTAGCGCCACAAGTTCTGCCAGTTATTCTGAAAAATGCGAAACAAAACAAACGATGATGAATACATGCAACCTGAATCACGGAACGATTTCTTCTTTTCTCCGAGTTTTCATGAGTGACGTAGCCATTCGAGATTGATGCCAACACGCGTAGAAGCATTCAATTTTTTTCTTTTTCTTCTTACTCGCATCACTTTGTGATCAGGCGGCGGATTGTTAGCCTAAACTATGATTTTGCATACCTGTAAATACCAGAGCCGAGCTTTGATCAGAGCTGATTGAACTGAATGGATAGCAAACTGCTAACAGAAATTGCGCGACCGAAGCCGCATATTATTATGCCGTATTCACGAGGAGGAAGAGGAGGAGGGGGAGGGTGAGGGGGAGGGGTGTTGGACGAGGGGGTGTTGGACGGGGGGTGTTGAGATTCACGATTCTTGGGATTTATTGGATATTTTTGCCCAGTGTTAATTTTCTTGGACAGCGAGATTTTTTTGCGTTTAGTTTGAAGGTCGACACCTTTGCATTGATGATTTCAGTTCCGCAAAATAAAGTTTGATACAGTATCTGTTTTGACATTGTGTGTCAGTTAGTGGGTTTATTGTTACCTTCCCCGCCCCCCCCGCGGGGGGGGGGGGGGGTATATTTTGAAAGGCGCTTTTTATAATACTTAAATCACAGTTTTCCCTACGTTTTTTATACTTCAACTCGTGTTTTCGCTACCCTTTCCTATTCTTCGTGAAATCCCTACCCTTTCATATACTTTAACTCGTGAAATCCCGACCCTTTCATATACCTCCAGCCTCAAAAAGGTACCCCTTTCGGGCGGAGCATCCCCGTATAGCCCATTATAGGGAGTACCCCCCCCCCCCCCCCCCCCCCCCCGGGATATTCCGTACCGTTTATCAGCCTTGCTTTTTTATCAAATCGTTTAATTGTCTTAGGTCCGAAGTGCATTAGGGACTTTAAGCACCGGGAACCGGAACGGCAACGGCGACGTCGAAACCGAGAAAAGACTGGGCAGAGAAAGCGGTCTTGGCGCGAAGTTTGGGCGTTTTCCATTTACCAAACAATTCCGGAAATTTCGGTTGGGATGTAAATGGAACACGACTTTTTGGTTCGTTCCACTGGAAATAAACGGAATAAACGGAATTCCTGAAAAGGTAGTCCCGTTTTCCCGGTGGAAAATTCGTGTTCCATTTACAGATTTCTCTACTTCATCACCAGTTCCATGCCTTTCGCGGTCTTTTACGCGGCCAGGCCTCTCGGCTCCTTCCCTTCGTGTTTGAACGAAAATGGCGGAAAATCTGGGCTACGATTTTCCGGGCTGCTACGAATGCTCAGCGTGTCACCTTTTAGCGCCAGATCTTCAACAGTTATTACAGCATGGATGTGCCGCATATCAAAGTGGTAGGTAGAAATTCTTGCTTGCTCGATCGAAGCTGTTTTTTTGCCGGTGCACGTTTCCCGCGTAAAGTGTTGCATGAACAACTCTGAAAAGTTCTTTTGTAATTCTTCGTTCCCAGAAGTTTCCACCCCTGTATCCGACCCAGTAAATCTAGAAAGATGGGAAGAGGCTGATGTGAGACTTCTAATAACTTCTTACGCGGATCACAAGCATTTGTTTGGCTCCGGAAAAGCGACTAAAAAAGACGTTTTTGCTATGATAGCAGAAGCGTTTACAAAGGAATCTGGCCGTTTGGTGTCAGGGGAGCAGTGTTTAAGGAAATGGGGGAAATTAACTTCCAAGCAGAAGGAAATTGAAGATCATAATAACAAGACTGGGAATGAGAGAAAGACCTGGAAATATTACGACGAACTTTCCCAGTGTCTGGCTAAGGATGCAACCATTAATCCCGTCTATACGATGGAAAGCTCCGTTCATGTACAGTCAGCTAATAAACAAAGTTCAACGAGCAGCGGTAAGCTTTCAGATGAGTCGTCGTCAGAGTCAACTTTGGATGAACCCTGCAATACCAGTAAAAAGAAAAGATGCCGCAAGCGGCCAAAGAGTAGATCCTCTGCCTCCGAAATGCTACATTTCATGAAATCATATAGCAATAAAAGAGAGAAAATGGAGGAAGAAAAGCTACAAGTATTGAAAGAGATCAAAGAGGAGAAAAGTGCTTTCTTCAACCGTTTCTTTGATTATTTAGAGAAAAAGAAACCATAAGCAACATTTTGTAAGTCAGACTCTTAAGTTTGTATCATGCATGTTGCTAGTGTTGGAATGTCAGGTACATTATTTAAGAGAAAATAATGTGTTGCCTTACTGAAACGTTTGTTAATTTTTTTACTGTTCCTGTAATGAAAAAAAAAATTACAAATATACATCTTAGATTGGTTGAAGTTTTGTTTAGGATCCAATTAATTTTAATTTTATTTGAACTCTTGCTTGCTGATCTTGCATGTATTTGACTAAATGAAACATTCAATCTGTAATTTTATACATTTTACAAGGAAACTTGACTAGGTTGAATTTACAATGTTCTTACAACGAATGCATGGCCATCACCTGAAAGCATTCATATATATATATATATATATATATATATATATATATATATATATATACTCGTAGACTTGTGAATGGCCTTGCAAACAATGCTCACCTGAAATCATTAATTGGAGGATCACTTGAGCGATCGTGGAGACTTGAAATTTGTCGTATAAACTTGATTTGTAAAGGTCAAGAAACCAACTCCAATTTAAATTAACGTTTTAATTAGCTCGACGTTTCGGCCGTCTCGGTTTTCCTCAGGAGCGTTATGATGATTTTACAGGTAATTCAACATAAAAGCTTCATGTAACGGAAAACAACGACTAACGTCTGTGTGACGAAAAGGTATAACATAATTCTATTGGCCAAAGCAAGGTTTTGCCACATTTAAACTAACTATTAACTATGTGTCACCGGAGAAAGCGAGTGACTTATGTGACAAAACGGTAAAAGAAAATTCTAGAACTAATCCGCGCTTATTAAGTTAAATTTTTTCTCGCAGGTTTTAATCTTCTTATCCAGTAGCCCTCTCTTGCTCGTCGCATCTCCACGGCTTGACTTCTCACTTTCTCGAGTACAGTCAATTTAAAATGCTGCAATCCACAGGTCCTAAAATGGCGAACTGTTGGTATGTTCTTTTGACCTGTTGAGATATCTGAGCGATGTTGATTTGCCCGTATTCTAATGCAGTTGCATGTTTCACCTACATATTGATCTTTACATTTCATACAAGTTATTAGATAAACAACGTTTGTTGCTTGGCAGGTTGTATGTCCGCGTAGTGGGATTACTTCGCCGGTTTTTGCGCTGTTGATCTTTTGTGTAAATTGACCATATTCTCGGCAGCAGGCACATCTTGAGTCTGTTTTGCACGGCCAGAACCCTGGTTGTGTATTGAAATCGGCGGGGCGATGCTTGTGTTTATGGGTGAAGTGGATTTTGAGATTTCTGTTGTTTTGAAAGGAGCGACCACAGATTTTGCATATGGTTTCAGAGGAGCTATTTCTTGGAGGTTGAGAAGAAAGATTAATCGCTTGATTTTGTTCACTAGGACTGGGTGGTGCTAATCGTTTGCTTGTTAGTATCTGTGTGAGACTCCTCCCTTTTCGATAGGCAATCATTGTAGGCTCGCGAAAGACACTTTTGCACCTAGGCGATGTGTGAAGGATTAACTGATGTTGCTTGATAATCCTATGGAGTCTGGGTAGGGCTGGGTTATATGTGACAACGAGAGGTACCCTGTTGTTGCTGGGTTTGTCCGTGTCCGTGCGGAGTGTCTCTTCTCTTGAAAGTTTCCTGGCTCTCGTGATTGATTCCTTAATGAGCTTTGATCTGTAACCCCGATCAAGAAGAATAGTATGTAGTTCTCTTGCTCTTTTTTCAAAAAACTCATTGTTGGAGCAGATGCGGCGAAGTCTTAGGGCCAAGCTGTATGGAATTGCAGTTTTGGTGTGACGAGAATGGCAGCTCGTCCAATTAAGGTATTGGTGAGTGTCTGTGGGTTTGGTATAGAGGTCAGTATCGATTTTGCCATTGTTCAAAATAACCTGTACATCAAGAAAAGAAATAGTGCTGGACGATACTGTCTGTTCAAATTTTATATGAGGATCAAAGTTGTTGCAATATTCATAGAACTGATTAAGTTTGACTTGACCAAAGGTCCAAAGAAAAAATATATCATCGATATACCTGAACCATACTAAGGGTTTAAGGGTGGTTTGTTCCAGAAGTTGTTCTTCTAAAAAACCCATAAAAAGGTTGGCGTATGTGGGCGCCATTTTTGTGCCCATCGCTGTACCTGTCTGTTGAACATAATGTTGTCCTTGGAAGGTTAGATTGTTACATGTTAGAACTAACTTGGTGAATTTTAAAACTGTCAGTGTTTTGTTCTTTGTTTGTGTTTTGTTATATATATATATATATATATATATATATATATATATATATATATATATATATAAAGCAAAGAAGCTTAATAAAACATATCTGTTGTATTTAACTTTGAACATGTCCTGATAGTTCTATCTAATTACAATACTGAGTACATTGTTGCACACTGAATCATCATCCAGTTAGTCAAAAGGTTATGTAAAATTTAACAGATAATATTCATGAGTTGAACACGTTTAGCCTGAGCTGCTAGTGCCCCTCCATCCAGGTGTCCTGGAACTGGCCCACCATCAACATCACCATCATGATTATCAAGGAAGTAGCTGTCATCAAAGTCATCGTTTAGTAGGCAGAAGTTGTGTAAAACACATGCTGACATATTAAGGCAAACCAGCAATTCCATATTTGTATGCTCGAGTGTCAGCAGCTTCCTCCACCTCCCTTTTAATAGACTGATTGATCTTTCCACTATTGATCTAAGGGAAGAGAGTCTCGTGTTGAACCTTTTCTGTCTGGCATTCAGGTGGCCATTGTTCCTGAATGGCGTTATCAGCCAGCTGGAAATAAATAAAATTACACCACATGTGAAGCCACTAATATTTCAGCTTATCAGTTATAAAATGTAAAGGTACTTTGATGTTCATTATAATATCTTGTTCAGTTCAATTAATGGAGGGAGATATACTATTTTGCCTAAGTGTAGAACATGACCTACATGTTACAAGTTAACAAATGTTGATGTGATACTGGCAGACAGTAATTAGCCATCTTTATTAAAAATACAAAATTGACAATGTAAAACTTTATAAGAGACTTAACCTTTTTAGTGGGTATCCACCATCACCAAGAAGGTGTGTGTCCCCCGGGAACTTGGCTGCTGCAGTGGCAAACAAAGAGGAGTTTCTGAGGACCCTCGAATCATGGACAGAACCTGGCCAACCCACAAAAATGTCTCTGAATACCATGTTGTCATCACACACAACCTGAAACATAAAAAACATGAAACATAAAAAATACTCTTTTACATAAACAGCAAGGACACATGAACAATAAATACTTTTACTTCTTTGCCATATTTTTTTTTTTATAAAGATTTATATCCAAATATTTACCTGGCCAACAAGGGAATGAAATTTTTTCCTGTTCACATATCAGCAATCACTCCAATGATTTTGGGAAATCCAGGATGCCCTTGAGCTTCAAAGTTTTCCATTATTGCATTCATTTCACTTCCTGTTGAATACATGAAACCACTTGTTTCACAAGATACTTTTAAATTCGAGGAATAAAAATGGAAACTACAAAAATGTCACAATATAATTTTGAACTAAGCTTGCTCTTTTTACTTTTAGCTTTTAAGCAACTTACTGTTGGGCCACTTGATGTACTCCTGGCGCAAATCCACATAAGCTCCAGATATTCTCTCAATAATTCTGTTCATACTGCTCAGTGTCACGTCAAACCTGTCAGAAACTGATCGGAAAACTTCCGCGTTTGAAATAAACCACACGAAAGCTAATACTTGTTTGTGTAGCGGAATTGGCGGTCTTCCGAATGAATGCCGTTGTGGCACTCTTCCTGTAGCGTGGACGACTCTACACAGAGCTTCCATTGTGCCTCTTGTCATTCGAAAATGACTTTTAAATTCATCGAGTGAATATCTTGGCAACGTGTGTTCAAAATAACCTTCACTTCGCTGCAAATTCCGGCTCATAAACGTGGAGGCCACTGCAAAGATATATACTTCGCCATCATCTTCTGAATTAATCAAACTTTCTTCTTCTAAAGAGACTTCCGACATTTCGCACAAAAACAACATCTGAAGCTCATTGGCGTCCATTTTGAATTTTCGCAGGAGATTAGAGAAGCGACAGAGAGGGGCCTGTGAACGAATGGGACTTGGGTCAAATGGAACGCGCTCTTCCCAACCTTTTTGTAAATGGAAAACGCCCAAATAAACCAGCTACAGAACCGCAACGTTTGCCAAATGTGCAGCTCGGTAGAGGCGGCTCTTTTCCGAAATGTGCTCGCTAAATGAGGTTAGGGAAATGCTTCTCATAAGCCGTATCAAGAAAATAATTAACGACGGGCAGTATATGCTCTTGTACGATTTGAACACGTCCAATAAACTTGACCTGCCGTACGATTCTTACGACTGTTTTGACTTCGATGTTCTTGAGGACGATTCGTACGGGAGTCCAAAACTTTCGTCAATTTTCGATGTTATTCTTCACTTTTGTTGATCCACAATATTAAATGCTCGTTTAGTTTTACGAAACGCTTCTGGTAAGCGATGTTGATTTGGCTCAGACTAATTTGCGAGCGAGCGACTCATTTCGTGACACTTGACCCCAAAGAATACTCCCGTACGGCCAACTTCGATTTGCTATTCGTACGGGAGTCCGATAACTTTCGACAATTTTAGATGTTATTCTTCACTTTTGTAGATCCACAATGAAGGTCACCTTTTGCCGTACGTGAGTGATTCTTTTCGATTCTTTTTATTATTATATGTTTCATTATCAATAATTTGAGTGTCTGGGACATCTAACAAGTTAAGTGTCATTGTCTGAGAAAGTGTTCCAGGGGCCAAAAGTTGTGGTCAACCGATTTGGCTGAAACTTGGCACAAAAGTTGGTTGCCATGAGATATTTCAAAAGCCAGTTTGGCTCACTTCTTTGACTTTTAGTTTTGGAGTTTCAGGGGGGGGGGTCTCATTTTTTGCCCTTTGAGCACCAAAAACTCAGCCTTTCAGGGGACATTTTGAAAGTGCCATAAAACTCAATTGGTAAATTGTGCTGCCAAATGAATTTGACCATGAACTCTACTATAATAGAGCTTTCATTTCATGCATGTAACTTTGTTCTCAAGGTATTGGACAGAGAGGAGCCTGGGGCTAGAGTTTGACCAAAATTGATGTCAAAATTACAACCCAAAATTGCCATTTTCCAAAAAATCAGTGTATCTACCTGCTTGCATAACTTCCGTAGCTATACCATTATTTACTTTAGTGACCCAATTATCAAAATCAGTTGAGAAAAATTTGGCTTATCAAGGTTTGTTGAATTTTTGCCACAAAAACTCCATGCCCCTCTAAGGCCATTCAAAATGGAATTTTGAGCATAATTCATGCCATAAACAAACCAAATTGCTGACATGAAGCCCTTATTCTGTATTTGGTGAGTGAAAATGAATTGCTAAAGCCAAATCAGTTTCATTGTTCAGGAATACTATGATTCTTACCTTACAATTGCTCTTAAAAGGCCTTTGATTAGCACAACAAACACCCTGATTTGGCAAAACAAGGGTTAATGTTTTCTTTCAATACTTAGTACCCATCAAACAGCACAAATGATGAAGGCCTTACCTAGATATAACGATCTTTTTAAACGATGCTTGAATTTGTCATTGATTTATATTCAGTTTCAAGTCATAATTCTTCTCCGTTGCTCCAAGCATGGAAAATCTCCATATTTTGTCAGGCCTGATTTTTTATATGATTACAAGATAAAGTTAGCTTAACAAAAACGTTCGTTAGCATATAATCTATGTCTGTTAACAGCCTGCATAGTTCTTGTAAATACCCACCAGTAAAGGAGCATGACCATCAGGCATACATAGATATATTACAAACATACGAGCTGCAGTTTAAAGCAGTGTCGATGTGACCCGTTATTTCAGAGACCTTTAGAGCGGAGTAAATGAAACCATCCGTCAAGAAGGAATGTACAGTTAGGAGAGCTGGATAGTAAAACAAAAAGCTTTTGTTGCAAATACAATAACCAAACGAGGCCTTGCATTGAGATGATGTATCAACTGGTCCGCCATTTTGGACATAGGAGAGAGTGGGGACTGGACCGAGTTCCTATTCTTCTTCCGTTTTGCGGGTATGTTTTGATTCGAGGGTAATTTCACGATGGTACTTTGTTCCTTTCGAAGGGGTAAGTGTTCAGTGCGGTGCCATGTCATGGGCTGCGCACGAAACAGGAATGGTTCCTTTGTTGTCCTGCGAGTTAGACATGACTGAATGGTTGAAGGAAAAGTACAAGGGGTCAGGTGCGTCCGGGGCAAGAGGAAGACCTGGTCATACCAAAGCTACAGGTGATTCAAAATATCAGTTAGGGGTCATTATATACGCGCACAAACGGCTTTTATCACGATCCAGTGGACTCTTTTTATTGAACATGGACCACGATATTTTACGATATTGTCGTCTCAAATTGTTTGTTTGTGACGAAGATTTCCCGAGGTAATTTACTTGGTTCTTGCGAAGAGAAACTAACATTCAACAAATTGTTCATAAAAGAGGGCAAAAGGGTTGACTAAAATCCTAACTTTGAAAGGTAAATGTACAGTTATTTTATCGCAGCAATCTCGTGAACCAAAAAACAACGATAAGTTATATAACTTGAAGGCTGTTTTTCGTTTGCTCGCTCTGTTTGTTTACATTCAGCTTTACCTGTGCAGACGCATATCATGCAATCACAATTCGAGCTTGAAACTCTACCGTTTTCCTATATTTGCTGGTTTCGTCGAAGAAAAATCTTTGCAAACATGCTGCATCAAAGCTTTTGGATGAAATTGACATTTTAAGCGAGAAGATGTCTGGTTTCACGGATAACATTCCTATATAGTTACAAAAATTTGGATACATTTTTTAATTACTTAAAAGTAATGATTGCATGATATGCATCTGCACAGGTAAAGCTGAATGTAAACAAACAGAGCGAGCAGACGAAAAACAGCCTTCAAGTTATTCTTATCGTTGTTTTTGGTTCACGAGATTGCTGCGATAAAATAACTGTACTTTTACCTTTCAAAGGTAGGATTTTAGTCAACCCTTTTGCCCTTTCTATTAAAGGACCCTAGTCATCCAAAATGCACTGCGCGCTCAAACGCTGAAATCCGCCATTTTCGATGCCATCGAAATTACTAAATATTGCATAGTGAATCGGAATCTTACTGCATCGTCCCAAATTGTGTAAAAGTCTGTAACTGTTACCGTAGCTTGTTTGAATTATTAGTCTATCGGTTTGAATGATTTTTTTTATAGTTTTGCGCTACTGATGGACAAGGTTTTGACATCCAAAGTCAATGGTCTTATGGCCTCACGGTTTCCCAAGCGCGGACGGCCGAAGGCGCCAGGAAATGCAAAGAAAATTATTCTTTGCGAATCGACTTTCCACCTTTGGATTACGAACAAAAGTGAGGTTGGAATCGTACGGCTAAACCATAGCCAGTTCGCCGAATTGTTGTTGTTAAAGAATGTACAACAGTTGCATCCGGCCGTGAGAATTATGAAACAGTAAACATGCTGGAGATTCAATATTTCACAAACTGATTTCATGATGGATGCAATAACGCCATACGTTTAGCAACGAAGGTACAGCCTAGCTCCGAGACACGCAACTTTTAAAAACGCAGAATAAACTCTGAGGAGTCGAAAAAAACTGTAATATGCCATTATTCTATGGAATCATTGATAAAGAAACTCTATCTCGGAAGCCATGCTAACCGCAGACTTGCGCTCACACAAAATCACGGACTGAGAAATTAACTCAGTGATCCTAGCATTCAGCGACTACTACTGATCTTGCAAACTATGCGCTAAAGAAACAATATTGTTATGCCGAGAACTAGCAAACAGCGATGGCGGCATAACTAAATATTCTCATAGTAAACGGCTCTGGAAAGCGTGAATATCTCCTGTCAGTATCAGAGACTTTCCTAAGATCAAAGAATCGGCAACATTAAGAACAACAGTCCTGTTATATCTTAATTTTGATCTATAAAAAGAAACTCTCTCAGACACGTACTTGGGGTAACCCTATTCTAAAGCCGGGGTGAAATGCTTTTTTGCGACAAGCAGAATTTGTGCTAGGCCTGTCACCTTTTATAACGATATTTTTATAAATATCCCGCCTCTGACCTTTCGCGACGATTTCCTTACTTTTGGTCACGCGCCACGTGTAATATAATTCCGAAACTGCCGCATGTAAACAAAAACAAAGGTGTGGCTGACTAGGGTCCTTTAACAATTTGTTGAATGTTAGTTTCTCTTCGCAAGAACCAAGTAAATTACCTCGGGAAATCTTCGTCACAAACAAACAATTTGAGACGACAATATCGTAAAATATCGTGGTCTCTGTTCAATAAAGAGTCCACTGGATCGTGATAAAAGCCATTTGTGCGCGTATATGATGACCCCTAACTGATATTTTGAATCACCTGTAGCTTTGGTATGACCAGGTCTTCCTCTTGCCCCGGACGCACCTGACCCCTTGTACTTTTCCTTCAACCATTCAGTCATGTCTATCTCGTAGGACAACAAAGGAACCATTCCTGTTTCGTGCGCAGCCCATGACGTGGCACCGCACTGATCACTTACCCCTCCAAAGGAACAAAGTGCCATCGTGAAATTACCCTCGAATCAAAACATACCCGCGAAACGGAAGAAGAATAGGAACTCGGTCCAGTCCCCACTCTCTCCTATGTCCAAAATGGCGGACCAGTTGATACATCATCTCAATGCAAGGCCTCGTTTGGTTATTGTATTTGCAACAAAAGCTTTTTGTTTTACTATCCAGCTCTCCTAACTGTGCATTCCTTCTTGACGGATGGTTTCATTTACTCCGCTCTAAAGGTCTCTGAAATAACGGGTCACATCGACACTGCTTTAAACTGCAGCTCGTATGTTTGTAATTGCGTTCGTCTGCGAACGCGATCCTAATTTCGTGTTGAATGTCCTGTATCATGTGTTGGGTGTCCTGTGCAATTTCCTAGCGGAAAAAATCGAGATTTTTTCTCATGGTTGGACATCCGATTAGCCCCCCCGAAGATTCTTTTGTGTTTTTCAGGGGCAAATTCACGGGCGGGAACTGGTATCTATTGCTGCCGATCGGAGAAGGACGCTTTCGCTTCGCTTATCAATCTGCGGCGCATAAAAGCAACTTTACGCTTTTCAACGGCCGGAAAAAAGTTGAGAATTGACCGATTTTTATCACATAGCAAGTGCAATGAAGCCTGGCAGAGGTTTGACGGCAAAATCAACCACGGACATTTCAGGGTCTGTTCACGAACGCTGTCGATCCGCGTCGATCTCTACACAATTCTTCGGTCTCTGTCATACGGCAAGTGAAATAATGGTTGGCTGCGATTTTTTTTTCTGTTTGGATCCAACAATTCTTCCCCGTAACTTATGCCCGCATGTTTTTGCTCGCTGTTGTTGCTGTTTTCAGGTATTAAAAATATAGACGGCTGCATCACGGTGTTCCTTTGTTTGCTTATCTTATCATTGCTATTTTTAATACTAAATAAAATTCGATTTCTTTATGATTTTGTTTAGTTTCATTGTAGATCGTGTAAGCTTATGTTTGAATCACATCATCCTAATTACATCTGTGCTGCTGTTTGTCAAATATTTAATGTTATTCGCTTGATATATTTGCATGTATGTAAATGTCAACAAAAAGTAACGCAAATGTCACGCTGTTTCTTCCTTGAAGACTGTGACTGAGAGATGGACCTCTGTAGACGTAAAAATTTTACAATAACTGCTTTTGACAAATCAGGTTATTTATTTTTTCGAATAATTTTTTTCAAATTAAAGAAGATTTTGTTGTCCATTTGTATGTGTTTGTTCATTAATTTCATAGGTTGAAAAGCGATTTGATGTAAACAAAACAAGAATTGGATTGTATGGTTCTAAACTGAAAATATCCCGAGAATATGACGATATAATAACTTCCACTCCTTAACCCACCCCCCCCCCCAACCACCACCACCGCCTACTGGCCCTCACCTCCACCCCCCACTTCCTCACTCCCTGTACCATCACCCAACCCTGTCGAACGCACTCCCCTAATTTCCAATTACTACTAGTATATCTATGTATGCATGGTCATGCTCCTTTACTGGTGGGTATTTACAAGAACTATGCAGGCTGTTAACAGACATAGATTATATGCTAACGAACGTTTTTGTTAAGCTAACTTTATCTTGTAACCTATATAAAAAATCAGGCCTGACAAAATATGGAGATTTTCCATGCTTGGAGCAACGGAGAAGAATTATGACTTGAAACTGAATATAAATCAATGACAAATTCAAGCATCGTTTAAAAAGATCGTTATATCTAGGTAAGGCCTTCATCATTTGTGCTGTTTGATGGGTACTAAGTATTGAAAGAAAACATTAACCCTTGTTTTGCCAAATCAGGGTGTTTGTTGTGCTAATCAAAGGCCTTTTAAGAGCAATTGTAAGGTAAGAATCACAGTATTTCTGAACAATGAAACTGATTTGGCTTTAGCAATTCATTTTCACTCACCAAATACAGAATAAGGGCTTCATGTTAGCAATTTGGTTTGTTTATGGCATGAACTATGCTCAAAATTCCATTTTAAATGGCTTTTAGAGGGGCATGGAGTTTTTGTGGCAAAAATTCAACAAACCTTGATAAGCCAAATTTTTCTCAACTAATTTTGATAATTGGGTCACTAAAGTAAACAATGGTATAGCTACGGAAGTTATGCAAGAAGGCAGGCAGATACACTGATTTTTTGAAAAATGGCAATTTTGGGTTGTAATTTTGACATCAATTTTTGTCAAACTCTAGCCCCAGGCTCCTCTCAGTCCAATACCTTGAGAACAAAGTTACATGCATGAAATGAAAGCTCTATTATAGTAGAGTTCATGGTCAAATTCATTTGGCAGCACAATTTACCAATTGGGTTTTATGGCACTTTCAAAATGTCCCCTGAAAGGCTGAATTTTTGGTGCTCAAAGGGCAAAAAATGAGACTCCCCCTGAAACTCCAAAACTAAAAGTCAAAGAAGTGAGCCAAATTGGTTTTTGAAATATCTCATGGCAAACAACTTTTGTGCCAAGTTTCAGCCAAATCGGTTGACCACAACGTTTGGCCCCTGGAACACTTTCTCAGACAATGACACTTAAGTGTCAAAAAATTAATTCAAATTGTTATAATATATCTGGACATACATACCAGTTCTTCATAACTACCCTCCACGTAACGCACTTAAGCGCCAATGAAAACACTAGACAACTATGGAGTGTGACTCATGCTGGGTGCCTTATGGACACTGTGGACCAGCTTTATTACACGATGTCTGGAAGTAAAATTTTTTTTTTTTACTACATTATAACAATATAGTTAAGCTAAATAATGCACAAGATGAAACAAAGTACGATTTAAAAAATTACAAATGATCTTAAACGTAATGTCAAAATTACAAAATTCGTTAATTCATTTTATAAGATCTACATAGATGCGCAAGGGTGCCTAGTGTAAAGTATGGACCCGCTTTATTACAAGATGTCTAGGCAATACAAAATGACAACATAATGACATAATGACAACATAGCTTAGCTAAATAATGCACAAGGTGAAACGAAATCGATTCAAAAAATTACAAATGATCTTAACCCATTCACACCTGAGGATTTTTACGTTTTTGAGTGATTTTCTGCATACACACGCCCCATAGGATTTCGTGACTTCATATTTGGAGTAACCATTGAAAGTGCTGCTGTTCTAAAACACTGAAGGCTCGAGTTTACTGGAAACGTCATTGTGACGATCTCATTTTGCTTGGTTGATTTGCAATAAAGGGTCCAATATGAATTATCTACGATTTTTGGTAAGTTCACAGCCATTTTTCATCTTTAGTAGCTGCCTGGTGAGCATCATTAAGCTTGGAGGTAGTTCAGAGTCCACTTCTCAATGAAGCGAGTTAGGTGTTGTACTTCGTTTACGAATTTGGCTCGTTGCTCGTTGAACTGGAAAAATGGCCGCCTGGAAACGAAGTGGCTTTGGGACTCGACTCTGGATGAATTTCTCAACCTACCGCGGCATATTTTGGAAGTTGCGACCACAGGAGAACACAACAAGCGCGAAATTTCGGCGGTGGGTCAGAGTGGCTGTGGACTTAGTATATATATGAAAATTGTGGAGGACGGAATGGGCGCTGTCCAAAAATCCGTTTATTTCCCAGCATGCAGTGCGGTGGTGATGTTGAAAATCGAGGCAAGGTGAGTATGCACTAGTATAAGAAGCTGTAGCTAGGCCCGAGCAACGAATAAGAGCAAAAAAATTCACTGCTAAGCTAGGACTAGGACTCAATTTTGCTGTAAATGTTGACTTTTGGGTTTGCCACGATGATTTGAATAAAAAAAACTAAAGGCAAAAACGTGATTTTTGTTGTTTTTCTATGACGTTAAAAACGGTAATTTTTGTTATTGTCCAAATTCAAACGCTGATATTCTGCAAAAATCGCTGACTTTTTTGTGTTTATTGGGTATCTCAATTTGAAAGACTTTCTAGTCAATGCTCACAACTGCTAGTTAAGGCAATGTTCGCACGATTGAGAAAGTTACAATTTTTTAAAGCAGTGGAGTCTTGTACGGGCGGTTCAGGTGTCAATGGGTTAAGCGTGATGTCAAAATTACAGAATTCATTAATTCATTTTATAAGATCTACATAGATGCGCATACATTAAGATAATAAGGAAAATAAAATGCGAATGAAAAACAAAACAATGATACACTGCCCGGTACGAAAACCCGGAATAAAACCCATTGGGAGAAAAAACCCGGGAACGTACTCCTCCATCGAATGCAGCGTATTGAGCTCCGAGGATTAGAGCTTTAAACTAACTTTGGTAACAAGTTTGGTCACAGACGATGGCAGTCCAAAAGGCGAGATAGCAAAAAACGCTTATACATCTATATTTATACAAATATTCATAGCGTATCGTCAAATATAATTACATAACCTTTATTGTTTGAATAATTAAGAACAAAAGGTTATCACAAATGTGAAAAGAATGCTACGAATCGTTATGAAACAGCTTTTCAACTCCTCGTTGTTACGTTGAAAAGCATTATTCTCTGTTAACTAAATAACTTGTGAGCAAGGAAAGGTAGTCTCAATGGAAGAAGCGTTGGAAACAAAAAAACCAATTACAAGATTCCCGTATGAATAACAATAACAAGTTTTATAATTCAACACATTGATACACTGCCCAAATATGGTCAAAAAGTTATCGATATACGTTATGTCTACATGACGTATAACCAGCGATGGCTGTAAATTCCGCATTTCAAGTTTGAAGGAAAGTGAAAATGGCTGCTGCCTGCGATTTCGTGTTTTTGGGCGAAAAAGTGCGTGAACTATTAGTTAAAAAAGAGAAAAGAAAGAAAAAAGGAGAAGAAAAGAAAAAAGAAAAAATATTGTTCACATGATTGGACAAAAAAGGCGCGAAATTTTCGCGTTGTCGCGGTCGCAGTGTTGTTTCTTGGCGTAGCTGAATGAAAACTTGTTCAAAGTATAACCGCTCGACAAGGAGTGAATGAAGGAGCAAAGTTTTCGTAAAATTCCTTTGGTAATCACATCTGGAATATGAATAGACTTGATGCTTCCTCAGAAAAGTTTCTTATCTCGTCATTACGGCTGTAGGAGCGAAAAAACGAGCAAACTTGTAAACAACATAAGCTTAAGCTTATTGATCGACTCTTGTACTTCGATGTTTGAAAATTTGGTGCTGATGGAAGGGAATAAAAAGCCAAATCAACTACAGGTACGATGTTTTAACCGTTTCTTGTATCCTTTAGCTGTGAATTTTTGTAAGACATAAGCTTACTGTCCACGCTGCAGTTCTTTCCGACTTTTCGCCGCTATGTTTAGGTTCGTAGCCGTGTGTTTGTTCAATTTGTTTTGATTCTAAATTGAACTTTTTAAGATACGAAACACTTGTAACTAAGACATTCTAAGCCATTTTACTGTGTTTTAATTATTGTAGTCACTACTCTGTCCCGTTCTTTGAGTAGACGAAAGCTCTTCGTAGAATTAAGCTTAACTCTCAACTGATTGTTTACGCTAAATTAATTTTAGCTTGGCAAAAGTTTCGGAATTCGCTGCGTGTTGTTTAAGAAATGGTGCAAGGTAAAATATTGTTGTTAGCCTTTTTAATTAATGAAAGGTTATATATCTCAATGAATTTTTCTCGAAACTGTGATTTGTTATCAATGTGTTGAATTATAAAACAGTTATAGTGTTCAAGCTTGCGCAATATTGACAAAGGCGCCACTTTCATTCATGATGTGTGATGTTGCAAGTTTCGCGCGGTAAAACATATGTAAGCTTTTTATTAAATAAAAGGCTTGTCGGCGATATTTTTCTTCAAACAGTGCTTTGTTATCAATGTGTTGAATTATAAAACTATTATAGCGCTCAAGCTTGCGTGATATCGCCTAATTTTAGCCGACTCGGCCTACGGCCTCGTCGGCTAAGTATTAGGCGATATCACGCGCGCTTTCGCGCTATAATTAGAGACCTTAAAGTGCCTATGAAATGAAATTTTTTTCTTCGTTTTTCATTAGTTTATTATGTCCAAAGAACGAAAACAATAATCATTTCCCGATGAAAAGAAAGAAAATCGGTTTTTTAGCCCCTCGAAGATGCGTCACTTCGGTTGAAAAGTGGCTCCAATTTTTGGAGAGCCTAGGGCGAGTGGGCGTGCGTGATGACGTAAATTACGTAAATAGTATGACACATTGGTTTGTTTACGCTATAATTCCCTTGGAATCCTTTAGCGTGATGGTCATTATGCCAACGTTTTTGGCTGTACAAATGTCAGACAGCGCCTAATTTGTTTCTTTACAGTCCTCTGAAGGTGAAGAGGATCAGTTTCGGATCACTCTTGATCAACTGACATGATCGTGTCCACTGTAGTTTTGCCGTAGCGAGACGAACCGACTGTGCCGCTTGAGCGAAGGAAGTGAACACGAAGAAGACGGACTTTGATTTAGATTATTGAACGTGAAAGGTATACATTTCAGTAGCACAGCGTCTCAGTGGTTCGCCAGTTGAGTTGTAAGCTTATTGAACGAAGAGGCGTTTTTGTTATTTCTTTTTAGTGGCTCGTTGACTAGCGTTTATCGAACGCGAACGATATATTTCCCGTATACTTGTAGTACAAACAATCCTGATAGCGCATTAGCGACTCGGCCGGTCTTCTCTGAAGTTCATTGATCGCGCGTGGAGGTTATGAACTTATTTTATCGGCTTGGCAATTCGCCCGTCTACTTGAAGTTCTTTTTTCAAAGCGAAGGATATGTCTTGGCGGCTTGCTAGTTGAAAGTTTCTAAATTATACTGATATGTTATGCATTTTCGAGGTGGTGTTTTTCAGGCGGCTTGCTGAATTGAATGTGAATGGTGTATTTTTAGCGGCAAGGCGCCTTGATAGCGTATTTATTTATTCAAAATGTTTGAACTCAAGTATACACTTAATAATTATGCTTCTTAGTTCAGTGTCTTGCCAGCGATTGAACGTTTCTGGAAATTTTAACCACTTGGCGGCTTGTAAGTGAGTTCAAAGTATCTTGTTTACATTTATGTCTGATTTATATTTCATTGTATAAAAATTGATCTGATCGAACACGCAATGATTCAGCGATGTATTTTGTTCCGAATAGTCTTAGGCATTTGTACATGTAGATTTTTGATAGATGTTCCGTAGAATAGACGCATTCCAGTGAACACTTGCGTCGCTGCACTTTGAATTTTATAATTCGGAATACCGTATAAACAATTATATTACTCGCCAGTCAGTGCCGATCGAGTCAGTATAGTTTTGTAGGCCTCACTGACTTCGACAGCTCTCCAGTCGAGCCGAGGCTTAAAGGAACTTCCAAACAGGATATGGATTGGGAAAATTTTGCTTGATTAAACGGCCTCACCGGCCGGAATGTTATTTTCATTTGCAAAATAATAGTAATCTTAACAATAAGCGCTTTCATTGAAAACAACATCGCTTGACGTACCCTTTCCGATGTCGGCGAACAAATTTCGTGTATTTCGCCGGCCTATTTTCCTCTGGATCAAAATAAAGCTTTGTTACACCCTCTGTTATCGAAGAATTCTAATATCTCGTATGTTTGAGGCCGCTCGCCACATAATATTGGCCACCTCTAGCGACGTCTCTTGTCAGCTCTCTTGTTCTCTATAATCCCGCAGCAGTTTGTACAACTATTTACGTCACAGTGTAACATGACACTGGTTTTGGCCGCGCACAAATTGGAGCCACTTTTTAGCGCCAACAACCTAACTTTGGGACCATAAAATAAGCATTTCGCATCGTCCCTAACACTTTAAACCTTTTATTCCAAGGTCTAAAAAGGTGAAACTTTCGATACATCAAAAAATAAAGTGAATTTTCATCTATCGTCAGAAGTTGCTATGGTTACACCGTCCGTCACAGATGTTGCGTCACGTCAACAACGTAGGATCGCATAATTTTCCGTCCTCGAGAAAACGTAGTGTATGAACACAGTTATAAAGAGGCTGTCTCAGCTGCTAAAGTAGTCCATTTGCAGGTGGGTTAGACTGAAGTATTTCCTTGAAGTTGCAGTGTTTTCATTGTGAAATTTGATGTATTTACTGTGATTTTTTGATGAGTTCATTCGTTCCTCAGGCGTACGGAAAGTTGCCATCAGAGTTGCAGTCATGTCAAGTTCGTCAAGTTCAGAAACAGCGGAAAGCAGACCATCGAGGTTAGTTGCAGGGCTTGAAATTAAAAACAGAAAAAACGTTTTGCAATTAGTTCTAAAAAATTAAAGCTTATAGTCACAAGTCCGAAAATTTTAGTCACAAGTCCGAAAATTTTAGTTTCCAATTTAAAAAAAACACCACCTTCCGCAAAATATATTCAGTGCCAAAACAGGCCGTTTTAACACCTTGGAAAATGCACCATTTCCTCAAAAAGTGTTAAAACTAGCACTAAACTTGAGGTGTAGGCAAATATATTCCCAAAACAAATTTAAATGGCGGTTATTTTCTCCACACAGCCGGGAAATACATGTATTTTGCGACGATAAAAATGTAAACACGCAGGTATCTCAATGTGCGTAATTTGCGACTTTTTTCACGACTTTCGCTTGCGGGGAATTCGCTAACTTCGCTGCTGGACCAGCGGGGTTAATGTTTATCGGGTAAAAAACTCGCTTTACTAATGAGTTTAGTTTTCTTCTGTATACTGCTGGTGTAGGGCCATAAAAATCAGATATTTTTTTGCACGAACATTAAATGCCAAAATGTTTTATATTAAAATGGTTGCGTTACGTACGCATATATCAGAAAGTTTCAAATTACTTTTGACAAATGCAAATTTAGTGCAGTTTTCATCAACATTTAGAATAACTAATAACTCTCCATGGGCTAAATTTGTTATTTGCTCCAAATATACCACTGCGGTCACTTACTTTCAAAACGATTTTCGTAGCACGAGACTGCAGTTTATAAGGATATAAGTCACAAGTTTCGGCGGACGGTGCGAGTAGATTTTTTCGGCTTTTCGAGGCTTTGTTTACATTTGACTTTTTTCGCTTTTTATTCATGTTTATTCAAAATCAGTTTCGAAGCATTCAATTTCGCCATTTTGCGACTGTATTCAACTCATTATATCCTCAGAAAGAAAACTAATTTTTGTAACACAAGACTGAATTAAGGCTTCATTAAACTATCGAAAATTGGCGTGTCAATTAAACTTCAAGAAATTAATACAAGTTTAAGATAGAGGTTTCATGCATCTTTGGCAATCTTTCTTTTGTTAAACTCGCCAACTGTGATTTGCACTTAAAAATTCATAACTTTCATGTAATAATTTATTAGAGCAGTTTTCAATTGAGTGTCGTAAAACCAAAACCAAAGTAATTACTCTGACCAATCACAGCAGACGTAAACAATCCAATGAACCAATCAGAGCTCGAAGCAATTACATGTCGGCGGCGCCAAACGCGGGAAAACGCGTGTGAGCAAGTCACGATTGGTTTTGGTTTTACTTCTGATTGGTCGAGAAAGTGGCGCGAGATGTTTTAGCCAATCACAAAGCGTAGCAATGCAAAACCAAAGCAATTGTGTAATTACTTTCGATACTCAATTGAAAACTGCTCTATTATAGATTAATTACCGGTAATTTATATCTACTTTAAGGATCTGAAACATTGCAGCTTGACCAACTTTATACCATCATTTCTGTATTTCTTGTCATATAGAAAATTAAACTGATAATTATACCTTTACATTTGCCGGTATTATGAATCGGAAATTTTATAATGTAAATAATTGTAATACATGATGTTGTGCATGGCCACCTATGCTTCAATTATCAAATCACCAGATAGTAATAACAATCTGAAATTTCTTACTGATTACATATTTATTTTTTACAACAGTAGTAAAATGGAATGGAGTGAGAAAAAAGACATTCTCCTCTGCCATGAAGTTCTCCAGATCGAGCCATTTAAATTAAAAGAAAAATCAGTAAACCGGGCACTGGCATGGCAGAAGATTGCTGACAACCTCAATAAAAGAGCAGATTTCAAAGTCACCAAGAGAGCAGTAAGAGATCATTACATGGTTCTGGCCGAAAAATTTAAGAAAAAGACCTTGCAAGAGTTGCGGGCAAGTGGTATAAGCCCTGAACCGACAGAGCTGGACGTGCTACTGGAAGAAATAGCAGAGAGATCCCAGGCAAGTGAGAAGGTGAGAGAAGAGAACGATGAAAATGCAAGAGAGAAGATCCGATCCGAAAAGAACAAGTGCAGGCAAAGGATGTCCGGCTGAAAGCCATGGAGACCCTGGGCGCTTTCCATTCGACCAAAAATTCCGGTTTCAAATTCCAGGTGTTCCGTGTGGCGAATGGACAGTATTTTCCGGTTGGTTGTTCCAGACCATCACGTTTCACGTTTCGCGCGAAAATACAAAATAAACCAAAGCAAAACAGTCAAAACAAATCTGACAAATGGCGGACTCGTTGCCCTTTTTTACTTGCTTTGGAGTTGTTCGACGACTCTGAAGTTAAAACGAACGATATTTTAAGCGAGAACGATTATATTATTTTTTTTCAGTGCAGCTAGCTGTTAATCATGCGAAGGAATATTTTTAAAAATCAAGTCGGCGACTACTTTCTCGTGACTTATTACATTCGTTTAATACATAAGCTTATAAGCATTTCTGTGCTACTTACCAGTCCTAGTTGTGGCCATATTTTCTGCTGTTGTACTAGCTATGTTACGTGAGCAATCATGCTCGAGTAAGAGCTGTAAGCTTTCGGTGAAAAACAAACACGCCGTGCACTGATATTGAGACGCCATCTTGAGTCCGGCTCGGAGAAACTGGGCCGAGCAGGAATGGTCGAATGGAACGGTATATTCCGGTTGTTCCGATTTTCCGGAATTTTAGGACAACCTCGCGAGGTTGTCCTAAAATTCCGGAATTTTTTTCCGGGAAATTTACGTTCCATTCGCTTCCCAACGCGGAATTTCCGGAATTTTTGGTTGAATGGAAAGCGCCCCCTGAGTCAAACAAAGAAGCGGTCAGGTGGGGATGGTGCAAGTGAACCCAAGCCAAAAAAAACACGATCAAATGGCACGGAGATGGTAGCCTACTTGAGGGAGCGCGCTAATGATGAGGTAAACTTAAGGGAGAGGGACATAGAGATCAGGTCCAGGCAAGTGGATAAAGAGGCAGACCGGCAGCAATTGCTTGACAGGCAACACAACAGCCTGATGGAAATGTTGCTGAAATAGCAGCAGCAGCAACAACAATTCCAGCAACAACAACAACAGCAGTTTTTGCAAATGCAAAACTGCATGGCTCAACAACAGCAGCAGCAGTACCAGATGCTTATGGCAATATTAGAAAAAAGACAGTGAGATAACTTTCTTTTTCCTACTATTGTTGGGTATTTTTTAGCTTTGTTGTATATGTTGTAGTTAATTTTTTATTTCAGGTAATTTTTGTTTTTCCTTTGTTTCAAATTCATTAGCATATATTACCATACCCAAAAACAATGGAAAAATAAAAATTACCTGTGATAAAAAATTAACTACAACATATACACCGTATTCATAAATGGCAGCTGATCTTATTACGGGTATTCTTTAATATTCATGTTAATTAGCCTAAAAAGCCTCGTTAGCGTGTGCAAAATTCAAAGGAATTTTCACTCTGATACGAGACTTTTAAGACTATTAAACATAAATATAAAAGAATAATAAATCAGCTGCCATGTATGAACACAGTCTATTACCATACAAGCATCTGATGCAGGCTGTTGTTGCTTTTGCATGGGCCCCTCTTAACTGTTAAGTATTTTTGAGAAGTAAATTTTAAATATACAGTAGTAAGGGGGGGCTAGGAGGGGCATAGTCATTTTTTCCGTAACCACGCCCATTTTTTTTTGAAATGGGGGCATAGTCAAAATCCCCTATATACGTCATCGCTGACGTCACCCCAACGGAAAAAATGGAGCCCACACAGGTAAATCAGGTTCAACAAGTTTTTTAATGAAAAAATTATATAGGGGATTTTGACTAGAATTATTTTTCAATTTTTTTTCAAATTTTTTTGAATTTTTTTTTGAAGTTTTTTTTCAATTTTTGATTTATATAGGTGATTTTGAGTATCGAATTTTTTCAAAAAATGTTTCGATTTTTTAATTTTTTTTTCAAAATTTTTGGGGAAGTGGTCAAATTTCCCTATATACAATCCTCCTGGGGAATGAATTGGGGAAGTAGTCAAAATCCCCAATATGAAAGAAGAAGCCCACACAAGGATGAAAGTTCAATAACATGTTTAATGAAAATCATCAACAAGAAAAAATTTCAAGGATTAACGCTTTCTTCTTTTCTTGAGTAACTTTCCGATCGGGGTTTTGAGCAAAACTTATCTGGATGTAATGGTGATAAAAGCGCTCATCATCGAGCGTTGAATAATTCTTTTAACAGAACATACTACAAGCAATCACTTGGTAATTAGACCGCATGAAAACCTTCAGGGCAAAAAATTCAAAGAGAGACATTTTCCGCGAAGACCGTGTTGTAAATCTTTCTCTTTCGATTCCATCGCATGTTAAAGCGAAAATCAGTTTGACTCACCTCTCAGGACAATCCGTGAATGAAAAAAAAATATAGTTTGATTTCAATGCTTGCAGAAAACTCGTTTGAAAGAAGAGAAAGTATTTTTAACAAAGCAAAGTTTCGTCGCATGACGAATCGAGCAAAGACAAACAAACTACGAACCTGCGGAAAGATTTTGCAGTGAAAAAAAAACCCTTTCTTTCGCCGAAAAGGTTGTCCTTTTTCCAAAGCCACCTCTCTTAAACCTTCCACGAAGAGAGTTGTCTGATTTTTTAGCGATGAACCATCTTTGTTTTCACGCTGTGAAAAAAGTTTTCTTGTCCTTCTCGGAACAGTGTTTTCCTAGAAAACCCGGCTTACGCCATCACTCGGTTCCAGACCACGCCGATAAAAGAGTTTGAAATAAATAATTTTCTCGTCCCAGGTTTTTGCAATAATCTTGCATCTCATTTCTTCCTTCTTCTTCCGAGCAACTCGTTTGGCTTTGCGTTGTAAGTGAATGAGAGAAGAATGACGGTGGGAGGATTTCTTTTATAGAGGACGAGGTGGCGTCAGCTATCGCGCACTATCGTTCCCTATCGTTCCCTATCGTGCCTTCATCGTTCCTTTCCAGTCCTCACGCGGATTTTTTTCAATCCTTTAAAAAAGCGGCGAGTTTGTTTGTTTTTTGTTGTGTGTTAAGATGGAAGAAGAACATTGCATTGTTTGTTTGGAAGAAGAGTGGTGTCTACCCGTCACAAATTGCTGTGGACAGTCGATACACGAAGAGTGCATGGAGAGATGTCTGAAGGTGCGACCTCGTTGCCCGCATTGTCGCAGAGTCACCAATCTTGTAAGGGAATTTTCATTCCATGAATTGCTTGAAAATTTGTGCGGACTTTCCATGGATTTTTTTTCTTTCAGCCCTTGTTATTTGAAAGCCGTAAAGAGTGGTCTAGAAATCAATGGAAAGAGTTGCTGAAGAAAGAAAAACATTACGTTCCAACTTTGTCAGAGGAGGAAATTGAGAGACGTTTTTTAAATCCTGCTCCTATTCCGCCGCCACCTTTAGGGTGGGCTATATTTCGTCAACGTGTACGATCGTAAAACAAAAACTAAAAAACGAAAAAGCCCAATGACTCTCGACGATGACAGTTGGTTTTTACAAATGTGCGACAAGGTTAAACCAATCAAGACCAAGAAGACCAAGAAGCTGAACAATGATCCGTTTGGATCAATAAAGAAACTCCATACTTTGATGGACGATCAGATGTCATCCTCTAAATGGGCACCTCGATCTTTCCCTTTGGTGATATCAGTATCATTTTCACCGAGTGGGGACGTATGAGGAGGCTTGGAGGATCAGTTGGATTTTTTTTATTAATACAAAAAAAATTGTATCTTTTCAACCTTTTTTAGGAAAAAAATCTAGTAATAAACCACTTTAAAAGACCTCATAGTTTCCAGTTGTTTTAAATTTTACTTCCTTTTCCAACAATTATCACTTGGAGTAGTAATGTCCACGAGTCACTCACTCAAACTGAGTTACCCTTACCATGCATGAGTAACTCACTCAAACTGAGTTACTCTTACCATGCATGGGTCACTCACTCAAACTGAGTCATGCCATGAGCATGAGTAATTCACACAAACTGAGTTACTCTTATCATGCATAAGTCACTCACTCAAACTGAGTCATGCCATGAGCATGAGTAATTTACTCAAACTGAGTTACTCTTACCATGCATGAGTCACTCACTCAAACTGAGTCATGCCATGAGCATGAGTAATTCACTCAAACTGAGTTACTCGTACATATAAATAGATGTCAAACCGGGCGTGCTCATTTTGAGTAAGAAGAACGTCAAGTCCAAATTATGTCAAGTCGGGCGTGCTCATTTTGAGTAAGACGAACGTCGAGTTCACATTACTCGGCGTATGGCACATCTTTGCCAGTATTGTCAAAAACCGTTTAGTCGAAAATACAACAGAGACCGTCACGAGAGGCACGGTTTTTGGAAAGTAGAGAAAGAACAAGAGAAGGGTATAACAATGGCTAGCGCCTTTCCGGAAGTTGTTTCTGATGATGACGATGCAGAGGCAGATCGTTATGGGAGACCCATCCGAGCCGTGAAAGCCAGCATTGCATTGAGAAAAGGAATCAAGAAAGCCAATGCGGCAGCAGGGGGAATGATTCCAGCGGCCGCTTTGGGTGGTGTGCTTGCAAGTCAACTCTCGAAAAAGAAAACGAAGCAAGAACAACAAGGTGCCGGCAAAAAATCAAGGGGATGGCGCGTGCAACAACAAGTTGACTGGTTGTCGGGGTTGACGGATCGTCATACGTTTTCTGATAACATGAAAAGAGCCAGCAACGAACAATTGCGAGCTCTGACCGATCTGATGCGTAATCTCTACGACAACGTGATCCAAGTACCCGCTTACGTCAAAACCCCTCTCCTGGGTAACAGGAAAATGATTCGACGCATCAGTGCACTGACGACGCCTTTGCACGAAAGAAGGAGGCTCTTAAGAAAAATAGGAGGAGAAAAACTTATTCCCTTTTTGCAAGCCGGGCTAGAAGCCTTGTCGTCGTGACAGACAAATACTTCCGTCCGATATCACGTAACAAACTTTTATTGGATATTCTACAAAATTATCCATTGTTGTTAAAAACTAATATTGAATAAAAATTCATTCCTTGCAACCCATTGTGTGTCATTTTTAAATGCATTTTTTCACGTTCAGTAACAATTTTTTGACAAACTTTCTTCGTCTCTTAAGTTTTGTTGTTCACTTAGTAGACGTCTTCTTCTTCATCGGTTTCTTCGTTAGGAACTCGCTCTGCTTTAAAGACTCGGTTTAACAAAAATTTCCGTTGGTCCACAGCTGCATCTAGGGCCTCGTTATAATCCATAAATTCTTGATCCACGAAGCGTTGTACAGTTTCCATGACTTCTAGGTGTATAGGGTCAGACATGAGACGATTAATCCACTTTAGATAGCGCAAGTACACCCTTCGTAACCTTCTTCTGTAAACTGGTAATAGAGCATTGAAAGCTTTGTCCTCAGCAGCCTCTTCAGATGCACCCTTTCTCAGGAACCGTTCCACTTGTTTGTCATACCTTGAACTTAAAGCATCTGTTACTTCTTCACGCAATTTTTCCCATGGATCATTGTTGTCAGATTCCGAATCACTTTCTTCGTCTTCTGAATCAGTGTCCATGCTTTCTTCCTCATCTCCTTTTTCATATTCTTCCTCTGCATCAGAAACGAGTTCCGGAAAGGCAGTAGCCATTGTTATGCACTTCTCTTGTTCTTTCTCTAAACGGTTTTTGACAATACTGGCAAAGATGTACCATACGCCGAGCAATGTGAACTCGACGTTCGTCTTACTCAAAATGAGCACGCCCGGTTTGATATCTATTTATATGTACGAGTAACTCAGTTTGAGTGAATTACTCATGCTCATGGCATGACTCAGTTTGAGTGAGTGACTCATGCATGGTAAGAGTAACTCAGTTTGAGTAAATTACTCATGCTCATGGCATGACTCAGTTTGAGTGAGTGACTCATGCATGATAAGAGTAACTCAGTTTGAGTGAATTACTCATGCTCATGGCATGACTCAGTTTGAGTGAGTGACCCATGCATGGTAAGAGTAACTCAGTTTGAGTGAGTTACTCATGCATGGTAAGGGTAACTCAGTTTGAGTGAGTGACTCGTGGACATTACTACTCCAAGTGATAATTGTTGGAAAAGGAAGTAAAATTTAGACTTGAATTTTTAAAACAACTGGAAACTATGAGGTCTTTTAAAGTGGTTTATTACTAGATTTTTTTCCTAAAAAAGGTTGAAAAGATACAATTTTTTTTGTATTAATAAAAAAAATCCAACTGATCCTCCAAGCCTCCTCATACGTCCCCACTCGGTGAAAATGATACTGATATCACCAAAGGGAAAGATCGAGGTGCCCATTTAGAGGATGACATCTGATCGTCCATCAAAGTATGGAGTTTCTTTAATTATTGATCCAAACGGATCATTGTTCAGCTTCTTGGTCTTCTTGGTCTTGATTGGTTTAACCTTGTCGCACATTTGTAAAAACCAACTGTCATCGTCGAGAGTCATTGGGCTTTTTCGTTTTTTAGTTTTTGTTTTACGATCGTACACGTTGACGAAATATAGCCCACCCTAAAGGTGGCGGCGGAATAGGAGCAAGATTTAAAAAACGTCTCTCAATTTCCTCCTCTGACAAAGTTGGAACGTAATGTTTTTCTTTCTTCAGCAACTCTTTCCATTGATTTCTAGACCACTCCTTACGGCTTTCAAATAACAAGGGCTGAAAGAAAAAAAATCCATGGAAAGTCCGCACAAATTTTCAAGCAATTCATGGAATGAAAATTCCCTTACAAGATTGATGACTCTGCGACAATGCGGGCAACGAGGTCGCACCTTCAGACATCTCTCCATGCACTCTTCGTGTATCGACTGTCCACAGCAATTTGTGACGGGTAGGCACCACTCTTCTTCCAAACAAACAATGCAATGTTCTTCTTCCATCTTAACACAAACAAAAAACAAACTAACTCGCCGCTTTTTTAAAGGATTGAAAAAAATCCGCGTGAGGACTGGAAAGAAACGATGAAGGCACGATAGGGAACGATAGGGAACGATAGCGCGCGATAGCTGACGCCACCTCGTCCTCTATAAAAGAAATCCTCCCACCGTCATTCTTCTCTCATTCACTTACAACGCAAGGCCAAACGAGTTGCTCGGAAGAAGAAGGAAGAAATGAGATGCAAGATTATTGTAAAAACCTGGGACGAGAAAATTATTTATTTCAAACTCTTTTATCGGCGTGGTCTGGAACCGAGTGATGGCGTAAGCCGGGTTTTTCTAGGAAAACACTGTTCCGAGAAGGACAAGAAAACTTTTTTCACAGCGTGAAAACAAAGATGGTTTATCGCTAAAAAATCAGACAACTCTCTTCGTGGAAGGTTTAAGAGAGGTGGCTTTGGAAAAAGGACAACCTTTTCGGCGAAAGAAAGGGTTTTTTTTTCACTGCAAAATCTTTCCGCAGGTTCGTAGTTTGTTTGTCTTTGCTCGATTCGTCATGCGACGAAACTTTGCTTTGTTAAAAATACTTTCTCTTCTTTCAAACGAGTTTTCTGCAAGCATTGAAATCAAACTATTTTTTTTTTCATTCACGGATTGTCCTGAGAGGTGAGTCAAACTGATTTTCGCTCTAACATACGATGGAATCGAAAGAGAAAGATTTACAACACGGTCTTCGCGGAAAATGTCTCTCTTTGAATTTTTTGCCCTGTAGGTTTTCATGCGGTCTAATTACCAAGTGTTTGCTTGTATTATTTTCTGCAAAAAGAATTATTCAACGCTCGAGTGAAACAAAGATGGTTCATCCCTAAAAAGTCGGACAACTCTCTTCGTGGAAGGTTTTCGGTGAAGGAAAGGGATTTTTCTTTCTTCGCAGTTCGTAGTTTCAGGTAGTTTGTTTATTTTTCTTTGCTCGATTCGTCATGCGACGAAACTTTGCTTTGTTAAAATACTTTCTCTTCTTTCAAACGAATTTTCTACGAGCATTGAAGTCAAACTATTTTTTTTTTCATTCACGGATTGTCCTGAGAGGTGAGTCAAGCTGATTTTCGCTCTAACATGCGATGGAATCGAAAGAGAAAGATTTACAACACGGTCTTCGCGGAAAATGTCTCTCTTTGAATTTTTTGCCCTGAAGGTTTTCATGCGGTCTAATTACCAAGTGATTGCTTGTATTATGTTCTGTTAAAAGAATTATTCAACGCTCGATGATGAGCGCTTTTATCACCATTACATCCAGATAAGTTTTGCTCAAAACCCCGATCGGAAAGTTACTCAAGAAAAGAAGAAAGCGTTAATCCTTGAAATTTTTTCTTGTTGATGATTTTCATTAAACATGTTATTGAACTTTCATCCTTGTGTGGGCTTCTTCTTTCATATTGGGGATTTTGACTACTTCCCCAATTCATTCCCCAGGAGGATTGTATATAGGGAAATTTGACCACTTCCCCAAAAATTTTGAAAAAAAAATTAAAAAATCGAAACATTTTTTGAAAAAATTCGATACTCAAAATCACCTATATAAATCAAAAATTGAAAAAAAACTTCAAAAAAAAATTCAAAAAAATTTGAAAAAAAATTGAAAAATAATTCTAGTCAAAATCCCCTATATAATTTTTTCATTAAGGTGGCTCGATATAGTATTTTGGTTTCCCTGTATAGTATATTTGGAGGCAAAACAATTAGAGTTATACTTTGCGGATCGTCATCACATTTTACCCCGAAATCAACAAAATATTACAGTATTAATTTGCCATACATGTATCGAGGTTGGCGTTGCCATGGCAACGCCATTGGGTTTTTAAGTAGGGCTTCAAAACAGACGTATCTTCAATTATCTTGAAAATTCCACGGTGAATTCTGTTTAAATTTTGCATACGGCCTTCGACCCCTGTGTTCTACCCAAGTACCAACTTTAAAAAAAATCTGTCAGAAATTTTAAAGAAAAAACGCGTTTTTTAGAATTCGTTGGTAATTTTTTTCTCTGTTGACAGAATTTTTTGAAAATCGCGTAAAACGCACTTTGTATAGAACGAAGTCAACATGCAAAAAATGAAAAAAATTTACCGAGCGGAAGCGGAAGTGTGGACTTCGAAAGTTTCAAATTTCTGAAAATTTTGACACGACAAGATCGGCAATTACGCATGCGTGGTAGTTGTCACGCCACTCCTCCACGCGGATTTTGTGGTCGATTTGCGGATGTTATTCTTGTTTATTCATTTATAGACAAATCTCTTTCGCGCTGTGCAGCTTTTTGTAAGATAGAAACTGTTATCTTTTGGATGAATCGAGTCTAGTAATGGCTGGTACATCACTTGCTTTCGAAATGATTAACAATTCTGGCTAAAATCGCTGGATGCTTTGTTCCTCGTGGTGTGGATGGAATCGCTGCTGTCGGCGCTCTGCTCAAAATTGCGAGCCTCTCTAGAGACGCTGTAAGTCCTGGTAGGACAGGCCACTTTCTGCAATTTTTTGTAGGAGGCTTTGCTTTACCAGCCCATTATTACTCTGAGAAAAGATGTTATCCCTGAAATTGCACACGCTGGAAGCCGTTCGTCTAAAAATACCATGTCTTCGAAAGCGAAGGAGGCGGGATTTACATTGCCGTTGTTTACAACGACGGGGATTGAAATAATAATAAATACGCGGTGGAGAGCAAAGACATCTTCCAAAGCATCATGTGCTAAAAGGCTCTTCATTAAAAACAGATTTTAAAACCGATGGAAGATTGCTTCTACAGGGCTTTCCTCCCGGATTGAGCGATTCGGGTGTTTTGACAAGGTGAAGACTGTCGGCGAATAGAATTTTTCATGGATGAAAGTGTTTCTTTGAACTCATGCCTAACTGATAGGAGCCTTTGCGGAGGAGAGAGCCTAAGACAGCGTAGCAATGTGGGAGTGTCAAAACAAAAGAATTGTGGCCGATTAAAACACTGTGGCAATTTGCGATAGCATTACTGGAGAGAAAAGTGGTGAAATCGCTCAGATGAACAGTATGCACTGGAACGTTTTCTGGCCATTTATCGATTCCACTGACAGTTTGTTAAATCGAGAAGCGTAGTAGCTGAAATTGCATTTTGGGAAAATGCACATAGTAATTGTAAGTGTTTACCTGTTTAGTTATAGCTGCTATTTTATCTAAAGAAGTTGTCTCCGTGTCAAAAACTACAAATTGATAATCACTGTAGCCGTGTTGTTGTGTCTTTCCTTGAACGCCAGATCGAAGATTTTCTTAATTTTCTCCTTTGAGTATTTCTGATTTGCTGCTTCATTAAAAGCCATACAACGTCTGCTTCCTTTTTGCTTTTTATTTCCTCTGGTGGTTCGTAGCTGGATAACCCTTTTTTGTGCATTTTCTTATCTAATTGATGACGAGAATCGACCACAAATGTCATGCAGTGGGTGGGAACTTCGTCGCGCACACGCTCTGTTGCTGTTTGTTCTTAGTAGAAGATGAACTATCTTTCCCAACACATTCTGCATTACTCTTTTAATAGAGTTTAGATTAAGAAAATACACTGCCCCTAAAAACAGCCTAAAATAAACTCTCTCGTATTCAGAGGAAAATTGCGTCGATGCGGGGCTGAGTTGTCGATCGCGAAACCATGCATTCTTCACTGAATTCTTGTCAGGGAACTTTAACCGCCCTGTTTTCTTTTTTTCGGTAAATCACATTACCACCAAAGAAAGAAGAATGTAAACCTAGCTTGCATACACGCGAAAAACACAGTCAACCAGGCCAGCGCAAAAATAAAATTGCGAAAGGAGTGTTGCGGCCATGTTTGTTTATCTTTTTTCTTGCATGAATCAAATTTTTAAAAGTCCCGCGGGTAAATTAGAACCCAATCTGCGCGCGCCAAAAAAAACTATATCGAGCCACCTTAAAAAACTTGTTGAACCTGATTTACCTGTGTGGGCTCCTTTTTTTCCGTTGGGGTGGCGTCAGCGATGACGTATATAGGGGATTTTGACTATGCCCCCATTTCAAAAAAAAAAATGGGTGTGGTTAGGAAAAAATGACTATGCCCCTCCTAGCCCCCACTTACTACTTATACATATCATTCAAAAGTGTATTTTAAGTTTGAATTTCTGTTAAATTAATGCCACTAGTTTAGTATTAGTCATGTGGCTATAAGAAGCAAACTGGTACATATATATGATGTTGTATACTAATTAATAATGACAAACAAAATGTGCTGACTATCACATTTGTCTATTTCGATACTTTTAAAGTTGTTTATCATGATTCAGATTTCAGCATTTTTACCAATGAATTTTGTACAATGTTGATGTAGAATAACTTATTAATAATTGTACAATAATATATTAATTACATATTTTGCAGAAAAGGTGACTGTGTACAATTCACTTGGAGGTAATATATAAAATAAAAAGAAACTTTGCAGACTTTGCCATATATATTGTTTTTGCTTTAAATAATGCTCATAAACTACCTCATACAAATATTCAGTCGTGATAAACAACTTTTTGCTGAATAATTCACCATTTTAAGGAATTGGGGTCATAATCTTCTACCGTCCCATGAAATACAATCAGACACCACCCAATATATCAAGTTATATTTAAATATTTTTTAGGTAAAATATTCCTCCAGAGTTGGTGGCTCAATGTCAAAAAATGTCGCTGTGGCATTCCCATACATGCATGTCAATGCATTTCTTAGTAATGAACTAACCACATAGTGCTTACCAACAGCACTTAATCCGATTTTAAGATTTTTTTTAAAATCTAAAAACTTAAAAGATGACACAATGTCACCAAAAATCCACTCCACGGATGAGCGCACAGTGCTCATTGACTTGTTAAACTGCTCCATGGAAGCAGTGAGGGGAACTTCCTTGAATGGCGCTTGCAAGTGGATGCGCAGCGGATATGCAGGGTCACCATATAAACACATGGCCTCACCGGTCTGACTTATGGCATTTCTCTCCATATCTTCCAGCAAACCAGAATCCTTGAGCATTGCTGCATCATGCTTCTTCCCTTCTGTGACATTTCAAAACAAAAATTAGTTGAGTTAAAAATAACACAACTATACATTTAATACATGTACAAATGAAACACAATACTCTATCATCCCATCGATACATAATCCATAAATCAATGAATTAATCAATCACTATTAATTAAAAGTACAATGTAACACTTTGTTGCGAATAACCGTACCTTCAGGACCGTACAGGTGAGCAACCAGTCCATTTGGCAATGTTACTGACTGAAATTTCAGGGCGTGCACACGTTTGTGACCGTTGTAAACGCATTTTTGGTTTTCTCCTGGCCTACAAATAGGGCGCACCGTACCATCAACAAATCCAAAGCAGTTGGACAGTGCTGCCCCTTTGCCACCTACAGCATCAGCATACACCTGGAGCTTGTCTCTACTGAGAAGTCGATCATTCCACGCTGTGATCTTAGAGTGATGGTTGGTGTAAATCCAGTTTTCAAAACAGGTCGTTATCATGCTGATTTCTGGCACCGCACGTCCAAATCTGAAGATCATATCGCTCAATCGACACGGGTATGCGAGCCTTCTTAAGGTGGCTGGTACCAGTTTTCAGCTTTTTGACGGTTTGTAACTTTGAAAGAATAGAACAAAAAGACAGATCAAGGCCACTGTAACACTTTTGTAGGGTTGAACTATATAATTTATAGTTGACCAAATGTAAGTGTTATTTCTTCATTAGCGGTTTCCATGGCAACGTTTCCAAAGGATTATTCAGCCCTACTTTTTAGCTTGTGACACTAATAGTTAGAAAATTAACCCGGTGACCCCCTGTTTTTTTTTAGTAATAGCTTTTGGCATTTGAAAAGGAAAATGCACAATGATTTTAAAAAAATTCTACGGAGCGGAATTTTTTTAAATTTGGATAAAGACAATTTTCACGCAGTGCAAATTTCCTTCCGTAGAATTTTTTCATTTTTTGTCTGACGTTTCCTCTCAATAATTATATTACATTGAAACAATAAAAAGTGGTAGTCACCGGACTTGTTTTTTTGTAAAAGCCTTCGCGAGTTTAGCAATTCCCACGCGCGTCTTCGCGCATTCATAAAATCCGGATTCTATAAGATCAACAGTTGCTCATGATCTGTTCTGACTACCGCTGACTGTTGCGTGTGCTCGCGCGGGCAGCTACTGTTTGGAGAGTTTCGGAGTCAGTTTAGGATACAATTAATGTACGCGATTTGCCGCCGATCTGGTGTTTGAAGTTGTTTACTGCTTAGAAGATCATTTAGTAGCCGTAAAAGACAGCTTCCTGGATACACTCGCCTTTGGGGATTTTATCACAACTTCTGGCTAGATAAGCCATGTCTTTGTCAAATAGCATCAAGCGAAAGTTTGGCTTGCAGAACACGTGTCGGTCGGTGCTTCAGAATGAAAACATTGCGATACTTCTAAATTGTAAAATGACTAAAATGTTGAGCTTGTTTATGTGAGATTTTCTCGGGATTTGTCCTTATTCTTCACGGTTGTTTTCGTCGCAGTGTTTATTAACGATGGCGGCGAATATCCTCTTCGGATATATATCCTTCCGTTCGTTCATTCTCGGTTTGCGATTTTTAGTTAGGCTGTCCATGTCATTTACTATTTAAAAAACAACGACTCAATATTTTTTTTTTCTCCGCGTTTGGCCGTTTAGTGAATGAAAATGACTGTTATTTACGGATGGCTCAGCATCTTTTAATCTTCAGCCGATATTGTGAGCATCTGCAATCGAAAACATGGCTTGTAGTTTCTGTTTGACAATTCATGTCTGCACTTTCACGGCATCAAAGCTCAAATCATCTTCAATGCCTGGACACTCTGAGGTAAAAGACTAGTTTTACCATATAAATAAACTATACAGATTGATATCAATCAGCTCAGGCACGTAGGGCCAGCTGTGGTACCACGGTTTGAAACGTGCGGTAGAGAATTTACCGAATTTATTTGCAAATAAATCTTCAATTTCATTGTAAGTTGACCTGTCTCTCGTACGCATATTTATTACTTCGGGAGTGTTTTGCTATAAATTAATCTCTCTACCGGGTCTGTTCACTGTGCCCCTGACGAGAATGACAGACCTTCTAAGAAGATAAAAATTTCCATATTATCAATCTATGTTGTCTATTATAAATAAGTTTTTAGTGAGCTCACTAAAGTACATGTTTTTTTTAGGTACAACTGATTATTTCAAAATCCAAATTTGTCACCAAACTGTTCCGTTTTCGTTCGAGTGTTTGCTGTCCGCTGTTCGTTCAGTTAAGTTTTAATTCTTCAATTTTATTTTTAAGTTGGACTTTTTGGTGTTTTTTCGGTGTGACACAAACGAATAATCTCGCCCATTAGTCCAAAAAATTTTACAAATAAAAAATTACAACAGGTATGAAAACATTTAGGGTCAAAATCTAATGCTCCACTGTTTTAATTTAAATGATAGCATATGTCGCATATTAAGGTTTCTTTCTTTCGGCTACAATTCTTTTTCGTCTAACATAAAGGATTCCTTCAGTCCTTCTCTCTTTCGCTTGCTGGTTTTTGCGTTCGGTTGTCGGTCATCTTGTCGTTCGATGATTCATAGGTTCAGTTCATTCTCGGTTTGCGATTTTTAGTTGGGCGGTTCGTGTTTTACTTTTTAAAAAACGTAGTTTGTTTATCCTAGTCTCTCTCGCCTGCATACGCAGTGGCCGTTGAGCACACAAAATGCAAACCATAGAATGTGGCCAAGACCATCAAGTGAGATAATTTGTGGTGGTTTGTCATTTCTTCATTTTTATGACCATTTTGCGAGTCCTTGCACTCCCAATCCTCGTCACGATCGATCGCAGTTTTGCCTTTGAAACTTGAGTATTGGACTCCGGAAGCAATTTGTTTTTAATGTAAGGAATTAACTAAGGTCGTACTAGTAGATACAGTCTCGGATATACGCGAATTTCGTTTAAAACAGGACAAAAGTAACCTACTGTAGCACGAAAAAGCCGCGCGCCGCCATGTTTGTTTTGATTCTCGCACTCTTTCGCGCGTGTTTCTTGCGCGTGACGCACGATAGTGACCTGCTCCCGCGCGAGGAAACTGGTACCAGCCACCTTAAGACCATGCATAATCCCTCGATCCGGTCGGCTTTTGTTCTTTGATGACAGCTGAGACTCTCTGGCAATCCTAGTGCATCAGCGAGTCGAGGAATGTCCATTTTTCTTACTCGAAATTCATGGAAACACTCGGTTTCGTCCATAGCATCTAGATCAAAACGATCGAAGTCGCCGTGCGGGAATGGTGGATTTTTGGAGAAACTGGCGTCGTACAACAACAAAAATTCCTCTTCGGAAATAAAGTTGTGGCTAAACGCTATCAAAAGCATTTCTCGAGCTTGCTTTAGGCTACACATCATCGAAAACGCTCACGAAACAGGAAAAAATCTTTCTTGTTTACATATTTTTGTTGCCAACGTCCGCGATTATTTTGCTCAGGGGGGGGGGGGGGGGGGGGGGGGGGGGGGGGGAAAGCAACTTCCATACATTCTCTTAAATGAAATCCAAACGATATTCTCACAACTTGCAAAGCAATCATGGAGGTATCAGTCAGCGGATTCGTGTTCTGCGCACGAGCAGAGTTTGTCAATCCCGAAGTGCAAACAAAACAAAATACATGGCGGCCGATGCGAGTGCGATTTCGGTGGCTTCTCTTTAGTTTATTCAACGATTTTTTTCTTTAGAACCCCTTCAATTTGAAAAATTTACTTCTTCACGGACGTCGCTTTTAATGCACAGTAGTTTCTCCGAGATCAAGGTAAGGCAACATTTTTTATGTTAATTGAATAAGTTCTTATTTCTTCGCATTAAAAAAGCCTCTATAGCTAGTAAGCTTATTAGCTTTGTGGTAAAACAGGATGATGAGCATACAGTAATTATCCCCCTGTAAAACTCACAATTTTTCACGTTCCACTAATTTTTTTTGTCGTGTAAAATGTCAATCGGGCGTTCGATTTATGGCATTTGTAGTAGAAACACTCACTCAGAGATAGACATTCGTTTGTACTATTTCACAACTAAACCTCGTTTGACTATGTTGTTTTTTTCAGCCAGCTTTTATTACCGTCTTTTTATTATCTTGATTGGAGTGAAATTCAGGTCTTTCCATTTCATTGCAACATTTCTATTCTGGAAGCCTATAAAAATAAATACTTTCGCGAAAACACAATTTTGTGAAAACTAACTTTCGTCAGTGTTGACTTCGAGGCATTTAAAATTGTACTGTGCTGCCTACCAATCCCGCCACTCGCTTGAGGAAGAGTTCTTTTGCTTGTTTGTTTTGTCGTGTTTAGTTTAAAATTTCAACTTCAAATGCATTTTTTTTGAGGATGTTCACTGATACTCACTCTGCCATTCACAAAGATCGATACTCCTGGGGTGGGATTCCTATACAAAAGTGATGGGAGTGCTCATCAGAATTTTTAAAATAAAGCCTGTGAAAACTTTGGGATGACTGTCTGTATATTAAAGGTGTAAACTAGGAGGTGACTATGATAGGTGAAAATTTGGGGTGACTATCTTGATATTGAAAAATGTGCTTTTAATATCTTATTGAATTTAAAACATACAGGCGTAAATGTGGGATATGATGGGACTGGATGTATGACAGAAGTGAGGTTATAATGGGAATGGGGTATGATGGGAATGGAAATTTGATGGAAATGGGGAGTTTTGTGTGATAAAGTGAAAATTTTGGGATGACTGTCTGGATATTAAAGGTGTAAACTGGTAGGTGACTATAGGTGAAAATTAGGGGGTGACTATCTTGATATTAAAGTGCACATTAGGGGTTGACAACAATACTGTCACAATATTAAGAATTGTGCTTCCAATATATTTAATTTTGAACATACAGGCGTAAATGTGGAACATGATGGGACTGGGGGTATGACGAAACTGAGGTTATGATGAGAAAGGGAATGTGGACCATGGAAATTTGATGCAAATGGGGAGTGTTTGTGTGATATATTCAGGGTATACTAAATGCAATATTACATTTCCATAACTGTAATTTTATCAAAAAGATATTAAGACATTAAAAGGAATGGGAGTATGATAGAAATGGTGTTGTAACATGTATGATAGAAATGGGGGTGTATTAGTAATAGGAGTATAATAGCAAAGGGGGATGATGCCGGAAATGGTGCTTTATAAATAACTGATAATATTTAAAAGTTATATTTATTTTTTTTATTGTTTTTCAGATGAGGGACTTTTAATATACCACAGATAGCTCACAGACCTATACAGAAATTATTGACGCACAAGAAGTTTTTTTTTTTCAAAAAATACATTGTAGAAGTAATGAATTATTTAATTTTTTGACATATATCTGAAAAATAAACCTCTTTTGAGGACAAGGTAATAAAAACAAAACTTTTCTTTTATAAGCTTAAAAGCTGTTAATTTGTGCCCTTTATTTTTTAACAGGATACATAAATACAGGACAAATTCAACAATGGAAAGTAGCGCCTTTTGCGGGTCGAATGAAATAACATGTTTTTTTAATTTTCTTTTCTTTAGATCTCCCCAACCCAAAACATCACGCTGATATACAGGAAAGTTTGCAAAAGTAGTTTTTCGTGTTTCGGCGAGAAGAACACGTGTTGAATCGTGAAATTGAAACTGGTCGGTTGAAGAGGCGATGTTTGTCGTAATGTTTTATAGCCACTGAACCCGCGTTTTATCGGCAAGAGATAGAGATCCTGAGGCGAATAAATAAAACTGATTATCATCTGACCCCAAAACTCGGGTATCCTACGGTACATCGAAAACAACTTGACATATTTGGGTTCCCGTGAATAAACGAATTATCGAGCAAACTGGCTAAGCATTCAACTCGTATCTGTAATTTGTGCGAGTTGTGATTTGTGCCTCGACGGGAAGCTTCAGAGCCATTAGGGAACGAGTTGTCATCTCTGAACGTTTTCTCAACTTCATTTCGCGATAATAGCACCAACAAAAAGGCCAACACACACACAGATTTAACAGAGATCGCCATATCTTTTTAACTTTAGAAAACACCTGAACCAGGCCCCGCTCAAAAAGACGCCGCTGACCAGGAAGAGCGCTTTGCAAGTTGTGAGAACATCGTTACTCGGTCCCAGGCCTTTTTTCTATCCCCCCCCCCCCCCCCCTGATTTTGCTTAACGCGAAAGTTGTGATTGCGTGACGGACGTTGCGAAGTACCCGACCCAGGACTGCTCCGCTGAAACCGAACGTCCGTGACATCCAACGTTCTCTTTGCGGTCTCTAATAAACGAGATTCCTTCGCGTAGCTGAATAAACATCGCTCACAAGAAGCGCTTCGTGAATATAAACAAACGTACAATATTATGGATCGGCAAAAGTGAAGAATAACATCGAAAGTTTTGGACTTCCGTGCGAATAGCAAATCGAAGTTGGCCGTACGGGAGTATTCTTTGACGCGAAAAATTTCTTAAGTGTCACGAAATGAGTCGCTCGCTCGCAAAATCAACATCGCTTACCAGAAGCGCTTCGTAAAACTAAACGAACATTTAATATTGTGGACCACCAAAAGTGAAGAATAACCTCGAAAATTGTCGAAAGCTTTGGACTCCCGTACGAATAGCAAATCGAAGTCCGCGTACGGGTGCCGTACGAATAGCCACTGCGTTAATTTTAATAAATTTGAGCAAAGAAACGTAGTTCTAAGTTTACAAGTTGTAGTGAATTACCAAATCTTTCTCAAAGAGCGTACAGAAGCACCAAATTGACCTAAATGAAGCAATAAATATCGTTTCCTATTTCTGTATAGTCTTCTTAAACAACATTAGGTGTATTATATCAAAAAAAGACTGGATAAAACCAAAGAAAAATGAGGAATATATACTCACGTTTTCACACGACGGCAAACCTTGCTATCTGACGTCGGGCACGGGAAGAGAACGTCTAGATTTTCCGCCAAACATGCGCAATGCGTCATTTGGGTTTTCCCTGACAGTTTTCGCGTCGACGTTGCCGTTCCGGTTCCCGGTGCTTAAAGTCCCTAATATATAATAAGCACGTAATCGGAAATAGTTCATCTTTTTTGGCACAGTATGCATCCGTCAAAACATCCGTTTGAGTGGTCACTCAAGCATTGATAATATACACAGGGAAATGATGTGTACACTGAAGAGCTCTCATTTGAATGGTCACACTTTACGATTTTATTCCTAGAATCCGTAAAGTTAAGAAAGTATGTATATGAGTGCATTTTAGTGAATAAATGTTTATCTCTGCAGCAGGGGCCCGAACGGAAGCGAAACTATTTTGAACATTTTCCATATGATCGCTACGATCGCTGCGATTGCTGCAAAAAAAGTTGAGTGGTTTCCATATGGTCACTACGATCGCTACGAACACTGCTGAGTATTTTTTTTAGATTTTGCCATGTAAGAACAGGATCATCGTACAAATAGCCATACTACATTCCAAGGGTCGATCAAATGAACAAAAATGTATTTATCATGGGTTACGTAACCCCGTCTCTGGAGTGTTATGTGCCATGTTTACACAATGCTTCATTAGTGGGGCGTTGGTATATATATCGCGGTGCTTTCATTCATATTCATTCGAGTCTTACGACCGTCCATTCACCCTCTAAATTAAATACCCAATGATTAAGGTTTATTGTATTTACAAGCTATAGAGCGTTTTCACTCACGTGACCTTTAGTCCCATGGGACTCAAATGACAAAGGCCATGGCAGCCATGTTGGTGTTCCTAACAAAAGAAGTTATTTAAAATTCTTTTGTACGGGAACACCAATATGGCGGCTATGACGTCAAGTGAAAACGCTCTATTATAGAATTGGTATATTTATTGTATTAGTATTATACATGCACATGTTCAGATTTTTGTTTAGCTTTATACTACATCGGTAGTTACTATCTAGTTGTATGTTGAGTTTTCGGCATTTTTCGAATTGTTTGTAAAATTTATTATCTTGTAGTTTTGATTGTAAAGACATAATAAAGAGGGTCGCATACGGCTCGTGTTGACACACCCCAATAGTGGTTGCCTATTACATGATAAATGTTTTGTATTCGGTTGAGCGGGGCAGCGAATTAGAATATAACAAGTTTTATTCTGTATGGAAACCTCTCCTTTGTTTATTATTGCGTTGGATAAATTTCGTGAAGGCAGGCTTTTGAGATTTTGTGGGTCAACTCCAAATTATCCGCCCCACACATTTTTCAGGGGCACCTCTCGGCTGGAAACTGGTACCTACTCCAAGCTTCGCTTTCGTTCTCGTACGTGCTCAGACTCCCCAGGTATCGAACGCACTACCAGTGAATACTGTACTATAAGAAATGGAAATAGCTTATCATGTCTATCATCAGTGCTGCCGTCCAACTCTCTACTTGAACGGCCAGAAAAATCTGTCCGAAGGTAGCCGGTAAGAACGATCACCCATGCACTCAGAAATCTAACTGTTGGCAATTATTTGAGTTTGCAAAATGATAATTTTGCAATTGATTGTGATGCGATGACAGGGTATTTTCGGTTTTGCTGAGTATGAGTTTACGCTACACTACCCAACATACGGGGACTTAATTGTTATGCGCTGTGCGAACCCTTCTAAACCCACCGGTATAGGTTCAGTTGTCCATAGGGTGGGTATACAATACCTTTATAGTCTCTCCCTGAAATGGTTTTCAGGACTAATTTACGGTGCAAAGAAAGATTAAACATGTGCAATTTCTGGTTTAAAAACAACATATCACAATTACATAGGAAAAATATTAATCCTTCAGCCATCCGGTCAGTAGAATGCTTTTTTTAGGCTGTTCTTACCTTTATAGATAAGATAAGATTCCCTGGCTTCACGTATCGAGTCACGGGAAGTGTGAATAGTTTCTAAAGGAATTAGTTGCATGTTGGAGTTAAAATCGCTTTGTTAAACTTCATGAAACTTTAAAACGTGTATTCAGGCGTGTGGTTTTACTATAGTACAGATTTAACAGACAATATCTTTTTCGTTTTGCGCGTTGGGGTGGATACTGCAATTTATTGACCCTATCTAAGGAATATCTAAGGATCACAAGGATCACAATAGCGCTAAAATTTAGTTTCTCAGACGTTTCGAGGCTGCTGCCTTTTAATCAGTGACTAATGAAGAAACGTCTGAGAAGCTAAATATTAGCGTTATATATTTGAAAAAAAAAAAGATTTAAGTCTACATTCACGATAACGCGCTACGCAGATTTATGCGCATTTTATGTGCATCTTTTGATTACCAAAAAGGATACCCCATTTAAGGACTGAGCACCTCAAAAACCCTACCCTATCGGGCGGCACATACTAGCGTATATAAGGGGAAAAATATCACAGCATTTATACCCTCGGCAGTGTTAATAGCACAAGTGCTAGTGGGACCGAGCATTCAAATTAAACATAACATTTTAAAAATCCCAACTGGCAGGATGCAAACCAGTTGACTATTTTACAAGCGTGACCGAGGAGTAGAACTCGGGTCCACCGTGAAACAACTTCATCTAGTGGTCAGAACGGGACTTGAACCCGGGATCTCGGGACTCCGGCGCCCTAACCACTCGACCACGCTGCCTGGCCCGGCACTCCTCCACGCTGCCACCCCCTCCCCCCCCCGGGTGTCCCAAAGATGGCCGCTCTATAAATTTTTACTAAAAATGACCAATACTCGTTCGCCTATAACTCTTCTTGAACGAAATGCTCTTACGCTTAAAAATTTGGCCCAGATGTGTAGTTTTAAACTTTCTACAATTCCGTAAACATTTTGGAATTGAAATCTGTTTTTTAATGCTTTTGAATTTTGATATGACTTATAAAGTGCAACAAAGGCCAACACGACACGTACACAGGAACTCTCAATTTCCGTCCTACCCACGCAAAGCTCGAGTTTAACATCACTAAGGTGAAGGGGTCATGTGGAATTACATTCCAACAATATTAAAAGCCACAAAGACACAAGGAGCGGGTAAACAACAACAAAAAAATACAACACAGCAACAGGGTAGGTCAGTTTTATTCACAAAACATTTGGATTTTTTACCTTTAAAACAAAACCGCTGCGTTCCCATACAAACACTTGTAAATCGAATCTCAAAAAGCGAGAGTCGTGTCCCAATTATCTGATAGTGAGCTTGGGCCGCCTGTGTTTGATACATTGCTCTGATACCAGCAAAAGAAAGAAAGCGAGGAGAGTGCAAAGAATCTGCAAAAGCCGGATCGAATCCTTGCAGTTTACATCGAACCCATTTTGATAAAGAAATATCAGAGAAACACTTGTGGCTTCGATCGTCCCTCATGAAAATCCAAAAGCATAGAAATCGTTCTATGTGTCGATTCGACATCGTTTGCAGTTTCGTTTCCCATTTTATGCACCGATCAAATCGAACATTCAACCCCTCCCCCGAGCAACCCCGGGGCATTTGATCAATTTTTATGCCTGGTTGGCTCGAATTTGACATCAGCGTCTGTTTAGGGAGTGTGGAATTTGACATCTTAGGGGAGGGGTGGAGGATGAACAAGTGGCCTCAATTTTTATGTTATGTGTGTAGCGGTCGGGACATGACTTTTGTAATTGTATCCTATTTCGATAATTAAACCCTAGCCTTCGAGATCACCGAGGAAAGAACCAAGCTGCCCAAGGCAAAGAGAAAAGAAAACAAGTCAATTCCGCACCATGTTCCTGTCGTTAAAAGCGTTGTTAACAGCTTTTCTGGTTTTGATGCTCATCAGAGAATCAATCTCGTGTTCAGGTAAATGCTTTGGCAACTTTCTTTGCAAGTTTATTTTTTAATACTAGTAGTAATCATAGATTATAGTGCGTCTCCTTATCCCGTGGCACCTCGTCTTGACCTAGTACCTTAGTTTCATGAATTAATTCAGCCACTGTTTAAAAAGGATTTGTCGCGAGATAAACGTCGGACCGACATCAAACAAATTCACGATATCGCCGTGGGATCGGGCAAAATCCTGCCGTGCTGTGTACTCCGAAAAGTCTCAGATTTTTACGACATATAAATGGTATATTTGTCTTGATTTCATTTCGGTTATTTCTCCGATTCTGAAATCATACTCCTCAGTACATGTACTAATACCGGAACCGGAAATGAGAAATTTCTGAGAAAAGCCTGAAAAAGTGCTCCCGTGATAAACTTCTTGGACACCGACGATTAAGTCACACAACATTCAACGTGAATTTCGCAGGATTTTTCGGATAAAATTACAACTACCAGTTGCAAGTAAGACACAAGACTGTTGAATATAATTCCTTTATTAGCTAGACAAATTTTAGTCACAAAATTGCGAAATCTTTAGTCGCAAATGCGCCCGATACAGGCGCAATTTCGAGCACTGTAAAGTTAATCTGCGTTCGCCTGGCGCGGCCGGTCAGTGAATTATTGCTACAAGACATAAGCGAATTCAACCGTACCGTAGAACATCGCGAAGAACGACGTCGGTATTTAGGTGAAAGCTTCCCAAATCAAGCAGCAAACCACAGCAAAATCAAGATAGAACATTCAAAACATACCAGAACGGTAGCGAGGAAATCTGTAACTTCTTGCTTGATTCCAAAGAGACCCAACAACTTACTTGGTCCGGAGAAGAACCTTCGTCCAATTTTTTCACTGCGTACTTTTACCAGGCATTGAAATATTGAGCCGTACGATTCCAAAATCGGGAAAATATCCTAAACTAAATCAAGACAAATAGATTATTCACATGTGACATTTCGGAACCCCAGCTCCCCAGGATGATGCCTGATTTCCACGCGCTGGGAATGCTGGATACTATTGTGACGTTTCAAGATGGCGCCGATTTGGTACCGACACTTTTCTCGATTCGTTCCGCCTAGCCGACAAGATTAGGAAGCGTCTCCTTCGTCGACGAAATGACTTTTAACCATTTAGCATGCTCGACAACTGATTTAATATCCTTCTGATCGAGACCTCATTTAAAGTGTCCTACCTCTGGATAGTCGAGCAGGCGAGCAAATCATGGCGATTGACCAAGCGAACGGAAAGTCTAGCCGAGCTTGTTTTCGTGATTAGCTCACCCGCTTGACTGACTGAATCAGCTAGCAGTCTGTAGACGACGCAAAATGATCCCCGAACGCAAAATGATCCCGACGCAAAATGTTTCCCGAACGCAAAACGATCCCGACGCAAAATGATTCCCGAACGCAAAATGATCCCGACGCAAAATGATTCCCGAACGCAAATTGATCCCCAAACACGACGTGAAATGATTCCGACACCAAATGATCCCCAAATAGAACTAAACACGACGCAAAATGATCCCCAAGGAATTATCTGAATAGAATGGGATGACGTTTCTGTCCCGAGGATGCCAGTAAATTAAATAAATGTTGACTCGAATTGTTTGAAGTGTTCATGTATTTATTAATTTTGAACAATTTATTTAATAATTTTAACTCACATGATAAGCTTAAACCAGCTTAAACTTAAACCAGTTCAGCTTAAACCAGTTCAGGATTTCGGATCCCCGCTGCTTAGGTAAAATTTTTTTACCTAAATCTCAGTAGGAGTTGTAACAAGAACCACGCAGACCAAAACATTAAGACAGAGAAAAGTGTTAAAAGTCGGCTTAATCCGGACACGCTTATAATTATGCGGCTAACTTTCGATCGTCATCAGTGTTGTGAATGATGACAATTTTTCCCCAATCTTTCATTTAATATATTTTCGTACAAGTTTTAATTTGGCTTCTTTCAAGCGTCTTTTTTAACACGCAAAAATTTATTTACTCCGTTTTTTGAACTGAAAGCTTTACAGTTTTACCAGTTTCTTGTTCATGACACATCAAACATCGCGGATAATTCCCTGCGAAATTTTAACAACCACATTTGCACAATTGTCGTGAATTCCAAACCCCCCGATACAATAAAAAAAACATTCATTAAGCATTTACTAGGCGAGTAACAAGTCAAAAATGAGCTTCAGATCAAAAACGCAAAGAAACATGCAATATCATATTAGCAAACGTTTTGTTCTCAACACGCTCCGTACACAGGAATGAAATTAAATGCGATCTGCAAAAAAAAAATTAGAAACACAGACAAGTCACTTGCTTTCAAGTAATCCCGCATAATTCTCAGTTACTGGATACAGTAGTTAAATTTATTATTTTTAATGCAGGCAAAAACATTTTGCTTTAACTACAGCATCTTTTTTTAGAAAATATACGATTTACAATAGGAAATCCACTTCAAAACTTTGCGTTCTTTTAACGGTATTAAAATCCCTAAGAGACGGAAGAACCAAAAACCTATAGTTGCAAATACAGCATACCTCTTTACGATCGAATGGTTTCATTACTTGGTCGCATCCTGCTTGAAATCACTATAAATACCTTTACTTACCGGCTATTTTTCGATAAATCTCACCTCATGTAACCTGATAGATAAGTCGACGTAGATTCTAACTTAGCTCGCAGGAGCTTAAAATGGAGTCAAGGCGAAAATCGTTCTCACGTGGAAGGTAATAGTAGCCCGATGTTGATACTTCGTAATATATTAACCACGTTCAGGATTATATAACTCAGTAGGTCTTCAAATAGTTAGTGCCTTTGTCTAAGGTAATTATCATGTCATGTTAATAGAAATCCTGCTGGAAAATCAGGGTTCTATCTAGGATTTATCGTTTGGGGGAGAACTGAGTCCCGAGTGAGCGAAGGCCATGAGATAACAACGTAACTGTAAACCGTGTAAATAATAACTGACGTGTATATAATAAGTTAACTGACGCGGTAGATGCGACTGTTAACAACAAAGTGTCTAATCGCGTGTGAAAACAAATACTAGAAAATTAAACAAATCATGACAATTGATCTTTGGAAAATCTCCCTGATCAACTTGAGGATCTAAATGTATTTCCCTTCTCCAAAAAGTTGAATCAGTTTGAAATTGAATTGAATTACAAAGCCAATTTGCGCTTCTTTGCACGTTTGTAATGATCTACCACTGACTCCAGGACATCATATGACAACTGGCGAGAAGTGTTCCTTGTCATATAGTGTCCTTTAAAAGTCAGGGAATAATCACATCATGTGCACTGACCTCTGGATGATTTTTCCGATATAGTTACTTATATACTGTAATGATAACAAAATATAATTTTTTTGGGGGGGGGGGGGGGGGGGGGGGGTGGGGTGAAGCTGGGCGTTTTTTTTTTTTCGGGGGGGGAGAGCTTCTACCCCTCAAATACCCTAGATAGAACCCTGGAAATCCTGAACCGTGTTAAGTTACTCGTGCATTTTTTACGAATTTTCAAAAACTTTCATAGTTCTAATTAGAGGTGAATTAAAATCGTGGAAATGGCATAATGCCTGACCAGTGGCAAGTAACATGTGTAAAAGTCAGGATCACTTCCTGTAGTAGCATTAACACACGTAGTATTCACATTACCGTTTGTTTCCGTAAATTCTAAAATCAATTAATATTTGTGGGTATAATAATCGGATAATTTTGAACTGTGACAAAGACCGAATAAAACTTCTCCGCCTCCTAAAGTAGACAACATAAAAAACCGTGAAATTAATTAATTATAAACGAGAAATACAATATCTAGGCGATTAAAAAGCCTAAACCTGTTAACGTGTTAGATAACCTGAACTATATAAAAAAAATTGGAAAGAACAAAACTGCATGTAATATAAATCTAGATGTTTGTTTGCATGTTGTATTAGATAAATGCGCCAGTTGCACCGTGTCACTATATATATATACCCAATTCAATAAAGGTTACTTTGGGCATTGGGCAATTGCGCATTGGGAAGCTATTGTTTGGCGGTCACTAAAGCAAAGCATTGTATTGTGTTCCGTATGCCCAAATGCCCATTGCCCAATTGCCAATGACCAATTGCAAAAGCAACCTTTATTGAATTAGGTATACCATGTAAAGTCGTGATTCCTTCAAATAAACCTGACAGAGACAAGTATTGGCCAGTCGAAATATTGCAACTACCCTTTTACACGTTTGTTTCGTTCCTCGCAGTAGTCTTCGGACAATTGTTTTTGCTATCAGTCAGTTTATCACATCTCAGCACAGCGATTCTCCTTAGGGGGACTCCCACATACAATTGACGGGGGTAGGGGTGGGGGGAATCGTATAAATTTTGAAAGAAACACCTAAAAGTTACCGGTAACCCGTTTTGTGTGCAGCTTACATCGATCGATTTTTACTCCAGAGGAACCGATCTTTCTGGAAAAAAAAACTGTTCCTGCATGATCAGCATACTTACAACAGTTTCAAGTAGTTTTCAGTACTTAGACTTTGGACCAATACTACCACTCTTTATCAGCTAATGCCACAATAATGGTATCAAACAAATGCCCAGACATTCGTTATCGCCATGACGTGTAAACACAAAGTACCTATCCAGTCATCCTGAGGCTCGGACGAGAAGAAGTCACCAATTTAAGTATAAGATCCCACATGCTAATAAGGATGTTTTTAAGTTTTCATACTTTCCAAGAACTATCGTTGAATGGAATTATCTCCTTGAGGAGATTGTTAACTCAAGCTCTTTAGATATTTTTAAATCAAAATTGTCAAATTATTTTAGAAACTCGTTTTGAACTAGGAAATATGTTTTATTGTTTTATTTTATTTTATCGGTCGGTGTGATATCGTAAGACTTTACCAACTTAATTAATGTAAATGTAAATGTAAATGTAAATGATTACCATATTAACAGTATAACCTGTTAAAGACACCCATTTGTTATTATCATGTATTTAGCATGTATAATTGGACGCCTAACCAGGGTTAAAAATAACTATAATACAAAAACGTTCTCTGGTTAAAATAGTACAAAGGCTACAGGTTAGTAGCCGAAAACTCATTTTAACTTTATTTTAACATTAACCAGAAACATTTTTACAATATAGTCATGTTGTTACACATTGTAGTCACTATCTGTCTTCTCATTGGCTAAGAGCCTACAGTGAACTTGATTATTCCGTATATCACAAAAACCTCATTCAATGCAAAGGGGACAGACTTCAAATAATTGTTTATAATTAGCATGTTCAATAGGATACATCTTTTGCAAAGTTAAAAAAAATGGGAAGGTGTTCAGAGCCACCTTAATAGTTTTACCTACTTATTTATTTATTTATTATTGTATAATTGTTCACATTAATTTATAGTTATTTATTTTTTATTGTTTATTTTGATGACGCCGCGAAAATATAGAGGTTTTTACGGTAGCTAAAACGTTTATTGCGCTCGTTTCACGCGTTAAATTTTTATAAAATTGGAAAATTTGTAGGATTTTCCTGGTCCGTGATCACAAAAAAAGACGTACAGTTTTTGTACATATATAAAAACTCAACAAACATAAAAAAACGAAAAGTGAGAAAATTGCCGAAAATTACGACCGATTTTTTTTATGGCTTTGTCAGATGAGACTTACTGAAGGCTTATTCTATTTCACAAAAAATGGTGAATATTTACCGTGTAAAAAACGAGAAAAGCCTTGAACAACAAGCCCAACAACTCAATCAGTGGTTGCCATTGTAACAAGACAAGAATGCCAAATTAGATTTCTCCGTAAAGGCCGGAGAAAGCCTAAGCTACGTGTGTGTGTGTGTATTATGCCTAGCATGGCGACACAAACCTCTCCAAAGACAGGAATAAGCTTATGTATATTTTATTTGCAAGACTGGCCAATAACTATATGGAGTCACCTTAAATCCCCCCTCTCCCGGGGCCGATTCCACCTAAAGTCCACAATACACAACTTCTAATCTTTTCTAATCGTGATATGAATCCGGATTTGGATTTTCCTTAAGAAACGCAACCTCGGTATCCCTGGGTCTTCTTGGCGTTCAAAGCTCTTAGAGAACCTACTCTACATTCATAAGCACTACCGAGCTGCTTTCTCCAATTCGGTTTAAACTTTACTATAAAATTATATCAATTGCTACATTGTATGCCCTTCCTGTGAACGGACCTCCTTGTTATGTTTTTTTTTTTTTTTGCGTTATATAATTGTTAATAAGCTGGTGTCCCAGGCAGTGTAGCAAGGTGAATCAACCCCCGGGGGGGGGGGGGGGGGGGGGGGGGGGGCGGTACTCCCCATAATGGGCTATACGGGGATGCTCCGCCCGAAAGGGGTACCTTTTTGAGGCTGGAGGTATATGAAAGGGTCGGGATTTCACGAGTTCAAGTATATGAAAGGGTAGGGATTTCACGAAGAATAGGAAAGGGTAGCGAAAACACGAGTTGAAGTATAGAAAACGTAGGGAAAACTTGATTTAAGTATTGTAAAATGCGCCTTTCAAAATATATCGAACAGACGCACGTAAAGGCTATATGAAAGGGGTACCTTTTCTGTCAAAAACGGTATATGAAAGGGTAAGGGTTTGGACCTCGGGGCGGAGCATCCCCGTACAAAATTTCGTTGTTGAGTACCCCCGCCCCCCTCCCCCGCCGGGAATCAACCCCCGATACCAAGGCCTTTACGGTACTCAATATGGCAACGACGAAAAATCACGTCAACAAATAACAGATCACACGAAGTTTAAATGTCCTAATAGCGAGACTATCGTCATTTAAGTTAATTTTAATTTGTTTAAGGCCTCAAATCAATGAATGTTTGAAGCTATAGTTTACTATAAAATGATTTTATTTTGCACGCAGGGCACGACAACAGAAATACATCGCAGAATCTCAGAAATAACTCCAAGACCGTAGCAATTCCTCCAGGCGGTAAGTTCAAAACAAAAGTATAAAAATCTTCTTTCTGTTACCTTAGAAAAAACCTTCAAATCGATATGCTTTACCCGTTTATTTAATTCGATATACTTCGACATGTTTACCGAAGTGTATGGTTAGTGTTGTAGTTATTATTTCGTCTTTAAAAAGATACCGTTATGGAAATTTTAAAGCGATTAAGCGCCCTTTCTTGAATGAGCGTCTCCTTAGTGTCATGAAATCTGGTATAGAGTTGTTTTCAATTGAGTATCGAAAGTAATTTCGTGATTGCTCTGTTTTTGCATTGCTACGATTGGCTAACAAAATTCACGCCACTTTCTCAACCAATCAAAAGTAAAACCAAAACCAATCGTGACTTGCCTTCACGCGTTTTCCCGCGCTTGACGCCTGCTACGTGTATTTGCTTTAAGTTCTGATTGGTGCATGGGATTGTCTGCTTCTGGGTGGGGGGGAGGTACAGAGTGATTTTTTTTAAAGATCGTTTGTATTGAGGGCAGTTCATAAAGCGTCGCGATCTCCTCCGTATTACACATACTTGTTCTGTCACTGTTTATATCATCTCCCTGACGTGTTCTGTACTTGAAGTTAGCCTTATTTTGGAAACAAACATTGCATGGCACTCTTGTCCAGTGGGTCAGTTGAAGAATATTATTTTAAAACATTTATTGTATCTGCTGTATGGAACAGATACGTCAAGTGGTAAAGAAAGAGAGGCACCTGGAAACACTAGTGCGATCCGGTATCCCAGTGTCGTGATTGGAGTGGCAGTAGCCGTGATTATCGTCGCAATCACAGTGTCGTCTTGGTTTTGCTGGAAGCTGAAGAAATTTCGGGCCTCTTCGAACAGTCGGCCTCCTGAGAACGATTTTCTTCAAGCGAGATACAGAGTGCAGAATGAATACGTATAGTTCCGTTATAGATTCCAACCACTTCGATGCAAACAATTGGTCGCTTCTATGTCAATCAACTCTTTCTTAAGCGACCACCCTTGGTGCAGGAAAAAGTGGTCGCTTAACCCTATTCGGCCTGGGCTTTTTTTGAGTTCCTGAGCCTTGGGGGGGGGGGGGGGGGCACATTGTGCCTCCCCCCCCCCCCCCCCCCCCCCCCCCCCCCCCCCCCCCCCCCCCCCCCCCCCCCCCCCCCCCCCCCCCCCCCCCCCCCCCCCCCCCCCCCCCCCCCCCCCCCCCCCCTTCGTAACTTCAAGAACATTAAGGCTATGACAATGAAACCTAGAAGGTACATAGTACGTCCAAACTGTCTCCTTTGCGGTCCGCACAATGTAACGATGACGTCATATGACGTAGTTATTAGGTAATTAGTTATACGGCCGCCATCTTGGATCCTCCATCTTGGATTTCTGAATTTTTTAAAACCTCTTAAAAACCGTCCAAATTGGCGCAAATTTAATCAAAACCAATAAAGAAACGCTAAATGACGTAAAAATACAAAAGTTATACCAATAAACATTGTTTTTCTTCATTCAAAGGTATAAATATGCAAATTTCCAAAAACATGGCTGTCAAAATCTTGTTGCCATGGAAACGTCAAGTCACGTGATCAAAAAATTGTCATATGAAATTGTTGCCAGATAAATTTTAGGAAAAGTCACAAAGTTTGATGGCGTTTGAATACATATTAAAGAAGTTATGAATGTTGAAAGTTAGCGCCCCTCAGGCCGAATAGGGTTAAGAGAAAAATCAATTTGAAATAGTATTTGACTGAGAAACAAAACGGTTATTTACTAACTGGTCGCTTACGGGAAGTAGTCTCTTAAGAGGTCGAGTGGTCGTTAAGAAAGAGTTGACTGTAGTATCGCTAAACCCTAATTAAACACTCAATGACGATCAAGTTTGTCACCAAAACACGATTACTAGGTATGACAGTAGAGAATAAACTCGCCTGGACACATCATGCGCTAGAAACGAAGTAGAACTTTGCAAAAAAAAAATGGATTTATTGAAACGATCTAAGTTCCTACCTAAGAAAATCTTAAGAGACATTTATTTTAAAGTAATACTGCCTGCTGTAACTGAATACGGTTTAGTTGTGTGGGGTTCGTGTTGTAGTTCAGATATACTTAATTCTATAGAGAGATTGAATTGTCGGGCAGCCCGAATAATTTACAACTTACCCAAGGACATCATAGCCTCAGATGATGTGCTCAGATTTGACCAGTGGTCAACTTTTTCATTGTGCTAAACTAAGTTAGGCATCCTTAAGATTTTTGATAAGGCTTATACCGAGCGCCTGTATGAAGCTGTATCTAAGACTATTTGTAAAAGGCGCTGTATAGTGACTATTCCACAAGACGACAAGATCACCTGCTAGTACCTCGACCTGTGACTAGATCAGTAGGAAACATTCAATTGAGTACCGAGGCTCTGTTTTATAGAACGTTGTATACTACAACGAAAAAGAAGTTGGTCTTTCTAATTGGAATGACCTGAAAGAACGGCTAAGCGATGAAGATTGTTTTAGGGAATTTAAGTTTGATATTGTTTCGCAATTCTGCCGGCTCAACCACGCGCTACAGACAAAACGAATTCATTTACTTTTAGTAAAAATTTCATAATTTTATTGTAAATAGAAATTGATTAGATAAAGTTGATCGTCCTGTAAATTTTATCTTTTATTTTTTAGCACTAACTTTTAATTTTTCACCTCTATTTTAAACACACGACTCCAAAAGCTTTGTAGCTTTAAATTTATCTCGTCTAAATAAATTTATTGTGCATGTCGTGTCATGACAGCAGTAGAGTGATTTTCTTTAAACCGTGAAATAGTTACTAAGTTAGTAGGCACTAGTAGACACTATTAGACACTAATTCCATTGTTTTCTTTTGTTTAGTTTTAGCTAATTTTGGCTAAATTTGATTAATTGCTAGATACTGTTTCACGGTCTAAGGAAAATCATTTTAATAGTAGTAGTAGTAGCAGTAGCAGTAGTAGTAGCAGTAGTAGTAGCAGTAGCAGTAGTAGTAGCAGTAGCAGTAGCAGTAGCAGTAGTAGTAGTAGTAGTAGTAGTAGTAGTAGTAGTAGTAGTAGTAGTAGTAGCAGTAGCAGTAGTAGTAGTAGTGGTAGTAGCAGTAGTAGTAGTAGTAGTAGTAGTAGTAGTAGTAGTAGTAGTAGTAGTAGTAGTAGTAGTAGCAGTAGCAGTAGTAGTAGTAGTAGTAGTAGTAGTAGTAGTAGTTTTAAAAGTAATAGGTATTAGTCCAGTAAAAATCTACTAGTGTTCTATCACGAATGCTGTTCTCTTATTGTCTACGCTACTCACTATCTATTCTGTTGTAGAAAGTGAGAAGAGCGAGTAGTTTTCAACGTCTAATAGATTTATACTAAAACAATTAGATTATGAGCTCGAGTTTTCTATCATAGATAGTAATTGGACTGAGTGAATTACAATTCAGACAGTAAAAATAATCGAGCGAGTAATTTCAAATCGGCCGAGCAAAGACCATTTAAAATTACGAGTACGCCCCCTGAATCGCACGACACCAAGCCAAATTACAAATTAATCGCATCAATAACAAAATTCGAGATTAAAAAATCTATGTGAACTTTCTAATAAAAAAGGTCAGGGATATTTTCCATTATGATCAGTTTGAAACCAACAGAGAAACAGCAAAAGAGAACCCATTTAAGTGCACCTGATTGACGCGCGCTCAACGTAATAGACCAATTTCGATATATTAAAATTCATACTTGGCTCCGAGGCTTGGGGGAATAAAACAAAAGAAATCACATTGAGGTTCAGCGTTGAATTATTCATTTCTTTTGTTTTATTCCCCCAAGCCTCGGAGTCAAGTATGAATTTTAATAGATCGAAATTGGTATATCTGTAATTGGACACCCACGTGACCGCGCGCCAATTACGTAAGAAATAGACACGTGGACGACTAATCACAATTGAGAATTTTGTTATTGATACGATTACAATAAAAACGTTAACAATGTTCCTATCGAGAGGAAGCACCTATTATGCGTTTATTTTTTAAGTGAGTTTTATACCTAATGCACCAACCGGCCTGAAATTTACATGCTCCAAGAACAAAAAGAAATACCTTTAATATTTCTCGTTTTTTATAGATAGACTTTATAACATGTTGCTATGCTTGGTATTCGCAGCTTTAGCCTATTTATACCACTATTTGATTTGCGCAATCCACTTGACTCCAATCAGCCACAAAAAAACTTACTTGGGATAATTTTTTGCATGTTGTGTACTGCTAATGGCATTGAACTGAGTTGTTGTTTTCAACCTTTACAGAGGTTAAGGTGGTTCTCGGTTTGGAGAATGTTCAGTTCTAGTTTTTTCTCCGAGTTAGGAGCCGTGAGTTTTTTTCACTTGTTTTGCGCATCCCGCTTTATCACCGCTACAACGTTGTGAATAAACGTAAATGTTTAGTGCGTTTTTGAACATACCTCCCTTATGTGGGCTATGAATTATCGCTGTACCTTTTCGGGTATTGAGCCGAAACGGCCATTTGTCAGTTAACTCAGGGTTTAGTTATTGTTGTCTCATTCATCTAGCGGTATCAAAAGGTACATAATGTAGTTTAACGCTAATACTGAACGTTTCTCTCCCCGGGGGTGGGACTCTCATATGTTACACTGCACGATTCGGAAGTCTTCGCGCCGCCATTTTAAACGAGAGAAGGCCCTGGGGAGGAGGTTGCTTTGTATGAGACGAGGTGCAGTTGGTCAGCGTTTATAATGGAATACGCAAGCGTATAACATCTTAAATTTGGCGCGACAAGATGGCGGCAAATGGCCATTGAAGCAGGTTTGAGATGAAAAGAAAGCTGCCCTCTTCAGAGAAGGGGAAGGGGTAAGAGACAAACGATGTCTTTGCATCATACTTGAGTTTTATTCTTGTGATAAGAAAGTGGTTTTTATCTTACTGACCGTAGTCGAATGAAGATAAGCACACGTATGGAGTGACTTTGATCAAGCATTATCGAGCCCTGTAAAATTATGCTTACTGTTTTCTTTCTGAAGAAATCGACTAGGTTCTTTACTCAAAATGTCACAACTAGGAGCAACTACAGAATGCTTGGCCACTTTTCTAGGACTATCACTGAAGTGGCTCTGCGGCTCGTCATCTACATCATCTACATGATTTTGTACTTGCAAAATCCTAATGGGCATACAGCAAATTTACAGTGAAGGAAAACAATCTAAAATCATATCTAGAAACAGAAAACGGCTAAACTGCAGAATACCCTGCCACTTATTTGCATCTTATTGAATAACAATAGTGCCTATTGTTTCATGCTCGTTTTTCCTGGGTTAGAGTTTGGGCTAGGTCTAGGAGTTTGTTAGCAGTGGCGGTATTCTGCAAGTAATCCCAGAAAGCATTAAACACTTAATGACTGGTCCCAAGGGAAATGAATTTTGTTTCTGGGAAACAAAATTCACTGTTTCCCGAGGGATCAGTCATTAAAGTGCCTATAACAATTTTTTTTAAATTTTCTTATCTAAATCTGCACGTCACGTAATGAACACCTGCAAAAAATTTTTTGATTTCAGCAAAATGTGAATTTTTTATGATTTTTTAAAGTCTTCAAAATCCTATTTTTTGCGGTCGACCCGCCCCGCTGATAAGAATGGCAATGGGCTCATAATAAGCCCACTGTGACATAGGTTCAGGAATCTTGTGCATAGAAATATTCTTCTTGGGGTCAGATATGTTGTTACAGCATGCTGCGACACATCTTTCAGGCATTTTTGGCGAGAATAAAAAAATGACCGCTTATTTACAAGTGAAATGGGAATAAGTCCTTAATCTACATGTACGTCACAGCTCCCGTCTGACCGAGAGGAGACTAATGCGAATGGTGGTCCAAAATGGCGGCAAATTTGAAAAATCATAAAAAATTCACGTTTTGCTGAAATCAAAATTTTTTTCGCAGACGTTCATTACGTGACGCGTAGATTTAGATAAGAAAATTTAAAAAAATCGTTATGGGCACTTTAAGTGATTTGTTATATATGTGTAGCTGTCTTCATCGTGGAAAAAAAGAGGTATGACCTCCTTTTGTCACCATCTGATCACATGCGCTAGTGGGCAACAGTGCACTTTTGCCCTTTGATGTCATTATAGGCCACTTCGAAAAATACTATAATAATCTTTTATGTGCAGGCTCAACCTCACCGGGGTTTAATTATTCAAGTCTCCTTTGTTAGAATGACACAGTGGAATTCAGAGTACATGTAGGAATGCTAAGACGTAGCATTGTGTGTTTGTATACAAATGTGCACCGTATGCAAATTGCCAAGAAGTTGAAGCATAGCACGTGCAGTTCATGCTGAAAACAAAAGAAATTGGAAAAATCAGGCTTACATCAAGCACCACCCAAACCTGCACTTTAAAGAGTATTATGGTATTTTTCAAAGTGGCCTATTAGTGCCTACTTTTGCAAATGTTGCCCGCTTAGGACAATTGGCGGGAAGCAGTTCGTTTGTTAGATGTCATGTGACCATGAATCAACCAATCAACACGTGCGTTGTATTGAGAAAAACTCCAGCTATATAACATAAGAGTTATAGAACGAGGAAGGTATATACAGTACCGCTCAGAGATAAGCGAACCAAAATTCACGCTAAGAATGCGTTATGAACGCATTGGTTTTAACGCGCTCGCGCGTTCAGCTGCGTAAAGCTGCATTAAAGAAATGCGAAATAGTGCGTTAAAGTTAACGCATTAGTATGTATGAGTTTGGTTATTGTTCACTGCCATTGATATTTTGTGAAAAGAAGTTAATTGACATTTCAAAAGACATTACGTACCGTATTCTAATGGTTTTCATTCATTCAATCGATAAACCGAGCAGCACTGTTTATTGAAAGACAAATTACTAGTATATCGACGTGCCATGGCACTCGCATAAACAAAACATAACAGTTTAACTAGAACGGATATGGAAATTATATTCATTAGGTTATCGGCGATGACTGGATCTGCGACATGTTTCGAACTTTTGTGATCTCTCCGCCGGGTTGATCCTTGCCGACTATCATAGAGGCCGCTTATCTTTCTGAACTTTCGCATGCAAAGAAATAGCTCAACAGTAATCGGCACGCCATAAAATCTTTTATCACAGATTTCGCCCTTAAAGTAGGAGTATTTTGCTGTTTCAATCACGTATGTGCGCCTGATAGAACCGGAGATAATATTTTTATTATTATTATTGCCGTGACAATTTTAACGATGCTCGGCCGTCACACGCTGTATCGATCGAAGGGGACTTTTGTTGTCGATAGGCAGTGTTTGCTGAACTCTGTTAACAATTGCAAAGTAGTTTAAAACTTAGAACAACTGCAAAGTAGTTTAAAATGGTGCGAATCTGTTCGCTTTTTGTTGTTCATTGTTTTGACCTTTGCTAAATTGCTGTTTAGATGTTTGCTATAAAAATCGCCACGTGCAAATCAAAAGTAAAAATTTGCATACATGACAGCTAGAACTTGCAATGATTGACATATCAGTAATTCCCTCGTCGAACATTTCAAACACTCGAAAAAACACAAAATCGCAATCGATCTTTAAATTTCGCTTGTCATAGCGTATCGCTTGCGTAAATGAAAACTTCAATCACATTCGCAATCGATCTCTTTACGGGAAATTATAAGTTACCCTGCTCGTAAATTACAAAACTCGGCCATCAAATTCACATGATCTCAAAGAAATTTAGCGTAGCGTATCGCTTGCGTAAACGGCAAAAACGGTGTTTGAAGATGCAACCAAGTGAACCATCGATCGCGCTAAAGTTTTATGCAAGGTGATCACCAAACGCTTCGATAGACGTTGTTTGCTGAACTCTGTTATATTTTTTGGAGTCGCAAGGCGAATTGAGTCTCGAAATTGTTTATTTTGTCGCTCTGACTGAGCGCTTGTTTAGCCGTGTAATTGTCATGAATTTGTTCCCCTTGTTTTTGATTTCGATTCTCACATTATTGTCGATGTGGCAGTTTAAAAAAAAAAAAAAAAGACTTGTCCCGGTGGACTCGTCTTTTGTTTTTGATTACAAAAGAAATGTTGGTTATAAATAACAAAGGCTTAACGCGTTAAAAAAAACGCATTCACCCGATGCGTTCAAAATAACGCAAAGACAAATTCAAACGCGTTAGGGTAGCGTTAAGAACGCGAGTGCTATGTTCACTTATCTCTGAGCGGTACTGTATTTTAGTGGCTCTACAGCTCGGTGACTCATCGTTGAATTAAGAGTTTATAGAACGGGGAAGGTTTATTTCGCTAAACTACAGAATGCAGGGCCACTTTTGAAGAAGTATTAACCTCAAATGGCTCGGCGGCTCGGTAGTCACTGATAAGCCGCCAAGCCACTAAATTATATACGTTCCTCATTCTATAAACTCCAAGTCGACTGGTGAGCCGCTGAGCTGCTGAGCCACTAAAATATATCCCTTCCTCATTCTATAAACTCTTAAGTCGACTGACGAGCTCATTAAAGAATTGGATCTATGTACATGTATTTGGTGGTTGGTTTGGCTCAGTAGTGGATTATAGAACAAGAAAAAATGATACGCTTGGTCAAGTATTGGGTCCTATGTGTTTAGTGGCTTTTTTGCCTTGACAGTGGAAGAACAAACGAGCCAAACAAGTCAGCTCGTTTGGTTCTTGAAAAAGGGGCCCTGTATTCGAATTCTGTAGTTTAGCCCAGAAATGTTTCCCATAACACATGTATGAATCAGGCTTTAGAGTGATTCATAGCCTACCCCCGCAGGCAACGCTATAGTAACAGCTGCCGCTTCCCTACTCTCACCCCCTTATACATTCACATGGGCATACGCAGCACTTGGCAAACACAGACAAGAGATGCCCACAGAGGAGGCGAAGGGCTGCATTATTACTTACAAAATTGTTTTGTTTTTCCTTTTAGCAATCAGGCAATTACCAAATTTTTCAAGAGTTTGACTCCTCGAGGTAATTGAATTACATGTACATATTATATTGCCATTTTAATTTTCAGACAAATTTAACTCTTTCGCGGCCACATGCGACTATAGTCGCCTTACCCATAAGTGTCCAAAGGTGACTACATGTACAGTCACCATATACTATTTGAGAAATAAAATATTTGGCTATGAAGAAAATGAAATTTGAGGAAACTTGGCTGCAAAAGGGATAATGTGGTCAAGACTTTTTTTTTGGCTTTTGACTTACATTTTATTAAGTTACCATTATTGTTATTTTCAGGGCCAAAAAGAAGTTTCCCTCCAGTGGACAACACTGTAAGAATGAAGACAACAGAGGAAGAGGGATTTAGGACACCACTGTTTGAGAAATATCAAACCCCCAAAACAAGCTTAGTCTCTAAAGACAGTAATGCAATATGTTCAGATAATAACACAGAAAATGACAAAGGAAAAAGTTGTAATGCACTAGTGAAACCTTCGCTTAATGATTGTTCCTCTACCCCTGGACATAACAAAGTAGTCTACAGCAGTACTCCATGCATGAATGAGCAAAATATGTCACCCAACTCTACTCCAGTCGAAGTTGTAGCGATTTGTAAGCGGTCTTTGGATAACAATAATAGTCTAACAGTTGAAAGAGATCACTCAGCTTTCAGTGGCATGGACTGCGATGAAACCTTCCATTCAGCACTTGAAGAAAAAGACTCTTCATATGATACATGTTTCGAAAGTTTAACTGATGTATCATTTACGCCTGTACAAAATAAAAGTGTAAAAAAGACTGTAAAGAAGAGAGAATTTCCAGCTGATTTTCGTGGTTCTTTGAACTTGGAGTCAAAACCTGAAGATGTACAAGAAGAAAAAAATGAGAGTTGTGTTCATCTTAAAGAACACGATGACGGTTTTGGCCAGGTAGACACGCCATCAACAGCTTTATTGTCTAAGGATACAGAAGATCTCAGCAAGAACCAAAATAGTTTATGTAGTTGTGATGGTCTTTTGGAAGCTAAACAAGATTATGGGTGTGAAGGTTTTAAGGCAAAGGAATCTGATAAGAACACTGACCAGATCACCAAAATATTTAACGCAAATTATTCTTCTGATCATAAGGAAACAGAGCATAATAATAGTGATGATTGTAAAGAAGAATCAAAAAAGGAATGTTACCAGATTAACAAGCAATTTAATGACATACACTTGGACAGCAACTTACATGCGACTGATGGTGACTTCTCCGAAGGCACTGATTCTTCTGACGAGGATCTTTTAACGCCACCAAGATTTTTGTATGAAAATCTACAGTTAAAACCAAACATTAGAACTCCAGAAAAAGGCATTGCTCCAGCTTTTACAACACCATCCCCAGTTTCCAGGGATGTAGAAAGAGAAGATAAAACCAAGTACAAACTCTCTTTTGACAAGTTGATTAAGGAGAAAGCCAAACGAAGAGAGAAAGATGCCAAGCTTGCTGAAATGGAAGCAGAGTTACAGCGAGGGCTTGAGAAAGGAGGCATTGCTCAAATGCATGTACCCAGTACCTTTAGTGATATTGAATCAGAGGAGGAGCTCACTGATGGTAAAGACATAATATTAATATGTAGTTGCAGGTAAAATCTATTCTGTTGAATCAGTATTCAATATAGGATAAATGTGTACCCAGAATTCAATCTAGGTAAGCTAACCCTAACCCAAGCACAAAGCTAACCGTCACCCCTAGCACAGTGAAAGCTGTAGCCAGTGGTGTGATGGTCAGGTTTGTGTTAAAGTTACTTCTAGCTAGGGTTAGCTTTGTGTTAGAGTTAAACGAAGATTTGTACTGGGGTAAGGGTCAGCTCACTTACACATTTAACCTTGATTGAATACTGATCTACATGTAACCTGAGACCAGATTCTACCTGCAACATGTACTGTACACAGTGTAATAAGAGTGTGGTAAAATCTGATTGGTTCCTAGCAAACGTTAGCTTCAAATACTCTCCCAGGATGGGATGCTAGATTATTGCAAGGTTACTCCTGGGTTTTTGTCATGTTTTCTGTCATTTATATAAACACTTTCCTAAGAAAACAACATTTATATAACAACAAAGACCATGCCTGAACCACTGACTAAAATCACATTACACTGTATGCCAACCACAAAACCACTCTGTCTCCACTATACTAGAATGGGTTCAAAGCACAATAAATAAAATATTAATTTGTCACAATTCCATATGAGCTTGTTATGCTCCCAGCCCTTTAACTTTAAACAACTACTTCCTGAATTGTCCTCCAATCCTTCCTGTTCTAGTTTCAGAAATCTAAGCAGTTTTTTTTTTTTGCTTTATTTAGATGGACGAGACCTTAAAGATTGCACTTTGCCAAAGGACATCAAGAAGTTCCTTGTGGAAGTTCATGACTTTACTGAAGACCTACCCGGAGAGGACATATTTCCAATGTTCCATCCTTACGTCACAGTAAGGGTCACAGCCTTAAACAACAAATGGTGCTACATGAACTGTCATAAAACATTTGTCAGCTTTTATGCTTTATTTTATAAAATTAATTAACTATTTACATATCTCAAAATAATGCTAAACATGAACGCTGAATGACATACTGTACTTCTGGAGTAACGATTTTTTACATGTACAGTATATGTTGTGGTGCAATTTTGTCCTTGGTGCAAATTTTCTTTTCCTTTGTTTTGGTGTATGGTAACGTATGGTAATGTATGATAATGAGTTTTTAACAAAGGAAAAGAAAATTTGCACCAAGGATAAAATTGCACCACAACATATACATGTATGTTGTGGTTCATATTTTCTTTCAGTTTGGTTTGAAAATTGTGAAACCAGTTTGATTTTGTTTTCCTTTGTCTCAGTTTCATTTCCATAGTAAGAGACAAAGGAAAAACAAAAATCAAACTGGTTTTAAATTTTTTTAAACCAAAGAAAAATTTGAACCACATTACATACAATATATCTTGATGCAAGCTATTTTAATTTTATTATTATCCAGTCACAGGAATTTCCCCGTCTGTCAATGCTCCCTCATCCAAACGAAGACACTTTTGAAGCGAAACTGTTGTCTGGATCAGACAATGACCTGCAGGAGTTACTCTGTGGTGGGTGGATACTGCAGCGATACCTTGACACGCCTTGTCCTTCTGAGGTCGCTGATTGGCTGTTTCAAGTCATGTGCCGACACAGAGATCAGCATGTCATCAGTTCTTCTTTTCAAGTCCTCTGGACATTGGTTGAAGCAGCAACACAGGTAAGGTCATGTTTTGTTAAGGTAAGATAACCACGGGAAGCTCACTCTTCCGGGGCTTAACCCGGTCTCCTAGGAGTATTGCTACTTTCCCCTGGATGGGATGCTACAACCAGTTGCAAAAATAATGGTTGGAACACGCTCCCAAAAAAGTGCCTTTTCTTTAAAATATATTGTCCTTAAAATATTTCAAATATTTGAAAAATAAACAACCCCCCTTCCCCTTTCAAAGTTGTTTTGCTTACGGGTTGAATGAATTGCCAACATTCAGACAACATTGACAAGGGAGGGGTGGGGGAGCATTCAATGTTTTATTTGTAAAATTTGTACATGTACAGTACCGCTCGAAACTATTAGCGCATTTGCCGCGGTTTCGCCTAGGTCAAACCGCAGTTTGGGGCTGCGGTTTCACCTAGGTATTTCTCGTCCAACCGCACTAAAAACCCCGGTTTCACCTTGGTATTTTGCGGTCGAAGAAAACCGCGGAAAGAATAGGATGCGGTCGTGTTTGAATAGAGTATTGTTTCCTTTGTTTTGAAGTTCATTAACAACAATAGGTGAGACGTGACACTCCGGTGATTTGAACGTGAGACATTTCACATGTTAAAATCCGTCAGAAGTCGCTGTGGACGCTGCTGTAATTAGAGAAAGAAATGAAAACTCACTTCTGGAACAGAGCTTAAAATGCGAACTGTTTAAGAATTACATTATGTTTCAACTCGTAATGAATAGCGGCGCTTAGATTCTTAAAACCGCTTCATTCAATCGAGCGAAATACAACTATGGATCATTAAAGTTTACATTCTGCGTGTTGCTTAAACTTTTTACGCCGAAATAAAATGCCGGTAATTCTAAGAACAATTTACAGTACTAAAAGACACAGTCTGTTTTTTCTTATTTTTTCTTTAACAAGGTAAATTGAAATAAACAAAAACAACACCTAATCGCAGGTTAATTTTCCTCACGCGTGACAGGGATGAAAGCACGCGTTGAACACAAAAACAAAATATCACGCGTACAGTTTGTTTACAAACTAAACTTCGCCTGCCATCGATCAATTCGTAAACTTGCTAGCGAGATGTGTACATCAGAATATGTTCAGCTTAGATTGCTTTCTTTCTTTCGTTTGAACGTTAAAATATCAAAGGTTGTCCGTAATCTCTTTTTAAAATCTTGATGGAGTTAAGATTTAACAGAAATACCGTCGGTGGCAAAATACTTCAAGCGTTTCCGCCACGAGTTGCCTTGGGTCGACAAGCAACGCAGTGGCCGACCAGCGAAACTTATTCCTGTTTCAAACGATTAGTTCTTCTAGATAAAACAATAAAATAACTTTCGCACTAAAAGGTGCAACTTCTTCACGGTAGATTTTGATCACGTGCTAGGCAACGAGATCTGCTATAAACAGATCAAATTTCATTTGAACGCTAAAGAATTATTTTGAACGACTGGCGCACAGTGAACGGCTGAAACAGAACAAAAATTTCGAACGGCTGGCTGTGAACAGCTATGGAAAAATTTCGAATGGAGTAAGTTTTCTGCCAGAAAGCGAACAAAACCAAAATAGGTCACTAATATGTAGACAAGCGGCCACAAGTGCCAGTGCGTTAGTCAAGCAAATTTCATGTGCAAAATTCTTTCAGAACTTCATGTTTACTAATTGTGAAGATAAATGTTGAATGAAACTAAATATAATAATCGATGTCAGACAGCGGGGGAAGGTACGTGGCAGAAAACAAATTTAGCAAATTTTGTAGTAATGTCAGGAAAAAGTGCACCGAATTTGCATATGTCAAAAGGGTAATTTGAAACCTGAATACAGACTTCCGTGAATTCTCTGTTTTCATTGCAGTTTCGCTCGCCAAATTAGAAGTAAGCTTTTCCAAACTCTACTGGCGTTAAATATAATCCTTGCACCCGCACTTCACCGCCGTCTTCGCTTGTTCCACTTTACACTGAACGGTACGGGACGGTACAGTCGATCGATTATAAAATTAATGTATGAAGTCAATAAATCGACGCGTATAAAAACTTGAGTGTTTGGTGTAAACGTTCGCTATCTTTGCTACAAATGTATGAAGTCAGAAAAAGCGATAAAAATGAAGATTCTTGTTTTCATTCTTCGTTCCTGTGAACGGAGAAGATTCAACAGAACAACTTGATATCGCTTTTATCACGATGTCAGATGTTGTGAAATCGACATCCCTAGCCTTTTGTTTCATTGCCTCCTTGGAGAATATCACTAATATAGAGTTAAACAATACCATAACAATAGAAATTAGCCACTATTGTTTGTAACCGAGGTATTACCGCGTCTGTTTCCCAGCGGTGTTTCGGTCGCTTTCGTCCTTTCCGCGGTTGCGGTTTCGTCCCACCTAGGTAAATTCGCGGAAAACAAAATGGCGGCGGACGAGGTTTCACCACGTCCTTATGCACTAATAGTTTCGAGCGGTACTGTAGAATAACCATTTTCATGCAGTGTCTCAACTCTTTTTGCAAGTGGTTTTAGTAGTCCATCGCATGGTTACCCCCAGCATTTTGTTGCCAGTACCGCTTACATGTATACACCTGGGTATAAGTGCAGAGAGACATTAGCTGTGGTCACACTAGCCAAAATTTTACCCTTGGGCAAGAGGCTCTTGCCAACAGGGAAGCAACTTTCTGTGTGTGACCGATTTTCCCAGTGTGAAATTACCCTTGGGAAATTTCCATGGATACGTCAAAAAGAACAAAAGAATTGCCCATGACAGTTCCAGAGGTACGTCCTATAGGTTAACAAGAACCCAAAGTGGCTCGACCAATCACGAAAAAAGTGATATGTACCAAACATTAGAAAACACATGAATATCTTTTCTTTCAGAACCGAGAAGATATTCCACAAGACCCAAGAGGCTCATCATGGGTGCCTAGCATCAAAAAAGTCTTAAAAGAGTTACTTTCCCTTGGTGCCAGGGTACCCAGACTCTATCCTGGAGATCTTGTCAACCAGTTAAACATCAAGGAACTTTTGTCGAGTGAGATTTCCTTTAAAGAAATGGAAGATGTAACAGGCAGTGGTGAACTCCAGACTGAATGCTTTCCTACTGTGAACATAATGCATCTTGTGCAGTTTCTTACACACTGCCTTCAAAAGTGTCGTCTTCAGTATACAGTTGAGGACTTGAGAAACCTTGTGGTGCTTTTGTGTAGGTTAACATTGGATGTTAGGCTTCAAACAGTGGTGTTTGATATTGAGATGTGTATGGCAGCAGTGCTGAACTGTTTTGGGGAGATGCAGTGGCCTGATCAGGTGTGATAATGATAATGCAATACTTTTATTATAATGCATGATAATGCAGCAAGCCAACAGCTCAACCCTTTAACTCCCAAGAGTGCCAAAGAACAAAATTCAAGAAAAATCCCAAATTTCATTTTGAAAAATATTGAAATTAACTAGTGGTACTATGCAAAAGTACTGCCAATGAGGTTTAATTTGAATGGTCACGCCATAGGGTTTCATCAACAGACTCAAAAGTTAGAACAAATGGTACCATGCAAAAGTCCTGCTGAAGAGGTTTCATTTAAATGGTCACACCATAGGGTTTCATCAACAGACTCAAAAGTTAGAACAAAATTAATGGTACCATGCAAAAGTACTGCCAATGAGGTTTCATTTGAATGGTCACACCATAGGGTTTCGTCGACAGACTCAAAAGTTAAAACTGCACAGTCTACATGTACATGTCGCCATGATTGACTCTGGGAGTGAAAGGGTTAATGTCACTGCCCAATAATGCAATCATGAAGCTGAGGCAAGGTGTTGAACACAGCCATGCCATCAGAAGCTATTGCCAACTGCCAACTGGTGTGCCTGCAAAGTTGAATTAAACTCAACTTACTGCCAGCAGTTATTTAGGCAAGCTTGTGACAAAATTCTGTCATGAGAATCAATCAATCCCATGATTAGTTATTTTGCCCTCAATTCACCATGGCAGATAATTACTACAGGCCTTGAAGGACCAATAACTGAATGATAATAATAATTGAAGGGCCGAGAGCATGTCCAGCCTATATGACTTTTTAGGCCTTTTTCTATTTTTTCTCGCTCAGAATAGCTCAGAATAGCCTCATTTTATCGTACAACGAATAATATCACAAGCCCTTGTCGAATTTGCACTAACCCTAAGGAATTTGACCAATTTACCTGAAAAAAGCAGAGTTCTGGCCCTCCAGTGCTTTGACGGTACATTCAGAGCGTAATTTCGAAGCCATTTGAAAGCAGTTTGGCCGTGAGAATACGCGACTGCAATACTTCTGACCAGTGCCAACAACTAAACGAAAATACCGTTATTTACGCACGCCTGGCTCGCTTATCTATCGTGAGCTCACTGCGGCAACACATCGCCTCTGTAGCGTGTGTGTAAGCCAACGTGTATGAGGCCCGTCCGGTGATTGAAAGACATCATTAAGTCCGGAAATCCTTGAGTCTCTAGCACTTCTCAAAGAAACGAGTCGTGTTTCTTGTCCTTCCTTGTGTCTGAAGCGCCATTTAGCGCTCGAGGTGAAAAACGGACCTTGGTCGGGAAGACGAGCCGGCGGGAAAGTCTGGAATCACTTCGGATCAGAAAAGGGGCAGCGTTGAGAGTTGTGGGCCATTTCCCATCCCGTACCGTGGTCGAAATGCCCGATATCCGAAGTGCTTTGAGACTTATAGTATTTTGCAATAACTTTCGGGTGGGAACTCCATTTCGGTTTTGTTGTAGGATTTCCCGACATGCTTTGCGACAGTGGTAGATGGGTCCGCTGTGCGTGGTCGGGCACTTGAAATACAGCTTTGGGCAGCTCGAAGTGAGTTGTTGCTGGCCGGCGGGAAGACGTTTCGCATTTGGAGTCTTTAATGCAACATTAAATTCGATCTAAAAGGATTTTGAAATCGAGATACGCGTTTTGATGCGTATCAACCTTTTAATAATAAAACTTAGGCTGAAGTGAGCATGTGTTCGTCCGTGGTCTAGTGGTTTGGTCGGGGATTTGCGCTCGGACGGCTCCGGGTTCGAATCACGCTCAGCCTCATTTTTTTTTTTTTTTTTTTTTTTTTCTTTCTTTCTTCGAACTGGACATTATGAAAGTGATTTACTTTTTTTGCGTTCGTCAAAATTTCTAACGTTTAATTTTACAAAAATATCGAACCGTGTCAGTGCGAAAACAGAAGCTTACCGCAATATTGCGTTACAATAGGAGCCTTTGATTGATTGATTTTTTTTTTTGAATACGGTATTTCTCGAAAACGACGGAAAAAAACAACGGAAAAAAATTCGGAACAATGTTTTGCAACTAATTTCTAGTTCACATGCCAAAATTGGACAAATCTGAGCAAGAAAAAATAAAAAAGGCCTAAAAAGTCATATAGGCTGGACATGCTCTCGGCCCTTCAATTATTAAGAAATTCAATATTGATTTTTATATGAGATGACGTAACAAACATGTAATATTTTAATACTGGTAACAACAGAAAATTTTGATGACATCTGAATTTGTAAATGTTGAAACTTTCAGATTAAAGAATTGTGCGGCATTGTGTCACAACTCAGCACAAACCATCGCAATCTTTTACACCTTGTACAAATTCAGCCTCCATCAGTCCGGGGCATCCAACTCCAGCGTCTTCTGAGTGTGACTCTGCTGCACTGGCTTGTGTTGAAGTTTTGTAGACGACAAGAAGCTGGAAAAGGTGCAGACGATGACAGATGTGATGTAGCTGTGCCAGATAGTGTAGAGGTGAATATTGAAGGGTGGTGGTGGTGCAGAACACATCAGAAAGGGAGACGAGAAGTGGCAGTAATTGGGGAGAGAACTGTGCTGATTAAACACCATTTATTTTTTGTTAGACATGGGGAGGTAGACAGCCCAAGAATCCTTGTGTCAGTAGCAAAGTGTAAATGGTGCAGGGAAGTTGGGGATTTAGAACCACACAGTCCCCCACCCCTCCTCCTCCCCTGCCTTTATAGGAACTTCTAATAACAACTGTGCTGTGTTCCACATGTGTTGTGCATTCAACTTTGCAGTACCTAACATGTGTACTTTAATGAAAACTCAGAACTAGCCTCCCAATCTGTGTACATGAATATAGGATTGCAAAATGTTTTGCAATGTTAGTGATGCTTTCAAGACCTACATGTATCCATCTTTTTTGGCAGAAGACAATATTAATATTTTATACTTTTAACCAGTAAAAAAGGGGGGGGGGGGAGAGAGACCATGCTTGGGATAGGAATAGGGAATAGAAATAGGGAACAAACACTTTTGTAAGATCAGAAAACTTGAGTTCAGCTATTGGGTGTGGCAGTGGGGTGGGGGTGGTTAGGGGCAGGATTTTACTATTTGCCCTTTTTATTAGGATAGTCATGCCTACCAGATCGTTTTTTGTTTTGTTTCATTTTATAGGTTCATGAGATAATAAATACACTGTAGCAGCACTCATATTAATTTATCTGTGTAACGGCTGCTTTTCTTGTGTCCTGTATATGGGGGCCCATCATAGTATGCTGTAAAAAAAATGTTGGACAGTATACAGTAGTAATAATAATTTTATTTTACTGTGTGCATTTTGATGCAGGTTTCAAGCCTTCTTAAACTTGTAGAGATGATAAAACCTGGTGAGGATTCAAATTATTTTCTGTTGCATACCATAATTTCACTGGTGAGCCTTGCAGTAGGAAGTGAGGACCTGTCCTCGAAAGAAAGGGTAAGTAACATTGTGTGGTTTACTGCAGAATGTGAAATTTGTTTGGGTTTAATTTTGTGTGTTTGCAAATTTTTGCACTATCTTCAAACAAGCGAAAAGCCCAAAAGAAGTAGAAAGAAAAGTACATGTACTTCCCACAGCAGTTACATGTACATGTAGCTGTTGGTCACGTACTGCTGGTCACGTACTGCCGTTACGTGTACATGTAGCTGCTGGTCACGTGCTGCTGGTCACGTACAGCCGTTACATGTACATGTAGCTGTTGGTCACGTACTGCTGGTCACGTACTGCTGGTCAGAAAATGTGGATCTTCCTTGTGTACATGTCATTAGCTTGTTATCATATTTTAACTTAGGTGTCCCGATTAGTGTGCCACTTGTGGCGGTATGCTAGAAGCTTGACACGATAATAAAGTTATTGATTGATTGTTTGTGGGGGCAACCTGGCCAGTCCAAACAGGGAATGTGTTAGGGAATACAAGGGGTTGAAACGGATTCTTTAACCTTGGGTAATTTTTAGTTGTTGTCAAACTTTTATTTTACATTTACCGGTACATGTAATTATTTACTATTGTGGCAAAAACACTATGCGTACTTAGTTTGATTTTGACATGTCAGTTGTGTATCAACAAATCAGTTTGAAACTGCAAGAAAAGTTAAAAAAACTGTTAGTCACAAAACCATGCCTGTTTTTTTCTGAGCAAAAAGGTATATAATTTGTCTCCTTGTAATTACTTTTTCATTTTTTAAAAACCTTTTATCTGCCAAGGGGAAAATTTCAGAGTTTTTTTTTATTGACCAGTGTTCAGTTAAGAATCAACTTTGTATCTGCAGTTGACTAACACAGATCAGACAAATACGCACTCAGTATTTAGGGGAAAGTTCTTGCCTTTGTTTTATGTTTAAAAAATGGGGAAGGAGGGAAATGCAAAATTATATCATCAAAGATCACAACCACAAGGACAACTTGCAACCCAAAAGAAATTCTTACTTATAAAATTAATAAATTGTTAGTAACTCACTTTTGTTCCTTCTTGTGTAAAGGGATCTCTTGAAAAGTTAACAAATAAGCTGAGAACGTTAAACGGAGACATCAAAGATCCGAGGGCTGCATTCATGAACAGAACAAAGGTAAAAATAACAAATACAGCCAACCTTTTCTTACAGACACCCCTATATGGAAACCTCAGACAGTCCAAGTAGTTCCGAAGCAAGACTGATTTTTTTGGGCGGAGAAATCGGATTTGAGATCTGAGACATAATGACTATATGGATTCTTCATGACCAAAATAAAATTTAAATGCAAAAACAGATCATTTGACTCACTTGTTTTTTTTTTACCCTTATTCAACAAATAAAAATATACAATAAAATCTTACCTGAATTACCCATGATATGAAATCGTGAAAGAAACAAAACAGCGAACAAAACAAGTAAAGCTCCACAAAAGAGCGCTTGTCAGATCACAAATCTCAAAAATTCCATCTTAGATTTGATGTGATGAATCTCATGATCCGTTTTTGGATTTTAGTTAAAAAAAAATACAAAATTCTCTTTTGGAAATTCAAGAATCCAGATTCAGATTTTCCCAAATAAAAGCAGCCCAAATTTCAGTCTATAATACAGACACCTTCGACTTTCATATGGACACTTGGGTCCTGACCTTTGGTTTGTCTGTACTAAAACATGTGTTACATGAAATGGTTCTTGTCAACAAATCACTAAGCTAATCAAAGAGAGATGACAAACTGTCTTTTTTTTTCTCATGGGGAAAGTTGCTTAATTTTATTTTTCACTACAAATAGACCCCTTATCATGGAAACATGTTTTTTTATCCGTTCTTACAGTAGGTAAACAAACAGTGTCCTCCATGCCATTCCCCTTACCCCTGGGGGAACTCCCATATAGATTGACAGGGCTGATCAACAGACGTTTTGGAGCAGGGTCGTAGCTGTCCAAACGATACCTGTGATTGGCGAACAATACAATAACCCCAGCTGGACAAATCTGTTGTTTTCTTAGCGAATCACAGACATCGTTTGGACAAGTGCAGGACTACCCATTTTTTGAAAGGAACCCCTAAAAGGTACATTGTACTAGAAACCTCACCTGTGTTGCGGATGAGACTTGCATTACCGGGAATTTTTATCCCTATTAAAGAAGTTCAGTGGTCATTTTCAATTCAAACAATCTTAGTGATACCAAATCCAATAATTTTAACCCTTAAAAGGTACGATGGTCATACCTCTCACTTTTATACATGTGCATGTATGAGAGTTCCCCACCCTCGCCTCTAACCCCTTACCCTCAAAACAGACCAGTATCAAAAATACCAGGATTTGCACACAAGGTTTCAGAATATCAGTGGTTTCCATGGAGAATACAATGTACATGTAGGATGTGAACGGTCAGGTGTTTTGTTTTGTGAACTACTTTGATGTTGTTTTCTCAGGTGAAAGATCTTTTGGTGAGAACAATTCTTAGGCTGGCATACATGACGCAGTGTATCAAACCATCACGAGAGGTAATAATAATAATAAAAATATTATTTTTAACCCTTAACCTCCCAAAATTAAAAAATATTCCAAATTTCATTTTGCGAAATAAAGAAGCACAAGCAGTGCTGCAGAAAATGCTGATAAAGTCTGAGCTATCATGTGAATGGCCACACTGTGGGATTTCATCCAGACTCAAAAGTTAGAGCCACCTTAAACAAATTTACACCGGTTTTCCGTGGTGTGGACTCTTATTTACCACGATTTACGTCATCACATGGTCAAAATGTTGTGGACTCACGAGGCGCAGCCGAGTGAGTCAGCAACAAATTTTGACCATGTGATGACGTAAATCGTGGTAAATAAGAGTCCACACCACGGAAAACCGGTGTAAATTTGTTTTTTACAACAATATTTAGAAAAAAATACAAGAAAAAATCGAAGTCTTGTTACAAAACGTGACAGCAAAGAAAGAGCAAGCGTCTATAACTTTCTCGCAATCTGATTGGTTTTTTTCAAGCGCGCGTGATGTTAGCGTCAGTACCATTGTCTGGACTCTCATTTACCACCCACGTCGACCAATCAGATTGCGAGTTTAGCAGCAATTGTGGTAAAATGTACATTGCATAATAAACAGTACCACAGGAAAGTACTGCCCAATAGCTTTCATTTGAATGGTCATAACAAACAGTACCACAGGAAAGTACTGCTCAGTAGCTTTCATTTGAATGATCACACTTTAGGATTTTATCCACAGACTCAAAAGTAGAATCACCTTGTACAGCATAATAGTACCATAGGAACCAATGGGTACCAGTACCACCGGGCCCAGGTGTTTGAAAGGGTACTGGTGACATACAAGTAATGCTGGGTGTAACGCTGCGATGGACTAGCATCCTACCCGGGGGGGGGGGGGGAGAGTAGCAATACTCCTAGTTGCTTCATGCTTCATAAACCCGGGTAAGCTCCGGCAGTGTGGGTATCTTGTGGCTCGTATGCAACTTTTCCCTACATTCTGAATGATTGTTGTTTTTCATTTATTCATTCCCTGTTATCATCTACAGGGATGTAGCTAAGATATCCAACAGGTGGACTTTTGTTCATCACAGGCAGAAAATTTTGGTAAAAAAAAGAGAAGGAGTTAAGCAGACACAGTTTTCCAGGCGGAAAAAATCAAGAAAACTCAGTCTTCAGGCGGTTATTTTTTCCGCCTTCCGCCTATTATTTACATCCCTGCATCTAATCATTGCTTTTGTTTGACAGCATCACATAACCAGCTACTTTGAGTGTTCAGGCTCGGATTACCAAGTAGAACTGTTAAAGGAAACTGAGGATGAGAAATTATCTGGCAATGAAGAGGACGAAAGAGCTGAAGGAGAACAACAAATGGATTGCAATACAGAAAATTAATTCCAAAATTTGTTTATTCTAGCAAGAATTTATTTTGAATTCCAACCTCGTTCCCAGGGTCTCTCATCTTCCCACCCCCGCTCCAGGGGGTGGGAAGATGAGAGACCCTGGGAACGAGGTTGTTTGAATTCTTGCATTTTGTACTGCTGTTGAACCCTAGCCAAAAGTAGACACAAATCAGTGCAATCCCAAGTTGCGTACAGATTTTCGTTAATGGCATAACAGACTCGCAAGTTGTTAGCAACACCCACTCTCGATCCCAGAACCTTCAGGTTTCTTGATGGCGTGTAAAAGAGAAGAGCACTGGGGGCGAGTTGAGGATGGTTGTTTGCAACTTACAAAAAATCACTTCAATGCAGCCTTGTGCGCATGTCCAACCCAAAGTAAACAACAGTAAGAGCAACTTCCATCAACCCAGCAGTGAAAAGCTTTCCACGAATCAGTGGGATTTACTGTTAATTTAGTGTTAAGTATAAGGAAGTTGTGTTTGTTCAGTTAAAATTTCACATCCTGTATACACATACTACACGCAAATATTTTGTCATAAAAATCGATATAAAATGTGATATGATCAGTTTCTGAAATAAGGTTATGTAATAAGATGTTTATATATAAAAAAAAATCTTCATCAAAACAGTCACAAGTGCATGTTGCCAGTTGACTTATGACACCGTTTGGCCCTCCAAGGTGGGGGATGGCAGAAAATTGGAATATACTAATTTGCTTCTCATTGACTCAATGCCTCGTTCTAAAAAGAACTTAAAAGAATAGAACCAATTTTCCGCAATCAAAGAACCGCTCTATGGCGCATTAACTATTTCTTCTTTTCATTGGTCAAACGGCCTTTACCAAAGAAAAGTACATTGTAGAAATGGTATTATTGTCCCACGTTACATTATAAACGAAATTGTCTTGTTTATAGTCGAGAAAGTTTAATATCATTTTAATTTCAAGTATAATATTTTTTGTAACAATTTTTATAGTACCAATTTAGTGTTAAGTATAATTAAAGTACAGAGTAAGGTTTTGCTTGTGCAGTTAAAATTACATATCCTGTATATGTTGTGGTTTAAATTTTTCTTTGGTTTGAAAATTTTTAAACCAGTTTAAAGTTTGTTTTCCTTTGTCTTAGATTATGATAATGAATCAAGGACAAAGGAAAATAAAAATTAAACTGGTTTGAAAATTTTTAAACCAAGGAAAAATTTGAACCACAACATATACACATGCTACGCGCAAAATCGACATAAAATGTGATGTGATCAGTTTCTGAAATAAAGATATCTAATAAAGATGTTTGTCATGAACCACAAGGGCTTCACTGTACGTTTACTATGCAACAGAAAAATTATGACTATTGGAAATAGATTTGGTTTGCAAAACCCATACCAACAACAATTTAAAACATGGGGAATTCTCCACGAAGCTGTTAAACTTGGAGCTTATCATAAAGTCAACAAAAACAACGACAATGAAAAAGAAAACGCGTGTAGATATGAAAGAACCCTTGCCAACTCCCAAGAGTACCAAAATTCAAGAAAAATACCAAATTTCATTTTGTAAAATATTAAAAAATAAACGGTACCATGCAAAAGTACTGCTGAAGAGGTTTCATTTGAATGGTCACATCGTATGATTTCGTCTACAGACTGAAAAGTTAGAACTACACTACATGTACATAACTGACTCTGGAAGTGCAAAGGTTAATGATTAGTAATCTTGGTTTGCTCTGTCAAAAAGCCCGTTCTCTTTGCACTTGCTACAGTGGCACACTCAGTTTCACTCTTATTGTCGATACATGTACATCTTATAATTTAAACAACCGCATCATTGTATTAAATTCGCCTGTTTATTACGTTTAGCTTTTCAATCTTTTGGTTCTTCTGCACATAAAATTAATGTCAAAATTATATTTCTTAAATCGGTCATTAATTTTTAAACAAATAGAAACCGTAATTTCCTTTTTAAAAGCTACAGACTGAAACGATACTGTCGGTATAACGTAAATAAATGTGTTATTGGGAAAATAAATGAAATCACGATAAAAGTATATAATTCTATACAAAAAAGCCTAGCTACGTTTCAGTAAGCAGTGCTCCATCTTGTGGTGTACGGTAAGTCGTCTTTAAAACTGCAAAAGAACAGAAATACGTTTTAAAAGCCTGAGTAAAGCCGATTCACGGCGTGTATAAAATGTAATTTCCGACGACTGAGCAACGTAGGTACGAACTAGTCAGAAATTATTATTCTGACGGCACGGTATAGAGGCTTGCGTGTTGTCATGGGACGTTTCGGGACGATTAAAGTCTTTGGCAGGAGACATTTATCGTTAGTGATTTTCCTCAAACCATGAAACAGTTTCTAGTAGTTAGTGTATAATAGGCACAAAAGAGAACAATGGAAATAAGATCTACTAACTATTTCACGGTCTAAGGAAAATTACTCTATTGTACGTCGGTCAGTCCTCTTGTGAGCTATCTTTTATATTTGAGGAAGGGAACGTCAGCTTTGTTAATCTTTTTTACGGTGGAAAATTTACCTAAATAAACTAGAAGTAATCACAGATTAAAGTGTGTCTCCTTAGGTACCTCGTTGTGACATGGCATTCGCGTTTCAGGCATGTTTCTGGTTCTGTGACGTTTCAAGATGGCGCAGATTTGGTACCGACACTTTTCTCGATTCGTTCCGCCTAGCCGACAAGATTAGGAAGCGTCTCCTTCGTCGACGCAATTACACAGTTGATAAAACCAAATTTTCATGTTTCACTCTCCCACCACCGCGGCACCACAGTTTCTTTAGAAACTATAAACCCCTTCAGGGTATTTCATGACCTGTTTAGTCCATTTTCAAAATGATGGACTTTACCGCGAAAATGTATTGCGAACATTTTAATGTGCGATTTAAAAATCGTATCCTAGACTGCAGAACAGTCCGCATTTTTGCGCGAGTCCACCGAAAAAAGAGGCGACAGCTGAAGCGACGGAAAAGAACTGGAACGACTCTGAATGGGTCACGAGGCTGGCGCGCGAGGATCGGCGCCTCCCCCTCGCGAGTGTCGGCGCCTTGCGCAAAAAAAAACGACTGTCTTGCAGTCTAATGGTATCCCGAGGGTATTCAACTGTACAGCCGTTGAGCAAAGGGAATTGCGGTCACTTCGCTCCATAGTCAGTTGCCCCCCCTTTCAGATCGCCCCCACCCAAAAAAAAAAGTTAGATCGCTCTCTACCAATTAGAAACATTGAGTCACTTGTTTTAAATGAATTGTTCTAAGCTCAACGCAACACAGCTTCCTTTCACGTGGCAAGTATTTGATTCTTTTTTCTCGATACGCGTACGATAAACTATGAAATGTTTGCCAAAACATTGAGCGCTTACCATTTGAATGGAATTTTCGGTTATAATTTTCCGACAAATGGTACTGGACTTTTCTTACTGAAGGAAACACGGAACAGGAAAGACCTGTACCATTTGTATTTTACCGAATGCCGAGAGGCACTGGAAGTGAAAAACAAAATGACGGCGGGAAAAATTAACAGGCAAATTCTTTTATAAGCTTACCCTAAAACGTGATTGTACGCTACCGGTAGTCAAAAGTGTCCATCCACCTGTACTTTCGCAGTTTTGCTGTACGAAATCTGTCAATATAACCGATGAAAAGTGGCAATTTTCACACGGACAAACTCGGAGTGAATTTCCTTCTTCAAAGTGATCCGCCATCTTCGAGCTTCCTTATTTCGCGAAGAAGCCTGGTACTAGTGATGCGAACAAATGGTACAGAAAATTCCGGTCGTTCCGGTGAAAGCGAGAAAAAGGAAATACCTTGAAAGGTATTACCTTTTCCTCGGAAAATTTCCGTTGGGATGAACCGTTCCATTTGTTTTTCCACCGGAATAACCGGGTTTTTTTTTTCATACAAATGGTAAACGCTCATTGACTCACTTTGAAATGTTTTACAGCTCTTTCTACGATACGATAAAGAGGGTCACACCAGCAACAGTTTTGATTATCATGCAGGTACAATGAACTCGTTTGAAACACGGAGCGAAATAACTAATGTAGGGAGCGATCTAACTACTCATATGGAGCCAAGTAACTTATTTGGAGGGAGGGGAGCGATCTGATAGGGAGCGAAGTGACCGGTTATCAGCAAAGGGATGTACCTTGTTTGTCTTAAAGTAGTACGACCCTGACATAGTCCGTGATCTGTTAGGAGCAGGTGCTTGGATCACACCTCCAACTTTCTCTGGAATAACATTGCCTGACTTCCTACCGCTTGGACACCAACTCCTGTAACGTATGGTACAAAAAAGGTATTGAAAGAACTTTACGACAGTTCCTAAAGGATGAAATACAATTTTCAAGTTTCAAAATTATTCACTGTCACATCGGATTAAATGCCACACTAACTTAAAGACGAGTTTGGGTCGTTTGGAAGTACACTGGATGCATTAAGATCACATCATATTCATGGGCTCTATAATACGGACACCTCTAATACGGACAATTGTATTAGAACGGTTTTCAATTGAGTGTCGTAAAACCAAAACCAAAGTAATTACTTTGGCCAATGACAACAGAGACAGGCAATACAATGAACCAATCAGACCTCGGACCTCGAACCTCGAAACAAATACCTGTAGTCAGCGCCAAGCGCGGGAAAACGCGTGTGAGCAAGATTGGTTTTGGGTTTACTTCTGATTGGTTGAGAAAGTGGCGGGAGATTTTTTGAGCCAATCACAAAGCGTGGTTGACTGTACCTTTAATAGGGACACTTGGCTCCGTCCCTTTGACGTACGTATTAGAGCGGTTTTTACTTGCGTGTCGTAAAACCAAAACCAAAGTTATTACTCTGACCAATCACAACAGACACAGTCAATCCAATGAACCAATGAGACCATGAAGCAAATACATGTAGCCGGCACCAAGCGCGGGAAAACGCGTGCGAGAAAGTCACGATTGGTTTTGGTTTTACTTCTGATTGGTTGAGAAGGTAGCGGGGTATGTTTTTTAGCCAATCACAAAGCGTAGCTATATAGTTAACTGTACCTCTGTGTCAATGTCGGTGGAGGAGGTCCTTTGCGTGGTTTTCCTTTTTTCTCCACCCATTCCTGATAACGCTCTGCACTCTGAATGCTTCTCTCATACTTCTCATCTTCTTGCTTCATGGCACCCTCGTTTTCTGCCTTCCTCTTTTTCTTCGCCTCCTCTTTGATTTTCTCATCCTTGTTCTTTTTCCTGCAATAAAGAATGAAGTTTACATGTAATACAATTTAAGATATAGAACTACTCAAGTGAGTCAACCAACAGTGAAAGTCATGTCTTAGACAAGAGTCCACCACTTGTCTAAACCAAGAAGCAGTGTCTTTGTTGTAAATATGTTATAATAAAATGCCCCATGATTTGCGCGGGCTCATACTGGTGACGTATGATGCCGTATGATGACGTATGGTGACGCATGATGGTGACGTATGATGCGTGCTTTTAGGTGATTCGCAGTAAATAAAATAATGTTATTGAAATAGCTTGTTCGATCCGTATTGCGGAATATTCGTCGAGTTCTTTTTTTTTTTGGCAAGGAACGAGACCAAGACTGGTACCTGGTACCTTGCTCAATACTAATGAAACGTCATCTCTTTTGACATTTACCAAGCTATTTTATAAGTTTTCCTTTACTTTTCTACTAAAAAATTACGAGTTTTTTGTTTATACTTATATAACTTTAGGGGGCACAATATTAGTTTATCTAGACGTGCCCCTCTCCTCTCCTTCCTAATATAACGTGATTCAAAATTTAATTATTAACATCTGTAAAGGTTTGGAGTAAACAAATAAAAAAATGAAATGAAAATAAAGTTTTTCCATTCTCGGCAAACGCACGCGCCAAAGTTAAGCATATACTTGCATATTTTTTAGGCCACTTTGGAAAAAAGTTTAACCAAAATTGTTCACCAGACATAAGGAAAAATGTTTCTACTTAAAACAGTTTTCTTTTTGTCCAATGTTTCATGAAAGGAATTCGGTGAAATAAGTTCGTAAGCGGTCCATCTTAGCGGCCCGTATTACAAAATTCAAGGAACCAATCAGAATGCTCTGTTTTATCATGGACTACCGGTAGTTTGCCATGTAATAAAACTCTGTGATGAAAGGCTTCCGTAATCGATCATTCCCGTAAGCGACCTCGACCTTAACCCACTTCGAGGTGCTGGATAATTGATGGTACTGGCACTCTTTCAGGCGTTCGATACAGCTTCTTAAACTAATCCTTAAATACGGAGAAAACGAAGGAATAAAATCGCCCAAATCGATTTTCTTTTAACCCAAGGCATGTACCCCTGAAAGGAGCCTGTTTACAGACTAATAACGAAAAGTTAAAAAGTTGAATTAGCTTACCAGTTGTCGAAAACTTTTTCTGCACTTTTGCTTTTATCTTGCTTTTCGCCTTCTTCTTTCCTCTTCTTTTCTCGTTCTTCCTGTTTCTTTTTATGGTGCTGTTCCTTAAGTTCTTCATCTTTCTTTGCTTTCCACGATTCAAAATACTTTTTGGCGTCCCTTGCTTTGAGGTTTTTCTCTGTCTGTTTTTCAAGTTCTTTATCCATCGACTCCTTCTTCTTGGCATAATCTTCTTTCTTTTTCTCTTGTTTCATTTCATTCCAGGATTCAAATGCTCTCTTTGCCTAAAGGAAAGACAAAAATGTCATATACATTTTTCAGCTTACATTAAACCACAAGTTGACGGGGGTTGAAATTTATGCAAGCTGTAGAAAAACCTTAAAAAATGCAGAGCCTGTTGACGAACTTAACCAACAATGGACTTAGTATCTCATCCAGGAAGAAGTACAGTAGTAATGCTCCTACATGTACGTCATTAAAATTATTTATCAGAAAAGTATAGCTTGCTCTTTTTTTTTTCAGTGTAGCCTGCATGGTCATTACTTAGAACAGTTTTTTAATGAGTGTCGTAAGACCAAAACCAAAGTAATCACTCCGACCCATCACAACAAACACAGACAATCCAATGAAGCAATCACAACTCATAGCAAATAAGTCACGATTGGTTTTGGTTTCACTTCTGTTAGGTCAAGAAAGCTGTGCAAAATGTTTTAGCAATCACAAAGCATACCAAAGCAATCGCTAAATTGCTTTTGACATTCAAACAAAAACTGTTTTAACAGCAGTTAGCATTTACCAGTTTCTTGCGCTCTCGTTCTTCCTGTTCTCTTTCTTCTTGTTTCTTTTTCTCAGCAGACTTGTTTGCCACTTGTTCCTTTAACTTTACACTTTTCCTCTTCTGCCATTCATCAAACACTGCCTGTCGTATTGAACTGGTGTCCATAAGGCCACTGTGCTGTGAGCTCCTGGCGCTGTCTCCGCCCCAAGGCTCAGGACTGGTTTCTCGTAAATTTGTCATTGAAGATGATCTCTTAGGTGTGACTGACCCCCTGTGTGATGCACCCTTAGTGTCTGTCCAGTGGTTTGTGGGCGTCTCTCTGTGATGCGCTGATCTGGTCATTGTGTCAATTCCCTGGTTGGCTTTTAAAGGTGCTGATCTTTGAGGCTTTGACACATCCCAAGCTGTTCTTTCATCGCCTGCAATTAATTATATAGTATTAAGCATACAACTGTACAACAAAATACCATGGATTGGGATTCAAAGTGTGCCATGGTGTCTAGAGACTTAAACTTAACTTTTTTACAAAAACAATCATGGGCCAGGATGCTGATGCTAATAGGCCATTTCCGAGTTGCCTTTAGCCTCTCTATCAAAGCGAGGCCAGGTGCAAAACCTTTCATATGAAAATGAGTTTTCATTCACATGCAAATTAAACTTATTTGCATGTGAATGAAAACTCATTTTCATATGAAAGGTTTCGCACCTAGCCTCGCTTTGATAGAGAGGCTAAAGGCAACTCGGAAATGGCCTATTAGGCTGAACTTTATGGGACAATTTCCCGCTGAAACATCGAATTTTGCTTGCCTGATGTCCATTTTATATTGCCAAACGCCATTTGATTTTGTGACAGGCAGTCCAGAAATCAAAATGACCATTCTGGTGATTAACGTTATTTCTTTGTTTTCATCACTTTTGATGATTTTCCTCCTTTTTCAAAATAATAATTAAAGCAAGCTTGAGTTTAAGCTACCTCCTGGCCATCAGGGCTGGCATTAAGCTTTGGGGTTGCTTGGTTCACAAGAAAAATAAGTAGTCATAAACTCAAAATAGCCTTCCAAGGTTGTTGTACTTTAGTCATTTTTCAAACTATGAGTTGTCGGTGATACAGTCACGTAACAGCCAGCTGCCGGCTACTAATTACAGCCCTCAGCCATATTCATGAAAACACCTGCAAGTATATGTGTGGAGTCTTTTCAAGTCATTGTTTCTTTGACTTATATTTATGAGAGAACAAACCGGTGAAAAATTATTGCCCCTTATTTTACTAGCCTCACGGCGGGGCAGACAGGCTAGTAAAGAAGCCAAACCATACAGAAACCAGGGCCTCACTTACATGTACAATGCATTAACTATAGTTTACTAAACACACAATACACACACAACACAATAGCAACACAAACATTCATACATGTAATAACTACATGTTTCTTGTTTCTCACATATTACCTCTATCACCTTTCCTTCTTAAACCTCTGTCATCTGAAGCAGTTTCAATGACATTTTCTGTTGAAGGAACATGCTCTTCAAAAGTGTCTACTATGTCAGACGTAGCTTTCTGTGGCAGCTGGGCCAGCAAAGAACCTTTCTTGCCACTCATGGGTCTCTGAGGTGTGAGGCTCTTTTTTAACTGCACCTTTTGAGCCCCATGTTCATTTGACCCAGAGGGACCTTTCTTTGCAAGGAAACCCTGCCAGGATGACAGAGTTTCAAGACTTGATGCCTTCTTTATCACAGGTGCACTTCCTGGGCACTTTGTATGTTTAACTTCCTCTTCTAACTGTGAATGTCTATTCGTAGAGTGATCAACCACTGCATGACTACGAGGTGATGGCCTTGGTAGTGTACTTGCAGATTTTTCCCTGGCATCTGTAACTGTCCTACCATGGCTCAACTCATCATCATACTTTTGTCTACCATGTGAACTTTTTTTGTATAAAGCAATTCCAGAATCAACTCCATCATCATCATCATCACCATCATCATCATACTTTTTTCTGCCATATGAACCCTTTCTATATAAACCTTTTTCAGAATCAGCTTCATCCTCATTATCATACTTTTGTCTACTATATGAACCTTTTCTGTATAAAACTTTTCCTGAATCAATTTCATCCGCATTATCATACTTTTGTCTATCATATGAACCCTTTCTATATAAAACTCTTCCAGAATCAACTTCATCCTCACTTTCCTCTGAAGAATCTGCCGTTGTTACTGAAATTACAGGTCGACCTTGCACCTTCTTAGGCTTCCTCAAGTTTCCATCTTCTTCATATGCCATCCTATCATTGTCCTTTAAAGGACCATTGTCCTCAAATATTGAAGTTCTAATGATGGGAATCTGAGGTCTAGAATGTATTTCATTTGTTTCCTCTAGTGATGTTTTCCATCTTGAAGGAGCCATTGGTTTCTCTGATAAAATTTTTGTCCTTTCATATTCATAAATTCCATCATCTTTCTTTACATGTTTCTCATGTGTTTCTTCAAGAACCTTTTTCCTTCTTGAAGGAGCCATAGGTTTTTCTCCTGGTGCATTTCTAGTTCTTTCAGACTCAAACACTCTACCATGATCTCTCTGTGTGTCTTTTTCAGGTGATTCTTCAAGTGTCTTCTTCCTCCTGGCAGGAACCAAAGGTTTTTCTGTCACATTTTTCCTTCTTTCATGTTCATAAATTCCATCATCTTTCTCTGAATTTTTTGTCCTTTCATACTCATCAACATGAGGATCTCTCTCAAATAACTTTAACTCGCCTTTCCTTGACGACAAGGCAGGCCTTGCTTTTGGTACAGGTCTTGAAGAATTCATGTCAGGCGAAGAACTTTCCTCTTGATGTTGTCGAGGTGATGTCCTAGGAGGAGCGACTGGGTGTCTTTCCTTTGTTCTGGCTGGCCATGTTACAGAAGCCACATCATCTTCATCCGAAGAATGTTGGGATTTAGCTTCTAATTCTGAACGACCTGCTTGAAAATGTGATCGTCGAGGTGAAACAGTGGGACGAGGTCTAGCAGCAGGTTTTAGCTCTCCTAGAGAGGAAAAAGGACAGTAAAAGTAATTCTCAATTATTTAGCTTTTCAACATACTGATTGGTTGGTCACCAATATTAATCTGTCAGTGAACAAGTACAGTTGAATCCCGATAACTTGAAACCTCGGTAACTTAAACCTCACGCTAACTTGAACCATAATCGATTTGCCATGGTTTTGCTTTATATATGTACTGTAATTTTACCCTCGGTAACTCGAACCCTCGAACTAACCGCTAACTGGAAGTAATTTTGTTTTCCCTTCAAGTCTTTTTTTTTTTATATTAACTTTATACCCTCGACAACTCAAACCGCATCTGTCAAAGTCAAAACATACAGATGTTATCCAGAAAAGCTTATTTTGTTCTTGATCTTTATTCTTGACTCTTTGCAATAAAACCACCATCTCAAAGTAATCTCCACATTCAATAAGACAGTGAATTTATTATCTTGTTCAATTTAGAATAATTAACTTTTACTTCAGCTGTGGAATGACTTACAGTCAAAATACTCAGCGTGTTCCGCTTATTATTTGAGAATGACTTTATTTAATCGGGAACGAATTGCATATTGAAATCTAAATACAGGTTTTAAATTGATTATTGGAATCTTCCAACGGTAGCCTTATTTGAAATAATGATTCTGCAAGACACGCATTTCAAGTTTACTGACATCAGTCTAAAGTTCACAGGCAAAATATGCAAACGTTGGCTGCTGTTAATTGGTTTCAGAGAATTCAGTTGCTTGGACTTCATAAGAAATTTTCTTCAGTGTCGGTGAAAATTTCTCTTTCAGTACCAGTACACTAGCATTTTAAGAATTCTTCTTTTAGGGTTTCTGATATTCGTAAAAAAAATCACACAAAATCGCATAATGTGAACAAACCACACGATACACTATTGCTTTAGCTAAGAAACTTAAGCTAAAATTTGTTTTTTCTATTGAATTATCCTGTATCAAATAAACAAACTGCCACTTTCGATCACGTTCGTTCTTGGCCACAACAAGCTTGGTAACTGTGTAAATTTCTTGAGCACATATTTTATTTAGCCTGGTTACTAAGGTTAACCAAGATGGCCGCTTGTTTACAGACTCTTTTCTTGGATTCTCAGGGCTCAAAATTAACTTTTTCGTTCAGAAGCCAACTGGCGACTAATGGGAACATTTTGGTCGCCAGATCGTAAATTTTGGTCGCCAATTTTATTCAATATGTATCTTATATAAAACACACTTAAATGTTACTTAGCATGCAAGAAAAATCATAGGTAGAAAGAAGCAGCATAGGAAAGACTTACGAAAGTTAGCTACCAGTGTTCACAGCTGACATGTCTTTAGCGATGGTTTCTTAGTTTTTCGAGATGCAGGTAAGCACAAAATGTTCCGAGTTCATAGTTTTTGTAACCAGACAAACAAGGGTCCTTTTAACCCTTGCTTTTACCTTTTCACAACATACCGTAAACACCGGCGTATATAAATTAAAGCCGCACTCGCAGATAAGCTGCACCCCGAGTTTGAAGCTTAAATTTTTGGGGGAAAAAAGTTTTTTTTTAAAATAAAAACGTAAGTCAGAGAATTGGCTCTAAGAAACGTGAGCTATACTTTGCTTCTATCCATCGAATCATCCTGTATTGAAAAAAAAAACCACACTTTTGATCGCAGCTGCGTTCGTTTGCCCACCGTTCGTTCAGGCCACAACAAGCTTGGTAGCCGTGCAAATTTCTTGAGGACATTGGGTTAACCAAGATGGACGCTTGTTTACAGACTTCCTTTAGCTTCTTTCGTTCGTCTTCGGTGTTCCTTCATTGCTAAAAGCTTCAAAATGTCTGACAAAGATAGCGAGCACTGTTTTAACACAGGTATTTTGACAATTTGAGGCTAAATTTCACAATTTATAAACTCAATGCTCGCGTTCGTGTGTTGCATGTTCGAAAAATCATGCGGACCTTTTTGCTCAATTTGATTTTTGGCCTCAGAGACGCTCTGGCAGCTCTGTGAGACAAACAAGACTAACTTTTCTACATCATCTTAAGTTAAATAAGTTTTGCTCCACGTTATACACCTCAAATAAAGGCTCTCAAAGTCTGGTCAACTTATATCACTGGAAAGTACGATTGATAAACTATGATTTGCAGAACTCAGCGGATGTTAAATTACCGCAGATAACCGCACCGTTCCCCGATTTTGAGCAAACATTTTGGGCAAAAAAGTGCAACTTATACGCCGGTGTATAAACTAAAAGATTTATTTTAGTGCAGAAGTTTTTTGTGGTTATCGGACAAAACGTGAGTCGCCAGCTGGCAACCAGTTCCGAAAATCTAGTCGCCAGCACTCAATTTTTGGTCGCATTGGCGACCAGTTAGTCGCAATTTCGAGCCCTGATTCTGTCGTTCGTTTTGAATGTTCCTTTAAGCTAAAAGCTTCAAAATGTCCCACAAAGATAGCGAACACTGTTTTAAAACAGGTATTTTCGTTTTCTTCCTCTGAAACCTAGTAAAACATGCATAAAAAAGTTCCAGAAAAAATCGCATAATTTTCCTCATGGTCCTTGCATATCGCATAATTTGCCACGAAAAAATCGCATAATTTCCATTTTTTTATCGCGTAATATCAGAAGCCCTGTTCTTTGGAGTTTTGTAAATGCCGAGCTTCTTTATGTCAAAAAAAAAATACTCAGTGATGAATTTTTGTTGGGCGAACAAAAATAGGTCAGATGTGTCAAGCCACCAACTGTTGCATGGTTTGCACGTGAACATTCGCCTGATGTCAATAACAAACCAATCAGCATTTGTTATTTCGAATGAGGCTGCCATTGGAAGATTCCAATAATCAATTTAAAACCTGAATTTAGATTTCAATAATGGAATCCGTTCCCGATTAATGAAAGTCGTTCCCAAATGATAAGCAGAATGCACTGAGTATTTTGACTGTAACTCCAGTTGGGGCAACTTGACCATTTTGGTAAGGGAGTGAGGTAACGTGCACACCATTTTAAATACACACTAAAAAAAAACTATCTTGCAATGCTTTTCGAAAAAAGATCCAAGAAAAACGTTGCAAGACCAGTTGTACGAAGTTTGTACAGTGCCAATATACCGTAAATTACACCAATACATGTTGTACATTTAATTAGCCCATTATTCGATCACTTTTGACCTAAACTTGCCTTTGTCTTTAGAACCCCGACCTTCTTCTGAACTTCCTTTGATCAACCCCACAGAGCTTTCCTTTTCTTTAGTGCTTGTTTCTCTAAACAGCCCATCAATGGAATCTCCACTTCGTCTTAGTCCAGAAGTACGATTTATCCTACCGAGAGAGTTCTCGGCGTCTGAATCTGACTCGCTGAGCTCATGACTTTCAAATGACACTCGCTTCGTTAAAGTTCGTTTTCCAGAGAAGTCGTCGTCACTCTCGTGTAAATTCTCATCTCCCACAGAGCCATAAGTCACTTTTTGTTTAACTAGTGTCCTTTTACTGGTCATTTTGTCGCGTTCCGAAGACAATTTCTAGCTGGAAAAACCGTTACATAGTGTAATAAAGTGAACTGAACCATTCGGACTTTGCATTCCACATCACGTTTGTACAGTCTTATCTTCTGTTGAATTTGAAACATACGACCGTCACAATTGCCGTACAACTTGAATAAACAAAATGGAATTTCCAAAATGTGATGAAAACCAACTGAAAATGTCTAACTTTCACATCAAATTTTCCATGGTTATTGCTTTGTATCCAGGCCTGCGAAGAAGAAGGCCAGGACGCTTGTCAAACAAAATGGCGGACGGCGGGAAAGAAATCAAGCCGAAATTTATCGACCATTTTAATGGCTGAAACCGAACAAAGCGCTTCATTCGGGCCTAACATAAACTCTGAGGGACGTTTTCAAGTTTTTGGTTTTGGATACAATGGTTTTACACAGTTTGGTGCTCACAAAAGTGTGAGTGAAGATGGCCAAGTTGCTCCTCTAGATTTTACAGATTTTATTCCCGGATCCGCTTTGTTAACTCCTTCACCTTCGAATATTGGCCGTGTTAGTAGTATAGCGGCATCCTGGCCGAGCACCTTTTATTTAAAAGGTGGGTAGGTATATGTACTCATGGCGGATCTAGGGGAGGGGCTCCCCCCCTCCCTGGGAGGGGCTGCCTATGTAATTTTAAACTCAGGGCTCAAATGGGTATGGTTTCCGAGCCATTTTAATTTGAAAATCAGTATAGAATTTGACAATATATGAGGTATGTTTTGCCTTCTGGTCTGAAAAGAGGTATCAATGTTTACATTTTGGCTTAACAACAGGGAAATTTTAATTGTTAGATCTTAAAATGAGTTAGGAAAGTCACATGATTATTCAGGTCTGTAAAAATTAATTAGTAAGAGTTTCTAAAGTGGGCTGCACCCCCCTCCCCCAACAAAATGTTTGAGGAGTGACCTCCCCCCCCCCTCCCCCGACTTTTCTTTTGCCATACTTCCATACATGTACATTCATTTAATATCTCTTTAAAACCTCACTAACAAAGAATTTATGGATGAAGTTCAGTGGAAATCCCGATTTTTCGAGCCTCAGATTTTTCAAACCTCCCAATAGCGCTTTGCACTATTACTAAAAATAGATAGACCCCCTACGTGACTCAGACAAAGTTTGCTGTCAGCTCAAAGGCTTTGTATGAGCGTGATGTGTTTTGGATATGACAAATCGGTGAAATCAGCGGTAAACGTGATTTGAACGTTTTACAGGCTTCAAATATAATAAATACAAGGCAATGTTACATTGGGGTGTGAAAAACTGATTCAAGAAATGTAGATTTGGGCTTAAAATTCAACAAATTATGTGCACGAGGCTGCATGATGAAATCCGATCATCGGACTTACAATCTATTAGCCCTCGTGCGATAAGAAAACATTTCACGACTTGTGCCCAAAATTTAATAAGGCAAAGAGAAAAGTAAATTTTTGTATTTCTTCTTGTATGACTAAGATGTGCGCATCACTAGCTTGGAAAAAGATGCGTAAATAGGTTCCAAATGATCCAGAATCGGTGTATTTGATACAAATACTGTACCGTTTATCGACCTGCGTTCATACAAGACATACAAACAAAGCTGAACAAAAGGTTCTGAAGATGACAACGCAAAATTGTTTTTGAGCAAAAATCCTGTCTTTGAGTCTATACTCTTAGGGATACTGATTATATACTGTAAAGTTTGGAGAGTATATAGGCTGCAATTGGATAAATTAGACAGCTGCTTACTCACGAGTATTCGTCCAACGGGTATAAACTTTTCTATTACTACCTGCGGTCGCATGTATCCTTTCAGTGGAGCGGCAATGGGCAGATTATCATTTCTTTTCACCATCATTGAAAATTAACCCGCCTATTTTTGCCATGGACCACTTTACCGCTTGCTTCTATATGCTTCGTTTCTAACGGCTCAGCTGTATATTCTGCAAACTGAACCTCTCAGGAGTGAAATCTTTCAGACAATAATATTGCAGCTCTCTATCAATTCTTTGCATTTTCACCAAAATTTGAGATGTTCCAAGAATAGTTTTTAGGTTTTCTATTCAACATTGACCCAGGTGTTCGATTTTCTTGCGAAAATATTGATAAAAGCCGCATCAAAGTCTTCGCTAACCCCATTTTCCCATATAAAATTCTTATGCAGATAACACATGGAGGAGTTTGTTTGTCTGAGTCACAATGGGGGTCAAAAGTACGTGACGTCATTAGTGCAAAGCGCTATTATTCAGTCAAACCAAAACTTGTTTCCTTGGGATTTGATTTCAGTCAATGCCACCTTCAATTTCCCTTGGAGATTCGAAAAATTGGGGTTCAGTCTGTACAGTGTAAAATGTAGTGCAGTACCTTGTAAATTAAAACCTCTTTTTTCAAGAAAATGGAACTATCAGTACCATGGGATGGATTCCTGGAACAAAAGAAGCTGGGGAACTAGTGAGTCTACTCCCAGATTATTCTGTCACAGATGCATGTTGTAGCTGGATGCAGATTGCATTTCTGACAAGTGAAGGAGATTGTGTTCTTTGGAGTAATTACACTAATGAAAAGTCATATCCAGTGAAAGTTGAGGCCAGTAGCACAAAATTTAAAGCAGTTGGCTGCAGAGAATCAAACTGCATACTTCTGACAAGTAAGCTTTTACCTGTTCCTAAAATAAAAATCTTAAACGTCAGTCTGATTTTCTCATTACATGTGTATTACAGCATCAATTGATTGTCAAGTAGAATACAGTAGAGTGGTTTTCAAGTGAGTGTCAAAAGTACTTTTGCAATTGCTTTGGTTTTGCATTGCTATGCTTTGTGATTGGCTATAAAAAATCTTGTGCCACTTTACTCAACCAATCAGAAGTAAAACCAAAACCAATCATGACTTGCCGCGTTTTCCTGCGCTTGGCGCTGGCGTAATGTATTTGCTTCGAGTTCTGATTGGTTCATTGAATTGTCTGCATATGTTGTGATTCGTCAGAGTGATTACTTTCAATTGGTTTTGGCCATTGCGATACTCATAATGAAAACTGCTCTACATCTGTGCTGAGAATTAAGTTAAGGAGATGAGGTCAGATGACATTTTTGTCGCAGAGATTCAAACTTTTAGGGCTTTTAAGTCTGGAGAATTAAATAAACATTTTTTTACCACTGCCCAGTTGATCTTACCACATCATTACCCCTAGCTACAGTTACCATGAAATAATGTGCGTATATATATATTTATAATTCAACACATTGATAAACTGCCCAAATATGGTCAAAAAGTTATCGATATATGTTATGTCCACATGACGTATAACCAGCGATGGCGGTAAATTTGGCATTTTGAAGGAAAGTGAAAATGACTGCTGCCTGCAATTTCGTGTTTTTGGGCGAAAAAGTGCGTGAACTATTAGTTAAAAAAGGGAAAAGAAAGAAAAAAAAGAGAAGAAAAGAAAAGAGAAAAAATATTGTTCACATGATTGGTCAGGACAAAAAAGGCGCGAAATTTTCGCGTTGTCGCGGTCGCAGTGTTTCTTGGCGTAGCTGAATGAAAACTGGTTCAAAGTTTAACCGCTCGACAAGGAGTGAATGAAGGAGCACAATTTTCGTAAAATTCCTTTGGTAATCACCTCTGGAATATGATATAGACTTGATGCTTTCTCAGAAAAGTTTCTGATCTCGTCATTACGGCTGTAGGAGCTAAAAAACGAGCAAGTTTGTAAACAACATTGATCGACTCAGCTTGTACTTCGATGTTTGAAAATTTGGTGCTGATGGAAGGGAATAAAAAGCCAAATCAACTACAGGTACGATGTTTTAACCGTTTCTTGTATCCTTTAGCTGTGAATTTTTGTACGCTGCAGTTCTTTCTGACTTTTCGCCGCTATGTTTAGGTTCGTAGCCGTGTTTTTGTTCAATTTGTTTTGATTCTGAATTGAACTTTTTAAGATACGAAACACTTGTAACTAAGACATTCTATGCCATTTTACTGTGTTTTAATTCTTGTAGTCACTACTCTGTCCCGTTCTTTGAGTAGACGAAAGCTCTTCGTAGAAACTCTCAACTGATTGTGTACGCTAAATTAATTTTAGCTTGGCAAAAGTTTAGGCATTCGCTGTTTGTTGTTTAAGAAATGGTCCGATCGGGTAAAATATTGTTGTTAGCCTTTTTACTTAATGAAAGGTTGTATATCTCAATGATTTTTTTCTCGAAACTGTGATTTGTTATCAATGTGTTGAATTATAAAACAGTTATAGTGTTCAAGTTTGCGCAATATTGACAAAGGCGTCTCTTTCATTCCTGAACTGTGTGATGTTGCAAGTTTCGCGCATTAAAACATATGTAAGCTTTTTTTAACCCATTGACACCTGAACCGCCCGTAACCGCCCGTACAAGACTCCACTGCTTTAAAAAATTGTAACTTTCTCAATCGTGCGAACATTGCCTTAACTAGCAGTTGTGAGCATTGACTAGAAAGTCTTTGAAATTGAGATACCCAATAAACACAAAAAAGTCAGCGATTTTTGCAGAATATCAGCGTTTGAATTTGGACAATAAAAAAAATTACCGTTTTTAACGTCATAGAAAAACAACAAAAATCACGTTTTTGCCTTTAGTTTTTTTATTCAAATCATCGTGGCAAACCCAAAAGTCAACATTTACAGCAAAATTCAGTCCTAGTCCTAGCTTAGCAGTGAATTTTTTTGCTCTTATTCGTTGCTCGGGCCTAACTACAGCTTCTTATACTAGTGCATACTCACCTTGCCTCGATTTTCAACATCACCACCACACTGCATGCTGGGAAAAAGCCAAAAATTTTGACAGCGTTCCATTCTTTCCCCACACATTTCATATTTATACTAAGTCCACAGCCACTCCGACCCACCGCCGAAATTTCGCGCTTGTTGTATTCTCCTGTGGTCGCAACTTCCAAAATATGCCGCGGTAGGTCGAGAAATTCATCCAGAGTCGAGTCCCAAAGCCACTTCGTTTCCAGGCGGCCATTTTTCCAGTTCAACGAGCAACGAGCCAAATTCGTAAACGAAGTACAACACCTAACTCGCTTCATTGAGAAGTGGACTCAGAACTACCTCCAAGCTTAATGATGCTCACCAGGCAGCTACTAAAGATGAAAAATGGCTGTGAACTTACCAAAAATCGTAGATAATTCATATTGGACCCTTTATTGCAAATCATCCAAGCAAAATGAGATCGTCACAATGACGTTTCCAGTAAACTCGAGCCTTCAGTGTTTTAGAACAGCAGCACTTTCAATGGTAACTCCAAATATGAAGTCACGAAATCCTATGGGGCGTGTGTATGCAGAAAATCACTCAAAAACGTAAAAATCCTCAGGTGTGAATGGGTTAAAATAAAAGGCTTGTCGGCGATATTTTCTCTTCAAACTGTGCTTTGTGTTATCAATGTGTTGAATTATAAAGAAAGAAATGGTCCGATCAGGTAAAATATTGTTAGCCTTTTTACTTAATGAAAGGTTGTATATCTCAATGATTTTTTTCTCGAAACTGTGATTTGTTATCAATGTGTTGAATTATAAAACAGTTATAGTGTTCAAGTTTGCGCAATATTGACAAAGGCGTCTCTTTCATTCCTGAACTGTGTGATGTTGCAAGTTTCGCGCGTTAAAACATATGTAAGCTTTTTTTAAAATAAAAGGCTTGTCGGCGATATTTTCTCTTCAAACTGTGCTTTGTGTTATCAATGTGTTGAATTATAAAACTATTATAGCGCTCAAGCTTGCGTGATATCGCCTAATTTTAGTATTAGGCGATATCACGCGCGCTTTCGCGCTATAATAGTTAAATAGATGCTTATAAATTTCATGAGCAAAACATACCTCCACGAGGACCACTTCTAAGTTTCTGGAGCCCTGACCCATACCCTGCCCAAACTGCTCAGTAAACTGTCTATTGCTGGTAGTACATGTAGCACGATAATGAGTTACTATCAAAGTTAAAAAATACACTAAATGTATGAAGCATCTGTGTGTGGTATCAGCTAAGATAACAAGTCACCTCAGTTGCAATTTAACCTTTTTGGGAAAACTCCTTGCCATGTTACACTGTTTCTTTCTGTATTGTGCTTACAGAATAAATGAGGCTTATATAGGATTAAATAAACAATAATTTTTTTCCTGCACAGCTAGTGGGCAGGCAGGTTATGCAGTCTATGAACAAGACCAGGATGACTCTGATTCAAACAAATCACCTTTTATCTTCAAACCAATGGACATCACTAAACAGATGACATCAGTTGCCTGTGGCAAGGAGCATGCTTTGTTGTTGTCGTCATTAGGAGATGTGTATAGTCTTGGAGGTGGGAGGTATGCCCCATGTTTTTATTAAGGGTTATGTCATGAGGGGTTGGCTGTTTTGTTTGGTCAAAACAATGCAAAATTTATTAGTGTGAACCTCTACTCGCATGTGTTGCAGCGGGCCGGGTTGTAATATATCATAACATGAGGAATAGTGCATTATCAGGATATCCAAACACTGAGAAGTGGGTTGAAAAATGATGTGCTGCAGCCGAGTTAGTTTTCAACCCATTTCTCAGTGTGTTTGGATACCTGATGAAACATTCTTTCGAGTGTTTGATATAGCTTCTAAAACTGATCAGTAAATGAGGAGAAAATGTAGGAATAAAATTGCCAAAATCTATGCAAATTAAGACAGGAAAACCTTCTTCACGGTAGTGATTTCCTTCGTATTCTCACCATAAATTATTAATAAGTTCGAGAAGCTCTTGTAGAAATATAGAAAGTTTGTATTGAGAAAGATGCAGTAATGTCACGAGTGTGGGACAAAGCAAAAAACCTGAGTCCCCGACAGGATTAGAACCTATGACCTTCCATAAACTGGTTGGATGCTCTAACCACTGAGCTACGAGAGACTTGGGGCGTGCTAGCATGCTGTAGGCCATACACTAGGGTCTATAATTATGACACGCATCCTGTGTACTGCAAGGATCAGTAATGTCAAAAGCATCATGTGAGGTGATAAATAAAGAATGATGGTAAATTTTAAGCTCAGGAATGAATTGAGAAATATGTAATGTTTGTCATGTCACAAACATGGGATCAGCAAAGAAAAAAATCTGAGTCCCTGACAGGAACCTAGGGTACTGGTGACTGATAACTGACATTTTAAGTAATATTTTTCAGCCGTGGACAGCTTGGCCGTGGTTTGATAGTTGAAGAGCAGAGTGCTGCAGTTATTCCAGCCCTGGAAGGAATCAGGATTCAGTTTGTAGCTGCAGGTGGATGGCACTCAGCGGCAATAAGTGGTGAGAAGAAAGTAAATTAAAACACTTCTTGCAAAAATCATGAGCGACTGATATCAAGTTACTCATGAAAGTTATATTTGTAAGGCCAAGTATACTGAGAAGGTCACTACAGTCGAACCTCTCCATACAGACACCTCTAATACAGACACCTCTCTTATACGGCCAGTTTCCTATATACCGACAAAATTCTCATACATTTCCTCTAAAAAAAACCTTCTATAATAGAGGACCCTCTCTAAAATGGACAATGGACACTAAATCTCGGCCCTAGGGAGCAAATTCATACAAATTTAACCTCTTCATTATGGACACTCCGGGGACCAGGTGTCGATGATTTGCGGTAAGTAACATTTCCTGTCGGCGGTTACACAAACATTGACACTTTATCATTCAGCGATACCAATACCCAGAACATGTCAAAATGTTAGTGTTCAAAACTTACATTTACAAATGCAAATACAATACAGTGTAATCAAAAATACTGTGGCAATAGCCAATTCAATATTCTGCATACAGTGCAGTTCAAAAGCTCACAAACTGGCAACGACTTGCGAAGGCTGTCCAGAAGAACATTACAGACTTTTTCAATTCTTAAACTACTACAGCAGGAAGATTTTTTACATGTTACTGTAGTTACTGTTCGCTGCACCTGTAATTAGTAAACTATTGCTAAACCTTTATTAGAATTGTATTTTTGTAATATGGTGTGTTAAGTTCCTAGGTGCAGTATTTCGTTTTGTTCCAAAATTCGTGTGTATAAGTTGCAGTACAGCATATAACTGAAAAGTACAATAAAGTTAATCAATTTAGATTCAGAAATTCCAAGACACTCAATTTTGTGCCTGATTTTAGTTACTAAACACTCTAAACTGTCAGTGGAGACTTAAAAGTGACGTCATCATAGTGACCTCTCTAATACGGACACTTCGCTCTGTCCCTTCGGTGTCCGTATTAGAGCGGTTCGACTGTATTTATACCCTCTCAGCTTTTTCCAACCTACAGTATCATAACATTTGTTTGTGCAACTTTCCAAATAACATACAAGCAAACTTGCAAAATAAATAACTAAAGGGGGTAAATTATAAAATTTTGTATTTTTGATTTTATACAGTTGACTTCATGACTTTTGTATAGCTTTTTGTATGTCTTTATCTGAAAGGATTTTTCAACCAAGACACACATTTTGATGCATATCTACCTTTAAAAAAAATTAAATTTTGTCATTGCTTAGCATGTGTTCCTCGGTGGTCGAGTGGTTTAGTGTCAGGACTAGGAGTCAGGAGGTGCGAGTTCAAGTCCAGCTCAGGACCTTCATTTTTTTTTCTCTTTTTTCTTTCTTCTTCGGACTGGACATAATGAAAGTGATGTACTGTTTTTTTTTGTGTGTTTGTCAAAAATCCTTCATATAATTTTAAAAAAATATCGAACTTTGTCAGTGTGAAAACATAAGCTTAAACTGCAACATTGTGTTACGCGTTAGCATTTCTTATTCATGGGTTGGCTCTTAGGAGCCTTTGATTTGGCAAGTTTTAAACAGATGTGGAGGCATGGTGGTTTAGTGGTTAGCGTGTCAGACTTTCAACCTGAAGGTCGGTGGTTTGAGCCTGGTCTCTGCCGTCCTGTTGTTTCCTTAGACAAGAAACTTTACTCCACATTGTCTCTCTCCACCCAGGTGTATAAATGGGTACATTGCCAGTGTGTTGTGTCCTTAGACAAGAAACTTTACTCCACATTGTCTCTCTCCACCCAGGTGTATAAATGGGTACATTGCCAGTGTGTTGTGTCCTTAGACAAGAAACTTTACTCCACATTGTGTCTCTCCACCCAGGTGTATAAATGGGTACATTGCCAGTGTGTTGTGTCCTTAGACAAGAAACTTTACTCCACATTGTCTCTCTCCACCCAGGTGTATAAATGGGTACATTGCCAGTGTGTTGTGTCCTTAGACAAGAAACTTTACTCCACATTGTCTCTCTCCACCCAGGTGTATAAATGGGTACATTGCCAATGTGTTGTGTCCTTAGACAAGAAACTTTACTCCACATTGCCTCTCTCCACCCAGGTGTATAAATGGGTACATTGCCAGTGTGTTGTTTCCTTAGACAAGAAACTTTACTCCACATTGTCTCTCTCCACCGAGGTGTATAAATGAGTACATTGCCAATGTGTTGTGTCCTTAGACAAGAAACTTTACTCCACATTGTCTCTCTCCACCCAGGTGTATAAATGGGTACATTGCCAGTGTGTTGTGTCCTTAGACAAGAAACTTTACTCCACATTGTCTCTCTCCACCCAGGTGTATAAATGGGTACATTGCCAGTGTGTTGTTTCCTTAGACAAGAAACTTTACTCCACATTGTCACTCTCCACCGAGGTGTATAAATGGGTACATTGCCAATGTGTTGTGTCCTTAGACAAGAAACTTTACTCCACATTGTCTCTCTCCACCCAGGTGTATAAATGGGTACATTGCCAGTGTGTTGTTTCCTTAGACAAGAAACTTTACTCCACATTGTCTCTCTCCACCCAGGTGTATAAATGGGTACATTGCCAGTGTGTTGTTTCCTTAGACAAGAAACTTTACTCCACATTGTCTCTCTCCACCCAGGTGTATAAATGGGTACATTGCCAGTGTGTTGTGTCCGTAGACAAGAAACTTTACTCCACATTGTCTCTCTCCACCCAGGTGTATAAATGGGTACATTGCCAGTGTGTTGTTTCCTTAGACAAGAAACTTTACTCCACATTGTCTCTCTCCACCCAGGTGTATAAATGGGTACCGGCGACAAAATGCTGGGGGTAACCCTGTGATGGACTAGCATCCCATCCAGGGGGAGTAGCAATATTCCTAGTTGTTTCAGGGTACAGAAACTGGGTTAAGCTCCAGCCGTGTGTGCCATCTGTGGCTCGTGTGCGACTTTACCTCAACTTCCGTGTTGTTTCCTTAGACAAGAAACTTAGCTCCACATTGTCCCTCTCTGCCTAGGTGTAGAAATTGGTACCACAGACCTTGTGTGTACATTGTGTAATGCTGGGGTAATCCTGCACTGGACTGGCATCCCATCCAGAGGGGATTAGTAATATTCCTACTTGCTTTTTGCTACAGAAACCAGGTTTAGCTCTGGCCCAGCTGGCGCTCTGCTTTACTCATTGCTTGCCCTTCAATTTCACACATCACAAAAGCTCCTGTTTTGTGCAGCGAGGCTAACCCAACAGGGTTACATGACATGGTTTATGTTGAGAAATGACTACTCTTTTCCAAAGTTTATTTTCTTAATTGTGTCTTGCCCACAGAGTGTGGCGATCTTTACATGTGGGGATGGAATGAGAAAGGACAACTGGGTTTGGCTGTCAATCATGATGCTGATGACAGACAGTCATCCAGTGGTCAGATTCAGTGTCAGGCAGTCCCTGTACCTGTTGACATTCCGGATGACTTGGAAGTTTTGACAGTCAGCTGTGGAACAAGGCATACGGCTGCACTAGCTGGTATGAATATTTCATATTGTACATAACTCATGTTTTATCTTTTTATTAAGGGAAACATAATTTAAATTAATAAGGCCAACCTCCTGTTTTTCCTTTTCAAGATGTTTTTGTAATTTTACTTTGGCCACATCATCTTGAATAAATGTTATGCTATGTTATGTTATGTTGTGTTGTGTTGTGTTGTGTTGTGTTGTGTTGTGTTGTGTTGTGTTGTGTTGTGTTGTGTTGTGTTGTGTTGTGTTGTGTTGTGTTGTGTTGTGTTGTGTTGTGTTGTGTTGTGTTGTGTTGTGTTGTGTTGTGTTGTGTTGTGTTGTGTTGTTAGGAAATTTAACACTTGTTTTAAATTGCTTGTCCTAATTGCTCATGGGACAAAAGAGACGTTTACATGTATATGCAAGATGCACACAGAAAATGTTCATGTAGATTATAAGACATGAGATGTGAGCTAGATCCATAAATTTCTGCAAAAAGAGCTGGTTCTGCTGACCTTGCCATCACTAATCAACCCTTTCAATACAAAGACCAAAAGTGAGTGAGAAAATGAATCCCAACTTTAGTTTACAAATTATTGCAAAGCAAAATAAATTATGCCATATGAAAGTACTGCTAAATCACTTTCATTTAAGTGGTCACACTTCAAGAATTAAAAAGTTAAAACTCAATATTCAGAATGTTGCATTCCCGACTCAAGTCCTTTGGGGAAGTGTCGGTTAGAGTTTCTTGTCGTGATCAACCACACCCTCCATTCAATAGAATTTCCTGACCTTTATTCCATGATCCTTCGGGCATGCGGTGAGAACAAAAAACTACAATAATTTGCGTTACTAGGAAAATGAATAAAAATGAACAGAAATTAGACAACAAAACAAACATATTTGGAAACCTACCCCTCGGTCCCTCGAGATTGGAAGCAAGTTGTTCTGGCGAATTGATTGGTTAATATTTTAATCTTGATTTTCCAAATATGGTTTTGACAACTTCTTAGAAAATTGAATAATCATTGTTTTGAAGTGTACAAGAGACAGTTGCACATTTCAACCCACTTATGGGTTTCTGCATGGTAATATGTTATGCCTTGCTTGCTGTTGTTTTAACTGAAAGTCCTGACATTGAATTTTAGGTGATGGAAGTGTATGGACATGGGGATGGGGTAAGGTTTTATCGGTTTAGCTATTTATTTTTATGTAACTTAGGTACTGTATTTACTCAAATTTTAATTATGATCCCTAATTCCCCCCCCCCCCCCCCCCCCCCCCCCTGTCTTGCCCCCTTTTAAGAACAATATGTGAAATACTCAGGAAAGCACCAGCTAATTTGCAGATATGCCACAAAATAAACTTACATAAAAAAAAGTAAGGTGATAATAAGAGCTGAGGTAGAACTATAAACTACTAAATGGCCCTTATGTATGTTACATGACACACTCAAATTTCACCCCCAAGACTTGTTTGTGAACAAAATTCTTCACATTTACACTGTTCTTCTTTACTCCTTTGGGAGTTCGTTGTTGTGAAACTTCACAAGTTTACAATTCCATTTTGAGGCTTGGGGGTGAAATTAACTGGTCTGACGTAAACATGCAAACGGGCTATTAGGTAAAAAGAAGCAAGTAAAAATATCCATTAGCTAAAAGAGATTTTCCTATTTTGTTAACTCTTTTGTTCATTTAATATACCGAACAACTCAGTCTTGTCCCTAACCAATGAATTGCTTCCAAAGAGAAAATGTGTATTTGTTATGTTGCAGGTTATTATGGCCAACTTGGGCACGGTGACAGGGACAACAAATATACTCCGTCTCAAATCGTGGCCTTCTCTTCGCTGAAACACAAAGCAAAGACACTCTGTTGTGGTAATTGGTCAACATTTGTGATAACTGCAAAGTAACCTTTCGTTGCACAATGTGCTGGACAATACATCAGCATGCAACGTTTTGTTGCAACTGAAGTCATTGGTTCAAGTTTTTGTTGCAAGTCTTTTTGTTGTCAACTTGACACGGAAGAGCAGCCAACATTAAATTCCAAAAAATCTCAAATTTCATGTTATAAAATACTTAAAAACAAGCAGTACCACAGGAAAGTACTACTGGGAAGTTTTTATTTGAATAGTCACACTTTATTTGTCCACAGACTCAAAAGTTAGAACCACCTTGTACAGCATAATAAACAGCACCACAGGAAAGTACTGCTCAATAGCTTTCATTTGAATGGTCACACTTCAGGATTTCATCCACAAACTCAAAAGTTTGAACCGCCTTGTACAGCATAATAAACAATACCACAGGAAAGTATTGCAGCAGGGCTCGAAATTGCGACTAACTGGTCGCCAATGCGACCAAAAATTGAGTGCTGGCGACTAGATTTTCGGAACTGGTCGCCAGCTGGCGACTCACGTTTTGTCCGATAACCACACAAAAAACTTCTGCACTAAAATAAATCTTTTAGTTTATACACCGGCGTATAAGCCGAACTTTTTTGCCCAAAATGTTTGCTCAAAATCGGGAGTGTGGTTTATCTGCGGTATTAACATCCGCTGAGTTCTGCAAATCATAGTTTATCAATCGTACTTTCCAGTGATATAAGTTGACCAGACTTTGAGAGCCTTTATTTGAGGTGTATAACGTGGAGCAAAACTTATTTAACTTAAGATGACTTAGAAAAGTTAGTCTTGTTTGTCTCACAAAGCTGCCAGAGCGCCTCTGAGGCCAAAAATCAAATTGTTGTGGCCTGAAGTAACGGCGGGCAAACGAACGTAGCTGCGATCAAAAGTGTGGGTTTGTTTTTCAATACAGGATGATTCGATGGATAGAAGCAAAGTATAGCTCACGTTTCTTAGAGCCAATTCTCTGACTTACGTTTTTATTTAAAAAAAAAAACTTTTTTTCCCCAAATTTTGAGCTTCAAAATCGGGGTGCGGCTTATCTGCGAGTGCGGCTTTAATTTATATACGCCGGTGTTAACGGTATGTTGTGAAGAGGTAAAAGCAAGGGTAAAGGACCCTTGTTTGTCTAGTTATGAAAACTATGAACTCGGAACGTTTTGTGCTTACCTGCATCTCGAAAAACTAAGAACAAACCATCGCTAAAGACATGTCAGCTGTGAACACTGGTAGCTAACTTTCGTAAGTCTTTCCTATGCTGCTTCTTTCTACCTATGATTTTTCTTGCATGCAAAGTAACATTTAAGTGTGTTTTATATAAGATCCATATTGAATAAAATTGGCGACCAAAATTTACGATCTGGCGACCAAAATGTTCCCATTAGTCGCCAGTCGGCTCCTGAACGAAAAAGTTAATTTCGAGCCCTGTTGCAGGAGAGCTTTCATTTGAATATTTTAATCAAAATCGTCCCACCTCGTTAACAGCGCCACATAATTAAGTTCAAACAAACAGTAAAGCTGAAAGATAAAAAAAGTATTTTAAAAATGCAAATGTTCAGTTCAAGTTTTGGTGTTTAGAAATGTTATTGGCGAGCGTCGACAGTCAACTTATTTTCTCAACAGCGATGTTGCACTTGTACTAGCAGTAATCGAAGATTGTTGGAGTGTGTTCGAAACCTTAAATTCAGAGAAATCCAGCTTTGTTGGGCCCTCCTTTTCCTGTTCATTTTAATAATTTTTTTTTTTTTAATAATAATAGAGAACTTTAATTATAAAACACAATTTATAAGTTTACAATAAATTCCTTTACAAAGCCTTTAAAATGTATGTATACCTACATGTAAATGAAAAATATATCAATAAATAATAATAAAATAATAATAATAATAACTTTATTCAAGTGTCAATAAAAATATAGCTGTTAAAACCACTAATTGGGGACACTATCTAAAATTCTAAAATATCAACTACAATTTACTTAAAATATTCTACACTATATATGTACAAATCAAGACACGCAGTGGGCGCGTAATTAGGGCCCCCAAGAGACTATGAACTTTTCTAATTAATATTCCGTTTTTTTGTTAGTTTTTTTTTAAGGTGTGTTTGTGAATGTAAAAGTGTGAGCAGTCAAGTTTTAGGGTTAACCGAGGATGCTTCGGGCGAAAACACTCTAAAAACCTAATCCTTCGTTAAAAGAAAATAAAACTGTAACAGTAGACGGCGTCTTCGTGTGTTCCAGATAATGGACCCGTACATTGGTAGCAGAGCGAGGTTCCGAATCGTCCAACGATAAAGACTCAAGAAGATGGCAGATGAAGAAGAATTGTTACAAGTTCCGAAGAATTTTGCCGAGGCGAAGGATTTGATAAACAAGTTGGGCATCGAAGATTTAAGGACCTTTTGCTTTACGTTCGGATTAACACAAGACGGAACAAAAGCAAGCCTCAAAGAGCGACTTATGGAGTATTACGTAGGAAAATTTTCCCATCCGGTCCCAACGCCAAGAAAAATGGCCGCAACTAAGAGTCCGCCACCAAGCGAAGCAGAAACGCCCGTCGCAGAACTAACCGGGTTTGAACCCATAGAAGAGCACTTCGTTTTACCCATAGAAGAGCAATTTCGTAGAGCAAATAACCGAATTGACCAGATCGAATCTTCCGTTAAACGGATGAGGGCATGTGTGGAAGATTCGCTTGCAACGTTTCGCGTGTCTTTAACAGAAGCCATTAAGGATACTACGAAGGAAATGATGCGGTCTTTCGATAATCGGTCTGAGAATACAGGATCTAAAAAAGGGGAGCCAGTGCAGGAACGATCCGTTGATTCATCGAAAATTGTAACACTCAAGAGAAAATTAAATTTCCTGTCCAAGAACGCAAAGATGGTGTGCGACGAGTTGGTGAAGTTAATCGATTCAGAAGCTACTCCCTCGAGAATTGAGCGTCAATTGAAGAAGTTGAATGATTATGAATCCGACTGTGTACATTCAATAGAGGAACTTTTGACGACTGTTGAGCAAGAAGAATTAATAAGAGAAGTGCTCGAAGAGTGGGATGAGTTTCAAGCTGAGATGTCACGGATTTCTGAGAGAGCAGAAGATTTTATGGCGACAAAACCAACGAGCCCTTCTTCGAGTGAATCTTCTGAGAACATTACAGGAGTCAAACTACCGCTGCTGCAGTTACCGAAGTTTTCGGGCAATGTTTTGGAATGGTCGGCGTTTAATGACGCATTCGTTGCGTCTGTTGACTCACACAAGAAGTTGAGTAATGTACAAAAATTTACACATCTAAGATCATGCCTATCAGGAAAAGCGTACAGCTGCATTGAAGGTTATTCAGTCACGAACGATAACTACCCAAAGGCCTTGCAAGATTTGAAGAATAGGTTCGGACGGAAACGTTTACTTGTAAACGAATTGGTGAAGTCCATTCTGAATCTGGAAGTTCCCGGAAACGCTGACGGAAAATCTATAAGGTATTTGTATGACATACTGCGAAACAGAATGAGAAGCTTGGAGTCCCTTGGTCTTAAGGCTGATGGCAACCCCAGTCTGTCTATGGTGTTGTTACCTATCTTCGACACAAAGTTACCTCGTGAACTGAAGGAAAAGTGGGAGTTTGAGCTTACAAAATACGAGAATGACGACGAAGATAAGGAAGTGAACATCAAGAAATTCTTTCAATTTCTCGAGGGACACGTGCTTAGCAAAGAAGCCCAGGAAGATCTGCAGAGTAAGCCGAAACCCAGGAGGAGAAATTGGAGAGACAGAAGAAACTTTGACGAAGAGGACATGACTGCACAATCTTTAATGATGAACACCTCCGGCTACAAGAAGAAGTGTGGGTTTTGTTCAAAGGGTCACGAGACAACAAAATGCCTAGCAGCCTTAAGCAAGACCCCGGAAGAGAGATGGGAAATGCTGGTGAAGCGAAAGGGTGCCCCAACTTGCTTTAATTGCCTACAAGCAGGAAGCATTTCACACAACTCAAGAACCTGTAGAGCACCGCGATGTTCCGTTGATGGGTGTGGGAAAAAGCATCACCACCTTTTACACTCTGAAAACAAGACGAACAAAAATGAAGAGGAGACTAAGATTCTGTCGGGATTTGTTTCCATAAACAAGCAGAATCTACTGCCTACTGCCTGCGCAAGAGTGATTTATGAGGGAGAGGAATGCTCTGTTCGTATTCTCCTGGATAGCGGATCCCAAGAGACTTTTCTTAGAACAACTATTGCTGATGACCTAAAGATGAAACGACTTGGGGCTCCTGCAACCATGAATATTAAAGTACTCGGAGGACAAGAACAGCGGAAAAGACTGAGTCGCGTGCAGTTCAAGCTAGCACCTCTCGACTCAAGCGACGATCAAGTGATCAGCCTTGACGCTTGGACCATTGACAGTGTATGCTCCCCCCTTGCTGCTGTAGATTTGGATGTAACAAGGTTGAAACACCTGAGAAATCTTAAGCTTGCTGAGACATTTCCGAGAAAAGCCGGTTCTGTGGATCTGCTAGTTGGAGCTGATCAATACTACAAGTTAGTGCAAGGAACCATCAGAAAGGGGCGTCCTGGATATCCCGTTGCAACAAAGACAAGACTGGGCTGGCTTGTAAGTGGTCCAATTCCAGGGTCTACAGCAAAAGGCGAGGAGATAACAGCTATGTTAAGTGTGACGAAGATTGAAAGTCCACATGAAGACCTTAAACGCTTCTGGGAACTCGACGCTATTGGAATAGTAGACCAGCAGACAGATCCAAGAACAGCTGAGGAGAAGGATGCACTCGAACAGTTCAACAGTTCATGTAATTTTGATGGAGAACGGTATGAAGTTGGCCTTCCGTGGAAGAAAAATCATCCGCCTCTTGTTGATAACTACAAACAAGCTTATCAAAGACTCGAATCCACTGAAAGAAACCTAGCAAGAGACCCTAAGAAGGCGAGAATGTATTGTGAGGCAATGAAGCAGTACATCGATGATGGCCACGCCCGACAGATTGATGAGAAAGACAATAAAGCAGACAAGATAAGATACATTCCTCATCATGCAGTATTTCGAGAGAACAGAGCCACTACCAAGTGTCGAGTCGTATTCGATAGCAGTCAAAAGACTCCTGATGGTGTTTCTCTCAATTCGTGTCTTTTGAAGGGACCTAAACTGCAACCGAACATTGGACAAGTTCTAGTCAGGTTTAGATGTCATAAAATCGGACTCATGGCTGACATCAAGAAGATGTTTCTACAAATCAAGCTTAAGAAACAGGACCAGAACAGTCACCGATTCTTATGGAGGAACTTACAAGTTGATCGCGCGCCAGATGTATACTGTATGACGAGAGTGACATTTGGAGATACGCCTTCACCATTTCTTTCTATTGCCACTGTTCAGAGGCACGTTGAGGAGCACAAGAAGGAGCACCCAACAGCAGCAAATGAAGTGAAAGAGAATATGTACATTGATGATCTGTTGTCTGGAGCTGCAGACGATAAAAGAGCATTGTGGTTGAAAGAGGAATTGAGTAGTCTACTTTCAAAAGGTGGATTTGAACTTACAAAGTGGGCCTCAAACTCACAAAGAGTAATGGCAGAGATACCTCCTCTAGAAAGAGCTCCAAGTCTTGTACCGTCCACGGAATCGGTAAAGATGTCCGACTCATTGAAGGTGCTTGGAACCTCGTGGAACACGCTTGATGACGTATTAATGCTGACAAGTGGTTCAAACATTATCAAAGAAGATGATCCTATGACCAAGAGAAGTCTTATTAGCCTGTATTCCAGAGTGTTTGATCCAATGGGTCTATTTACACCATTCTTAATAATACCAAAGTTGCTGTTTCAAGAACTGTGGGCACGAGAGTTAGATTGGGATGAGCCACTGGATGCTGACATCGCACGAGACTGGCATACTTGGAAACAAGAGCTGCCCATATTGGACCAGATAAAAGTTCACAGATGGTTATTGCAGGGTCTATCCTCTTTTGTTAGAATGGAAATCCATGGATTTGCTGATGCCAGTCAGAAAGCCTATGGTTCAGCCGTTTACCTTTGCGCTGAAGACGAAAACGGCAACAGAGTCTCCAATTTAGTCATGGCGAAGTCTAGAGTGGCGCCGGCGAAAAGAATCACCCTGCCAAGATTGGAACTCCTTGTGGCGTTTATTACGGCTAAATTGCTCCAATACGTCGTCCAAGCCTTGCGAGTCTCGGTGGATGCAGTTTATGCCTGGTCTGATAGTCAGATTGCACTTGCTTGGATCAGGAGGCCCAGTTCTAGCTCGAAAGTCTTTGTAGCGAACAGGGTTCAAGAGATACACGAGAGAATTATGCCAAGTCAATGGAGATTTTGTCCTGGGAGTCAAAATCCTGCAGATTTAGTCACGAGAGGAATTTCTGCAACTCGCCTCAAGGAGTGCACGCTTTGGTGGAACGGCCCAGATTGGCTTCAACAAACCAGTTGTTATTGGCCTGAATGCGATGTCCAAAGGTCAGTTCCGGAAGAATGTCTGGAGGAAGCAACAAAAGAAACCTCGGAAGCGTGTTGTCTCGTCTATCTTCCGACTAACAAAATGACCATTCCTGAACTGGCATCAAGATATGAAACCTGGCAACGCCTAGTACGAATAACTTGTTGGATCTTAAAGTGGTCACGTTTACGTGGACAACCAAAGAAAGGAAAGTTGTCAGCCGAAGAAATTCAAGAGTCAGAGTACACGTGGCTGAGAAACAGACAAAGAGTTGCCTTTCTCCCAGAAATTGACAAGTTATGCAAGAAGAAGCAAGTGTCTCAAGAGAGTTGCATTGTTAAGCTAGATCCACAGTTTGACGAAACCAAGAAATTGCTTGTGGTTGGCGGACGCCTACAGTTTGCACAAATTCCCGAAGATGCTAAACATCAGATCATAATACCACACAACGATCCAGTTATAGAGAAACTGATCTTACACGTGCATACCAAAGCAAGCCATGCTGGTCCAGAAACAACTCTGGCCTTCCTTCGTCAGAGATATTGGCTCACACAAGGAAGAAGAGAGGTAAAACGAGTCCTGAGAAAATGTTTAACCTGTAAGCATTGGAAGACGCAGCCAGTTCAACAGAAGATGGCACCTTTACCAGCTGAAAGAGTACAGATAGCGCCACCGTTTACTAACATTGGTCTAGATTTTACAGGCCCATTGCATCTTAAAGTAGAAGGAAAACCTAAGTCGATTACAACCAAAGCCTATGTGTGCATTTTCATCTGTGAAGACACCCGTGCGGTCCATTTCGAGCTACTAAACAGCATGACAACAGAAGATTTCCTGCAAGCCTTTCGTCGAATGGCTAATAGACGGGGAATGGCAAAGGTAATTCATTCAGACAACCAGACCACCTTCCACAAGGCAGCAAAGGTCTTCCAAGCATCGAGTCAGAGAATGAAGTTAACAAAAATAGACCCGAGTATAGTGGAAGACAAGCTGGCCAATCAAGGAGTGACTTGGAAATTTATAACAGAGAGAGCCAGTCACCGTGGTGGACACTGGGAAAGAGTGTGTTGACAGCTCAAAGAACCTCTGAGAAAGGTGTTAGGCAAAGCTTTGTTGAATTACACAGAGATGATGATGGTCCTGACAGACATAGAAGTCATGGTCAATTCACGTCCCCTGACATACATTGGTGATGACATCAGAGACGGGCGAGTCATCACCCCGGCATTGTTGGCTGTTGGAAGAGATCTCGAAAGCCCACCTGATGATCCTCCAAAGAGAGCAGAAGTAACCTTGACAGAACGTTTTCGGTACCAACGACGACTTCAAAACTACTTTTGGTCTCGTTGGCTACGGGAGTATCTGCCGGGACTCACCGTTCGACAAAAGTGGACCAAGGAAGATGTTCCCTTGAAAGAAAAGGATGTCGTTTTGGTCGCAGAAGACAACGTTCCAAGAGGAAAATGGAGAATTGGAAAAGTTGCTGAAACCTTTCCGGGAAAAGATGGACGAATTCGTACTGTCAAAGTCTTAACCAAGAAAGGGATGATCAACCGACCGGTGCAGAAACTACACCTGTTGGAGGAGCATGCAGAACAAGTTCAAAATGAAAACCGTCTTCCAAGTGGCACTTCCGTCCAAGGAGACGTGCAGCCCCTCAAGGATCAAAGGAAGGTGCAACCCCGTGATGTCCAAAGAGAAGTTAATGACTGTCCGTCATTGGTGGGGGAGGATGTACAAATCAAGACACGCAGTGGGCGCGTAATTAGGGCCCCCAAGAGACTATGAACTTTTCTAATTAATATTCCGTTTTTTTGTTAGTTTTTTTTAAGGTGTGTTTGTGAATGTAAAAGTGTGAGCAGTCAAGTTTTAGGGTTAACCGAGGATGCTTCAGGCGAAAACACTCTAAAAACCTAATCCTTCGTTAAAAGAAAATAAAACTGTAACAGTAGACGGCGTCTTCGTGTGTTCCGGATAATGGACCCGTACAATATATATATATATATATATATATATATATATATATATATATATATATATATTTTCTTTTGCTCTTATTTATTTATCACGAGCTGTCTTTACCAGTTATTTACACACCCAGACACTCTTTTAGAACGAGAACTATGGTAAACAAACAACCCTTTAAACTTGAGTTACATGAAGCGAATTACATGTATCTGGCGGCTGAGTATATGTGAATCACTGCTCGGTTCGATTTGTTTGATCCAGCACAACAGCACGGTTATTCCTCTTCGAAGGCGAGAAAGTTGACAACAAAATCCCAACCTGTGGATTGATGACACTTCAATAAAAGAGTACCGAGAAAGTTCCAAGAAATTCCTCAAAAAGAGTTCCTCTCGCAGAAGGAGTTATCACGTGGGCGCGAGTCTCGGATGATTCTTACGTGAAAGCGAGGCCAACAGGCTTCTTGAAAGAGAGGCCAAGACAAAAAGACAAAAGCACATTATGCATCTTAATGCAGCCCTAGTCCGTTTTAATGTACGGCAAGGACACACTTAAAAGTGTATCTTCGCCGTTCATTACAACGGACTAGTCTAAAATTTCAGGCTACGTATTTTCATCCCTCGAAGAAAAAATGTACTGTTCATAGAACATAGATATCAAGCAACAGGTGATCGTGGCCGTTCAGTGATCTGTCTATTATTTTTATAGAAACATAATTTGCATCCGAAGCTTATCTGTTATGAGCTTCTGTTTGCATAGATAGGCCGGGAGATAGGCTAATCTAACAACGGAGCTATCAATCCAACCTGGCCATCTGTAGCCCGATAAAGTTGTTTATAGTTTGAGCGTATTTGTAGAGTAATTTTCAACAAAATGTGACCATTATTTGGAGTAGATGCCTCATGGCTTTTCAAAGTGAGACTTAAAAATGTATTCAGCCCGGGCTTAACACGAATTTCCCTGATAATCTTTTTTTCAGTAGCCGAAAGGCCGTAATTTCTTCTATTTTCGCTGATTTGCTCACCATTCAACAGTGAAGCCCGCCATAAAAAAAAACATTTTGATTTTTAAAGGTAAAATAATGACTTCCAAAACAACATGTATGAAAAATGATCAAAGGTTGTGCTCATTGTGTGATATAGGCATACGCCACGATCCTAGTTCGCCAGAAGAAAACTTTCTTCTGACATATGTTTTTGGCTTTTCAGTATAGCCAGTTATCTTAAGATTCCATAGATATATACCTTATAAGTGACTAAGATGATGTTTGTGGCTGAATGTGATAGTGACTAATAAAAACAAATGCTTAATATCTGCCGTTTCACTGCTTGTTTTTTGAAGGAGTAGGTCTACAGCAGAAATGGTATTTCCGAGCATCTAAAAATGTTCAACTTCTTGGTAAGGGGCTCCAGCCATATTTGATCATATTTAAACAGCAAAGTTGAACATAATGGCTATTCATTCTTTTTACAAATCTGCGAAGGGCGTTAGGATCGGACCCCTTTTTGTAGGGTGGGTGGAGGCAGGGGCATAGCTAGAAGGGTTTCTGGTGTATTCTTGACACCCGTTGCGTTTAAAAAATATATTTTTAAGAATTCGTGTTATATTAACGTGTGAAAATTTGAGGAATTTTTCACATTTTCCACTTTCGAACTCTAATTAATGAGATAATTTGTCAGAGGCTTTTTGCATTTGTTTTAACATGCAGCAGGAGCACTGAACAAAACAACTGCTGAAGTTGAATATAAGTTCACTGATAAAAGGTTTGTACATTCTTACAACATCACAAAACATTTAATTCTATTTTTTATTGTAAGTACTTAAAGTTTACTGAATTAAAAGCAAATGTTGACCCAGAAAATTAAAGTATGGTTATTGTAATTTTCGTGGGCTTTATCCCTTTTATAAATTGAAATTTAAGGTGGCTCCATTGTTATTTCGGGCGCACTCGTCTATGGAAAACTTTGTCATAATTTTTTCGGCTTCAAAGCGATGGCTATAAAACTTTGCGAAAACTTGCAGCTATTATTTAGCAATAATATGATAGAATTGGATTTAACTAGGAAAAATGTTTTAAGTGATAATCGAGCTTAAGGGAACCCCACTTTTTTAATACAGTCGCACCCAGTGAAAAATTTTGACGTTATATTTGTATTAAATTTCTGGAATCAGCTTACATTGACTCAATACATACCCTTTCCAAGTTTCAGCAAAATCGGTGGAGCAGAAGTGCGGAAGTATTAATAACTTCAAAATTTAGCCCTAAAATTTTCTTGAAATTTTAAATACTTGATGTTCTTTGACAATACAATCCACGAACCCGAATTTCTGGGAGAAGACTTCCCAATGCTTGCTAAATCTGAATTCTAAGCCGATTACAAATAAAATGCTCCCAAACCTGCTCAAATCTCCAATGCTGTGTTTAACAACATTTTTCGAAAATTTGATCCAGCAGTTTGGTGTCAGACTCCTGCCACATGAATTTCAATGTACTGCAATACTTTTGCATAGATTTTTTCTGCTCAGAAGGGCTTTCAATTGGAGAAATGCGTTTGAGATTGTAAGCTACTCCGCATCTGGGATCAGGCGAAGCTGACAAGCAGTTTTGTTTATGAATACAAAATTCCACACGTGCTCATTTCGTATTCATAAACAAAACAGCTTGTCAGCTTCGCCTGATCTCAAATAAGAAGCATCTTATAATCCCAACAACTATTTGGCCAATTAAAAGCCCTTCTAAAAAAATCGATACAAAAGTATTGCAGTACCTTGAAATTCGTGTGAAAGGAGTTTGACACCAAACTGCTAGATGACTTTCGAAAAATGTTGGAAAACGCAGCATTGGAGATTTGAGCAGGTTTTGGAGCATTTTATAATGTTTACATAACTAGTGAATACTTTTTAACGGTTCGCACGATTTTCAATCGGATCAGAATTAAGATTCAGCTAGCATTGGTAAAGCCATCTCCCAGAAATTCAGGTCAGTATTATTTATTATTATTATTATTATTATTATTATTATTATTATTGATAATATTATTTTAGCGATGTTTAACAGATGATGAAAATTAAAAATTCAAATAGTAGCCGGCATCTCAAATTTGTGCTGTTAAAAAAATCATTTATACGTAGTGTCTCAGGTTTACCGATTGAAGAAGTTTTAAATTTTTTTATTAATTTTTCAGAAATGATTTGACGTAAAATTTCAGTTTGAACCCTGTTTGTCGGGCACATTTTTCAAACTGGCATTGAGATTTTTCCTGAATTCCGGATGAACTGAACAGATCCAATCCATGTATTATGTGAGTCCGGTCCATTCCTTTCCAAATATGTTGTTGTCTGAGGCAGACTGAGTTCTAGAAAGTCTCTAGTATTGTCTGTATTTTGAAGTGAAGTCGAGTCCCGTCGCATCCAGAGTGTTGGTTTTTGATTCAGAAAAGCGCAAAGGTTTCCTCTTATGATCTATTCAGTGTCTTCAGAGACAAAAGAAGACCGAGTTTTAAGCAACAAAATTTTTCCCGCGCCATATATTTGCAGATCATATATTTTGTTTTCCATTCTTTTTGTTTCTTGTTTTTGTTTTCAGCTATTCCGCAATTCCATGATTCCATCATTTAGGATATTCCGGCATTCTGTGTTTTAGGATATTCCCCATTCCGCCGTTCCATTCCATCATTCCATCATTCAGCAGAATAGGGTCACCCCTCCATTTGATTCAGAAATAGTGCCAGCATTTGTAAAGTCTTGGTAATCAAGCGTTTTTTTCGAATCCCAAGTGCGGGAGCTAAGTGCTCGGTGTTAACTCTAAAACCCTCTGGGTAAGAAACATTTCCAAACCATCCTTCAAAGCCGCACTTAAGACGTTACTGTGGTCATCTCCTGTCTCCATATATGAAAGCAAAGGGAGGCTGGTCTTGGGGGTCTAAATTGACGCTAGTAACCTGGAAACCAAGTGGTTTGGGTTTTTTCAATTTTATTACCTCATCCTGATCAGGTCATTTCAGAGATAATACAAGGAAATATATTAAAGAAATTACAATCTGAAAATTGAATATGTTTATAAATATTAGGCCATAACTGGTAGAACTAATAAGCCGTTCCAGTATGAGTCTACGAGAAGTGAAGAGACGGTATCAAAAAATAAACAAAACAAGAAGTATGCGAAAAAAACCAAAAGGCCATTTTACTCTATGGAAAAGTTGGAAGTTGGACAATTTGAGGTAAGAATAGCATTTTTTTAAATCTTCCCTTTTATTTGTTGTATTGTAACCAGGTCCGTTTTTATTTACTTTTGATCCGATGAACAACACTTTGTTACCAAGACTTACTGAATGCTGGCACTATTTCTGAATGGAATGGAGTGTTTTGAAAGGGTTGTCTACGAAATGTATGGAGAGAAACAACCAGAAAAGACACAGGAATGCTTACTACAATGTAAGTTTTTTTTATTTTAAATAAAACTTTATTTAGTTATAAAATGCACTCTTCCTACAGCCCATGGATGAATCGGCAATGGGGGATAGGGAAACTCAAAATGGGGTAACCTCTAAAAGTTGAAAATCATAAATGATAATCTCTGTTGTCAATCTGCATAATAGCCACCTATATATCCTGTCTATTAATAGCTTGTTTGCATTTTGACTCTTGATTCCAATCTGTAGCTGCTCCTTGCATTTCACGCTTTGCGTTAGTACAACTCTAATATATAGTCAGTTACATTTCTACGCTATTTTGTGGCATATGCAATCCTTCATAATTAGTTTTCTTTTGGCCATGAAAAGGAAGAAGCATATATACTTATACGAGAAGTAATCACAGCCTTAGAAGTGTGCGTTCGACATGTTTGTTAACAGCTGAAAGAAGCAGTATAGATGCCAATTTACACCTTGCTAAATGTTTTTGTGCACTGCCACTTGAGAGTGCAATGATGATCAACTCGCAAACAAACTTGTGATACGAAAGAAACAGCGTGACAGCTGCATTACTTTTTTATTATGACTAATTTCGGTTCACATTATTACATGCAAATATATCTGGAAAATTCAACTAAAAGCATAAGCGAATAACCGATTGAATATTTGACAAGCAGCAGCACAGATGTAATAAAGATGATGTGATTCAAACATAAGGGACTGTGCAATAATTATCAGGAGGTGTGGTTGGAAAACCAGAGGGAGGGGGGGCATAAAGTAAAATCAAAGCAAGGATAAGGGGGCTCAAAGTAAAATAAGTCACTCAAGAGGAGGGGGGCTTAACATTTTATTTCAAGTGTTTATATAGTTCTCACTGAAAGGCTTGATGATCTGTTCTGTGGCTGAACTGCAATTCAATCTTTTACAATAAGTCGATTATCTATTCTTTTCTATCTATAATATGGTAACGAATATTGTGATAAAGCGTTTCTGGCTTTTTAAATTTGAATTGTCCACAACATTTGAACAGTAAAATATGGTGATACACCAGTGCAAATATTTTGCCCTGGTGAAAATATTTTGCTCCAGTTCAAATATTTTGCACTGATTCAAAATAAATTTGAACCAGTGTAAACAAAATTGCACCAAAATCATAATTTCACTACAACATAGATAATCATATTGCAACAGATTGAAGATGTACCTCAACCAGCATGGACTTAAGATCAGTGGAGGTAAAGTGGCACTCGGTTGCACGAGTTCTCCAGTACGCTCGTGGTGATCATTATTGCATCACACGAGAAACCCAAGAGAACGTTAACGAGGAAATGAGTTCCAGTGCAAACAACTCGGATTCGTAATCAAGTGATTCAGAAGTAGAATCGGATGGCTTTGTTGAACATGCTTCGAGGTCGTGTTTGTTCCAGATACGGATGTCCAACAAGTAAGCATGTAGTATTGCTGTATATCCACGTTTGTAACAAACATTACCTCGTAGCAATAACAGCTGGGTGTACATTAAGAAAATGCTGGGTATTTCTATATAAAAGGTGTGTGAAGAGGGGAGGGATAATACAAAATTTCTGACTGATCAGGGGGGGGGGGGGGGGCAATAACTGAATTCACTCCTTTAGAAGGGGGGTATTACCTAATATTTTCCTACTTGAAGCCCATTTTCCAACCCTCCCCTCCCCCTCCTGATAATTATTGCACAGTCCCTAAGCTTACTCGATCGTCAAAAAATCTGAACAAAATCGTAAACAAATCAAATTACACTGTAGTGAGAACCTAGCAATGATAAGATCAAGCAAACAAAGGAACATTGCGATGCAGCCGTCTTTATTTTAATGGCTGAAAACAGCAACAACAGCTAGCAGAAACATGCGGGCATAAGTCACGGGGAAGATTGTCAGATCCAAACAGAAAAGAAATCGCATGCAGCCAACCATTATTTTACTTGCCGTATGACAGAGACTGGTAAATGTTATGTGTCAGAGATCGACGGCGTTCGTAAACAACTTAGTCAGCCTGAAATGTCTGTGGTTGATTTTGTCATCAAACCCCTGCCAGGCTTCATTTCACTTCCCATATGATAAAATCGGTCCATTCTCAACTTGAAAAGCATAAAGTTGCTTTTATGTGTTGTGCAAAGCATCCCTCTCCGATTAACACAATAAGATCACATGACCTCTTATGGCTCATACCACTGATTGATGACAGCGAGGCCAAAGTATATACCAGTTCCCGCCTGTGAATTTGCCCTAAAAAAAGAACAAAATCTTCAGGGGAACTGAATTGGCATCGAAACAGAGAAACAAAGGAAAGCTGAATTCAATCCGGCTGCTACACAGAAAATCCAACACAAAATTAGGATTGTGCGAATGCAATAATTTACCGTGGTTGTGCACGCTAAAGTAAATGATATTTGTAATTTCCAAGGTGAATGAGGATAAAACGGTTCAATTGAATGTCAAATGGTCATCTAGGGGCCCTGTTACCACCTATCTTAGCATATCAAGCTGGAATGTAGCATGTCAACATAACTAAGCCCATAATAATAATTTTTTATTGTGTTCCAGCAATAAGGTCAGGTATGAAAAAGAAACCAAAACACGAAGCAATTCCAGAAAAACCATTCACGCATAAAAAAGTACCACAAAAGCTTATCGATGCAAACAGTGCAGCAAGTTTTTTAGCAGAGCAGGAATTCTAAGTACACACAAGCAACTCCACACTGGGGAAAAGCTTTATGAATGCAAACAGTATGGCAAGTGTTTTAGCAAAGCCGGAAGCCAAAGGAGACATGAAAGAGTCCACACTGGGGAAAAACCTTTCGAATGTAAACAATGTGGCAAGTGTTTTGGCAGAGCCGGAACCCTAAGGACACATGAAAGAGTCCACACTGGGGTAAAGCCTTATGAATGTAAACAGTGTGGCAAGTGTTTTAGCCTTGCAGGACATCTAAAGACACATGAAAGAGTCCACACTGAGGAAACGCCTTATGAATGCAAACAGTATGGCAAGTGTTTTAGCAAAGCCGGAAGCCAAAGGAGACATGAAAGAGTCTACACTGGGGAAAGACCTTTCGAATGTAAACAATGTGGCAAGTGTTTTGACAGAGCCGGAACCCTAACGACACATGAAAGAGTCCACACTGGGGTAAAGCCTTATGAATGCAAACAGTGTGGCAAGTGTTTTAGCGAAGCCAGAAGCCAAAGGAGACATGAAAGAGTCCACACTGGGGAAATGCCTTATGAATGCAAACAGTGTGGCAAGTGTTTTAGCGAAGCCGGAAGCCAAAAAAGACATGAAAGAGTCCACACTGGGGAAAAGCCTTTTGAATGCAAACAGTGTGGCAAGTGTTTTAGCGTGGCAGGACATCTAAGGAGACATGAAAGAGTCCACACTGGGGAAAACCCTTATGAATGCAAACAGTGTGGCAAGTGTTTTAGCGAAGCCAGAAAACAAAGAAGACATGAAAGAGTCTACACTGGGGAAAAGCCTTTTGAATGTAAACAGTGTGGCAAGTGTTTTAGCGTGGCAGGACATCTAAGGAGACATGAAAGAGTCCACACTGGGGAAAAGCCTTATGAATGCAAACAGTGTGGCAAGTGTTTTAGCGAAGCCGGAAGCCAAAAAAGACATGAAAGAGTCCACACTGGGGAAAAGCCTTTTGAATGCAAACAGTGTGGCAAGTGTTTTAGCGAAGCCAGAAAACAAAGAAGACATGAAAGAGTCTACACTGGGGAAAAGCCTTATGAATGCAAACAGTGTGGCAAGTGTTTTAGCGAAGCCAGAAGCCAAAGGAGACATGAAAGAGTCCACACTGGGGAAAAGTCTTATGATTTTATGCAAACAGTGTGGCAAGTGTTTTAGCGAAGCCAGAAAACAAAGAAGACATGAAAGAGTCCACACTGGGGAAAAGCCTTTTGAATGTAAACAGTGTGGCAAGTGTTTTAGCGTGGCATGACATCTAAGGAGACATGAAAGAGTCCACACTGGGGAAAACCCTTATGAATGCAAACAGTGTGGCAAGTGTTTTAGCGAAGCCGGAAGCCAAAAAAGACATGAAAGAGTCCACACTGGGGAAAAGCCTTTTGAATGCAAACAGTGTGGCAAGTGTTTTAGCGCGGCAGGACATCGAAGGAGACATGAAAGAGTCCACACTGGGGAAAAGCCCTTATGAATGCAAACAGTGTGGCAAGTGTTTTAGCGAAGCCAGAAAACAAAGAAGACATGAAAGAGTCTACACTGGGGATAAGCCTTATGAATGTAAACAGTGTGGAAAGTGTTTTAGCGAAGCCAGAAAACAAAGAAGACATGAAAGAGTCTACACTGGGGAAAAGCCTTATGAATGCAAACAGTGTGGCAAGTGTTTTAGCGAAGCCAGAAGCCAAAGGAGACATGAAAGAGTCCACACTGGGGAAAAGCCTTATGAATGCAATCAGTGTGGCAAGTGTTTTAGCGAAGCCGGAAGCCAAAGAAGACATGAAAGAGTCCACACTGGGGAAAAGTCTTATGAATGTAAACAGTGTGGCAAGTGATTTATCAGAACCAGAACCCTAAGGACGCACAAAAGAGTCCACATTGGGGAAATATTAATATAATAACAACGATATTTTAACAGGAAGCCCACGTCACAAATGTGGTTTTCAGTGGTGTCCTACATGAAATAAATTATAGATATATTAAAATGTGTAAATAGTGAAAGCTAAAAATTTAAAACAGTTAAAAAGTTAAAAATTTAAGAAATGAACATAAAAATTAAGAAATTCAAGAAATACTCCTAGTATGTCTTTTAAAAGTTACGTCTTTTGAAACGCCTTATGAATGTAAACAGTGTGGTAAGTGTTTTAGCATTGCAGGACATCTGAGGACACATGAAAGAGTCCACACTGGGGAAAAGCCTTATGAATGTAAACAGTGTGGCAAGTGTTTTAGCATATCTGGAAGACTAAGGAGACATGAAAACGAGCATTTACACACAAAGGAAAGCCCATCTAAACATTTGAGAGGTAAGCCTAGAAGAGCAGCAAGTCAAAAAGTCCATGATAAGTTCACTCTGTCTAAAAGGACTGATTTACAATTGAAGTCAAGTGTAGATAACAAAACCTGCTGCAGCAGTGCACTAGCCCACAACGGTACTGGAAATAAAAGCATTGCATCATCCATATTGTATGACACTCAACCAGCCATTGTTGAGAAACATAGCTGTTGGATTTGTCAAGAGGAGATGAGTAGTGAGGCGATACGTCTTGAAAATCATATGCAATATGTATCTGAAGACTTAATACCGAAGCATCTTAAATTACGTTTTATTTTTGTCAAGGTTGTATTATGCTTAATTGGTAAAACAAACAAAAATTGCATGGCAAAGGGAATGCTCACTGTGGTTATTGCCTATATTTCACCACACTAGGGTTGCATTTGATGAAAGGAGATGAACAGTAAGATAAAACTGTGCTAATAATTTGACAATTTAAACAATGTTTATTGGGTTTTTTAGTAAACTTCCCAGAGGATTTCCTTACTTGCATGTATGCTTTTTTGTGCTAGTTAGTTTAGCTGTTGTTTCAACTTCAATAAACGTTTCAGTGTATAATGTTCGATGTTTTCTCTGTACAGTACAGTGTAGTGCAGTACAGTGTAGTACAGTAAAGTACAATACATTATCATTCGACTGCGACGTCATTTTACCTTGTAAGGAAAAGAGAACACCCAAAATATCCCAGCATATTACACAGTAGTTTGTCGTATTTCACCTTAGTATCCTGGTTTGAAGACAGAAGATATGATGAAAGTTATTTCAGTCGAATAATAAATCTATTATTCGATGATTTAACAGATACTACGTGTGGATATTTTGCTCATTGCTCGCATTTTTTCTCACCTCTGCGGGGCTTGAAAAAATACTTCGCAACACGTAAAATATCCGCGCGTATTATGTGTTAAACCATCGAAAAAGTGTATGTACAGTACACTACACTGCAGTGTAGTACAGTACAGTACTGTACGGTAGTTGAACTTTGATGTTTTAATCCATATGGACGAAAATAAAATTGTTATTTTTATTGCACACGTGCATATTTTTGGCGATTGTTTGTGAGAGATCCAGTTGTTATAATATAAAGTGGACCACCAGCGGTTAATTGCATTTTTTTCTGAAATATTTCTCAGTTTTGTTTATTGGACCTTTTCGCGGTAAAATGCAGCGTTGTAAAAATGGAAAAAAAAAACATGCTCGAAAAACAGTGTTTGTAGTAGAAAAAAGGAGGACACTGATGTCAAATAGTGTCCCTAAAGTTTGATACCTTCTAGGGTTTTCTTACTCCCTACCCCCCTTATTCACTCCGCTCCCCCCCCCCCCCCCCCCCCTCAAACAATTCGTGTCCATTCCGCAAGTCAGCACAGAGCGCTACAAAGACTACAACTGCATTTCTATAAACAAACGTTTTATTATTATTATTGTTATTATTATTATTATTATTATTATTATTCATTGTAATTCTCAATTTTTAGATAAAATTGGTATGTACTTTATTCTTCTAAGAATCATCCACAAACACGTTAACGAAAGAATTCTAAACCGTCAAACGTGAAGAAACAGATGCAACAATTGGTGTTGACAGGTATGCGGTAACTGACGACACTTGTTGACATCTCAAATGCCTGGCGCCCTAAATTTGCATAATTATTCCATTTGCTGGCTCAAATGATAAACAAACGTAGCGACTCGTCGCATGCAATTTTGAGAACCTTTGAGCGATTCGTTGCGAAATTTTTCGCATTTACCGAGACGTGAAGAAGAGCAAAAGCTGTGTCTAAAGTCTGTGGTTTTTGGAATTTTGCCGACTGGATTTACAAAACAGCAACCATGCTGCAAATTATCTGTTGGATGCCAAATCAAACGCTATAACAAAACAACGGGGGTTTATCCTAGCTCCACTGAGACACACGACTACTCAACTACAGGACTTATTAAGGAGCTAAATATTATTTAAATAATTCATAAAGCCTGCCGCACACTTGAGGAAAGTGCTGAGCAAAAATCCTCGCGAGGCAGTCAGCTCAGCTGTTTCCGCAAGTGTGCGCTGGAATTTTGGTGAGTTTTTCGCCTCGCGAGGTCGTGAGGCAAATATCTGTCGTGTTTGATATTTTTTGCCTCACGAGACAAATTCCTCATCGCGTGCGGGCGCCGCGAGAATCTGGCTGAGCCAAATTAATCGATTAGCCAATAAAATTGCATGGCGAGCTCACGTGATTTCAAGCTCGACATTCAAGAGGGCGGACAGGAGTGTGGTTAACAAAGTTATCCTAGAGGATAAACTTGTCGA